>CM035431.1:19258266-19858266 GCA_020310875.1 Ceratopteris richardii | reverse complement strand
GATGATAAAAACTCTGCAAGCGATTCATCAGAACATTCTCTTCAAGAGCACATCATCACATGATCCAAGAAGTTACGCCTATCGCTCCCCCAAAACGTGTAATTCGCCTCCCTTATCAGAGCAAAACGTCCCTCCACTCTACTACGCTGCCCCCCCCCCGATTATTGTCGACTTTGTCCTTTTCATGCCCCGCTCTGCATGCGTGAGCCACTCTTTTTCTCCAAAAAACAACCACTCGTCACCTGCGTGCCGTCCTTTTCTTTTTCACTTTGATCTCCATCCATCCTTTTTAATAGCTTTGTAGAGTGTTCCATAGCCACATGAACCTTCAACTGCGTCTAGAATAAATCCATCAAAGGACGAAAATTTATCTTGTGTTAACTGATTCGAAAATGTTCATACAACTACTGAGCATCCGGCAGTGTGAAGTTCTTTGCATGGTCCACTTGCTTTTTTTCAAGTTGCGTAGCTTTGTCATTTGTTTGCTATTTCAATTCTTCTGAAGAGCACCTTTAAACGATGTCCCGTTGAGCTTCAATGACCTACATCCGAATGTGTCTTGATCATTGGTATGACTGCCTTTGACATATTCATCACTCTACCGCTTCAGCTTAACAAGCTTCATTGATATGTTGAGATGATGAATCATTCGGTTGATTGGAGAGTGTTTGGTCAAGACATGAAAGTAGAGATGAATATCTCTACGACATCGCCAAACAAGTACCAGCGATAGTGAAACCTCATTCCCAGGTAGGATCACATAGTACAGTGCCAGAGATACCCTTGGATAAGATAGGAGACATGTGTGAAGGTGAAGAAGGGAACACCTATCTTCCCATTACCTACCAGGGGTACACCACCAAGGCAATTTTGGACTCAGGTGCAGGAGTTGCAATTGCCACCACTTCCCTATGGAAGCGTTGGGGCAAGCCAGCACTCAGGCCAACGAGAATGAAATTGCAGATGGCCGATGGTCATATTGAGAGACCCTTAGGGTTGTTAGAAGGAATAGCTCTCACCACGTGTGTGTCGAGTTCGAGCATACATTTGCTATATGTGATTTTAGCAAAAATCATGCCTATGAAATGATCTTGGGAAGACCATTTATGTGACAGTTGCAAGTGGTACAAGACTGGGGAACCAATTCTTTGTACCTGCAACACTTAGGTGTTACGACCAAAGTGAATCTCAAAGATTACTCTCATAGAGATGTCCCTCCTATCCAATGGAATCCCATCCATAGAGCCAAAGATGATACGGAATCTGTGCATTCCATAGGATCAGGATCCTCATGGATGCATGAAGACACCCACTTATGGATGTGCAAAGTAGCAGTAGAAGAAGATAAGAGAGAAGAAGCCAGAGAGATAGGTGCAAAAGAAACACATAGATCAATTCAAGACCCAGCCTATGCGCCTGTAGTTTTTCCTGACGAAGAATTTGAACCCCACGGCTGGGCAGAAATCCTAGCAACAATGGATGTAGCCATCAATGAAGAACAATGGACACCTCACTGTGATGAAGATGGCTATGATATTTCAGTCTTCTCCATAGAGCCAATCATGGGAGAGGCAGTTCTAGAAGAATGCGAACCTAGCCCTGATGCATTTGAAGATGCGAGCGACTCCGATCTAGAGTCAATCATTATGGATCCACCTTTTGCATCAGATGAAGAATATTTCTATGAAGTAGAATTTCAACCCCAAAGGCACGGAGAGCTTACAAATGATGTAAGGCTAGCCACACATGTGACCCCGAAGGAAGAAGGGAAGAAAAGAAAGAAGAGAGCAGTCACACCAGAAGAGGAAGAATCTTTGTTTGAGGTCCCGGAAAACTTTAAAAAGTATGAGATAGATGACAGAAGAGTCATGATTAGAATGCCTAAACAAGAGGCACAATCAGGAGAGGCCTATGATAACAAAGAAACCACCAAAAAAATAGTAGTGGCCCTAGAAGAAGGAGAGGAGAGATGCACGTACATAGGCCATGACCTGACAGTAGACGAAGAGCACGAATTGATAGCCTTGCTAAGAGAATACAGAGATGTGTTCGCTTGGAGTTACAAGGATTTAAAAGGAGTGGACCCTGACATATGCTCACACACTATCCCCATGACCTCAGATGCTAGGCCCTCTAAGCAAAAGCCATACACATATAATGACAACTATGCGGCCAAGATCAAGGAAGAGATAGATAGACTAGTTGAAGCTGGATTCATCTATGAAATTGAGCATACTGAGTGGGTATCCCCCATCGTAGTGGTGCCCAAGAAAAATGGAAAGCTGCATGTGTGCATTAACTTGAAGAAGGTTAATGCAGCCACAATTCGAGATAACTATCCGCTTCCTATCACAGAGCATCTCTTAGAAAGAGTAGCAGGCAAAGAAGTGTACAGCTTCCTCGATGGATTTTCGGGCTACAATCAAGTAGCCATAGCTCCAGAAGATCAGCATAAGACGGCATTTGCCACTGAATGGGGCATTTTTGCCTTTAGAGTAATGCCATTTGGGCTTACCAATGCACCAGCTACCTTCCAAAGGCTGATGTGCCATGTGTTTAAAGAGTTCCTGAGGAAGAACTTAGAAGTCTATGTTGATGATCTTTGTGCTCATTCCAACATTAGGCAAACCCATATTCCTGAACTTAGACAAATCTTTGACAAATGTAGAGAATATCAAGTCTGCCTGAACCCAGAAAAGTGCGTCTTTATGGTCAGGCAAGGCAAGATTCTAGGACACATAGTGTCAAAGAATGGCATATCCACTGATGAAGAGAAAGTGAGAGCCATAGCAGAGCTACCTAGGCCAAGGAATGTCAAGGAAGTACAAGCTTTCATGGGGCATTGTGGTTACTACCTCCGGTTCATTCACATGTATGCTGTCATTACAAAGCCCATGTATGGACTTTTGACTAATTTTGAGTGGACTGATGAATGTGAAAACTCCTTCAATGAGCTCAAAAGACGATTGTGTTCAGCACCAATATTGACCACACCAGATTGGAACAAGCCATTCCATGTTCACGTGGATGCATCCAATTATGCTATTGGGTGCGTACTCACGCAGCCTACCGGTGAAGGTAATATGGATCTTCCAATTGCCTATGCTAGTAGACAATTGAATGCAGCTGAACAAAATTATACCACTACGGAGAGAGAAGGACTAGGCATGGTATATGCAGTTAAAAAGTTTAGACATTACTTGCTTGCGAATAAGTTTAAATTTTTTACTGATCATCAGGCACTGCTATATCTCGTGAACAAGCCATGCAATACAGGAAGGTTAGTAAGATTGTTTCTCTTGCTAATGGAATATGATTTCGAGGTTGTGGTAAGGAAAGGGAAGACTCATTTGAGAGCAGATCATCTATCTAGGCTCACATCGGGAGAAGCCCCACAAGGAGTGTCAGATGACCTTCCTGATGCTTACTTGTTTAATTTGGAAGTTGTACTGCAGTGGGCTAAGCCATTGGTACCTATATTGACATACGGGCCTAACCATCCAGTAATAAACACGCAGGATAGAGAGGTAGTAAAAAGCTCAAAAGTATCACATCATGGCAGGTAGTATGTACAAGCACACAGATCAAGAGATCTTGGCTTGTTGTGTGGAAGAGGATGAGTACGCTAAATGGTTGCAATTAGCACATGTAGGTGCATTAGAGCAACACTACTCAAAGCAACAAACCCTACAGACACTAAGGAGACTCGGAGTGCATTGGCCTACTATGGAGGCTGACGTCCAAAAGTTGTGCAAGGAATGCCCAATCTGTTGCACTAAACCACCTGTGGAACATGCCACTCTTTATCAAGTGTCCATAGTGCCAGATTGGAGTGAACCACTGGTATCCTTCCTGAGGACGAAAACATTCCCTCCAGACATGACTCTGGCTAGGAAAAGGAGTTTAGAACAAGAAGCCCAGGATTACTCACTCATTGGTGATAATCTATACAAACGTGGTAAAGATGGTTACCTGAGACTATGTGTCCATGAAAGTGAATATCTCAAGATCTTGGAAACTGCTCACCAAGGTGTAGCAGGAGGACACTTTGGACCAGATCGGGTGATCAAGGCAATACTATTTGCGGGCTTCTGGTGGCCGACCCTTCACATGGATGCACATACCTATGTGAAACGGTGTGATGTCTGTCAGCGAACTCAGTATCCTATACGCAAAGATGAGATGCCACTGAAACCTATGATGGGTGGACGTGCATTCTCCAAGTGGGGAATAGACTTTGTAGGTCCTATTAATCCCCCAGCCAAGGGTTCACATGCTGAATACATCATTGTTGCGACAGACTATCTAACCAAGTGGGTAGAGGTAAAAGCCACAACGAAGAACGATGCTCAAACAACAGCTAAGTTTTTATTTGAAAATGTGTTCACCAGATACGGGTTACCTATAGAGCTAGTCAGTGACAGAGGCACTCACTTCTTGAATGAAGTTATTGAAAATCTGCTCCAAGAATTCTTGGTAGTTCATAAGAAGTCTGCCCCCTATCACCCTCAAGCAAATGGCCAGGCTGAGAGCACCAACAAGATTCTGTGCAATATGTTGACGAAATTAGTGAACAATAAACGCTCTGATTGGGACAAACAGCTACACCATGCTGTTTGGGCATACCGAGTCGCCTACAAAACGGTACTCCAAGCCACCCCCTTTCAGATGGTGTTTGGCCAAAATGCAGTGCTACCATTAGACTTCTTAATACCAACATTGAAAGTAGCACAAGAGCATGAATGGACGGGTCACGAACTCTCCTCTAGACTATTTGACCTTGAATGATTAGGAGAAACAAGACTGAGGGCGGCTGCAAGGATATATGCAGCTAAGAAACGACAGAAGGCATACTTTGATGCCCACGTTAAGGATAAAGGTTTGAAGGCAGGCGACCTAGTACTAGTCTACACTTTGAAACAACATGCAAGGAAATTAGAGAAACGTGGCTATGGACCCATGATCATTAATAGAATCTCAACAAGTGGAGCAGTACAGCTAGCCACCTTAGAAGGTGATATTCTTCCGAGCTACATAAGCGGATGCAGGGTCAAGTTGTATCAGGAACCTCTCACAGAGGAAATGCTAAGTCGACTCAATACTGCTAAGAAACGCAAAGAAGAAGAAAAGAGAATTCGAGAAGAAGCCCAAGCAGAAGCCTTAGAGCGCATACGGAGAATGAAATTAAGAAGACAAGGTAGAGAGCAACCTAGGCTAGGTGCATATGTAGACCAAGGATATCACGTGGCTATGTGTGAAGTTTCAGGTGTCAACTCTCATAGGATAATTGATCGACGTCCTTTTATAACCGTAGAGATAGGACAAGGAAAGGATGCAAGGACTGTAAGATCCTTGATTGATTCAGGTGCAACCACTAGTGCTGTTAAATTGTCTTACTGTCAAGAGTTGAAATTAATTGTTAATCCTATAGAAGCATATCTCATAGGATTGGGAGGTGTGGAAACCCCTTGCATGGGCGAGGTGGAACTTCCCCTCTATATTCAAGACGAAGTAATGACAGTCAAAGTACTAGTGTGTCAAGATGAGGACCTCACTGAGCCTCTTGTCTTGGGTCAGGACTGGATCTATGATCATGCGGTCAACCTAAACCTAAGAAGTGGACTTCTTCAGGTATGGGTAAATCATAGTCAAATTACAGTTGAATTGGAAAATGAGGCACTCAAGGAACTAGGTAAGGCACGAACTCTTGGTCCTTCCAGGGGTGCACATGAAGTTGACAATGCTATTCTTGTCCAAAAATGTATGATGCAGAAAGAGGATTATCTCAACAACAGAGTCAAGGATAAGACGGTACTCCCTTCTTTTCCAAAGACCAGAAGGATGAAGCAGCCAACGGCAGATCAAATACAGAAGAAGCAGAACACTACCTATACTAGAGACCAAAAAAAGGAGCAAAGCAGATTGTTTCAGCCGATGAAACAAGTATGGAGGCGAAAAGGCGAACACCCTGTTCCGACCAGGCCAACACCACGGCCAAAACCTCTTATTAGTAATCAACAACACGACACTAATAAGAATTCCTTCATAAATTCTTCTATGAAAGTGAAGTCTATTTGGGTACCCAAGAAGTCAATGAAGGCCAGCCCACAATCACGACAAATCTGGGTGCCTAAGGCTTGCTTGCGGGTTCAAATAGCTACACCAAGGCCAAACCCTGTACAACATGTTTCACTCACGCGAACATCTGAGGCCCAGTCTTACACATCACATACTAACACGTATTCTTCCATGAGCACAAGTAGAATCACTTGTAAATGGGTCCCTAAAAAGCCCCATTTTTCAAGTAAATACCCGATCACACTCTCCAGAGTCTCCACAAAGTCAAAATCAAAACCTATCCATTGCATTTGGCAACCTAAAACTTGTAATAAACCCCCGGACCCCAATTGTAAATCCATGTCCACCTACTAACTACTTCACTCTCACACCACATCATTCCGCTTAGCTCTTAGGTCTACCCAATTCCTAACTACACACACAAGCACCGAGCACTTACTAACCCCCTAACCTCTCCCGAACCTCATGTTAATGTTGTAACAGGGGACACAGTGTCATTTTTGTGTCCATTGCAATGTTAACATTTATTCATATATTCTCACAGAACCAGCTGCAAAGTTTTCAACATGGCTGAGGCAACAGGAACTAGCTCTCAAACAGAAATGAGCCAGCAAGTGGTGGACTTAGACAGTTTACCCGTTTTGCCTGAGACAAATGAAAGACCAAAAGAATTGCAGGCCATCAAAATCATACCTATAGCGGACCCTCCCAGTGGCCATACCATGCCCGTAGGAAAAACTTCCCACTGGTTTAGTGAAGTGGCAGGACCCTTGGGAGAGGGAACATACCTATGGGAATCAGATTTGGACTTCAATGGGAAGCAAGGTAAATACCATTTCTTTACAAGAGATTTCGAGAAGTTACAAAATGCAGAAGGTCTACGTTCGATATGGGAGAAGGCAGGATTGGATGCATATTTCAGTGCACGGCTCCCAAATCCTGACTTCATGCGATGCTACTATCTCATCAACACCTTGACTCCAAACAAGAACCCAAAAGGTGCAAGCTCATTTATGATTCCATCTCTGACAAAGGGGAATGAGCTCAAGAGGTTCAGGCTATCAAACAACTTGGTGAGAGAGGCCCTAGATATGCGCGGAATGCATATTCCTACAGAGAAGGAGACCCTAGTGCCTGATTACATGAAGAATCAAAGCCTCACCAAACTCAAGGACATGGTGTCCATGACGCCTAATATTGCAATACACCTTTGCATGTGCATGCAACACTTTGCTTTTCCTGCACAAGATAGATTCACCATGCCGCCCAAAAAGATTTGGTTTAGTTTGCATCTGGCAGAGACACAGAGCCTCACCATCAACTTACCCCACTAGATAATTGATCAGATACACCTAGCTCACAAACGATGGCTGCGGAAACAGGTTTTATATGGATGTTGTGCTTTGACGAGAATAATTTATAGGTATTTGGCTTATGACATCCCTATTCAACGGGCCCTAATGTGGAATCGTGTAGAGCAGTTTAGAGGCAGGACATCCACTGGATCCCCTTCTAAGAAGATGAGAGGTACTGTCCAAGTCCCTTGTGCTCAACCACGTGGAGCCACCCTAACACCAGACGTCACCCCTCCACCCTGAAGAGTCCGACCATTCACACTCCAACTTCCAAGACGCAGCACCGATGGTTCTACCTTGATATTCCCTCCCATCCCAACCGATCTTGAATTTCCCAGTGGTGCACCTTTGGAAGAACTCACGAATGAAGATTTCGAACAATTATTACAAGATGTAGAGCTGGAGGCAGAAGAGGCACAACAAGTGGAGAATGTGCAAACGCAAGCAACAACCGCCCAAGTACCTGTCACCACAGTGGAAGTGGATGAAGAGGGTGATGAAGATGAAGAACAGGAGGAAGATGAGGAGGATTATGATCAAGAGCATCATGATGAGCAACAAGAAGTGCCAGAAATTGTAGGTGCACCTGCATATACAGCTCAACTACAAAGGTTATACGACACAATCAAAGCAGTGCAAGAAAGGCATCAACTCTCTCTTGTGTCAGGTCAAGCTTTGATGCAAGAAATGCTATCAGATGATGGGGTGGATCAACATTTCATTGACACCCTCAAATTAGTGTCAGAGTCTTTAGGAGTTCCGGAGGCTGTCCACATTGCAGTCCGTCAGTCCGTGAGGTATGACAAACGCAGAGTCGACACATTACCACGAGCAGGTAAGACTATCAGGATGCCCGTCACAGAACAAGAGGTAACCATTGAAGCCACAACTACCCCCACCACCACCATTGACCTCTCTGCCAAAACCTTCGTTCAGACATCACCCATCTCACCCCAGCATCCCCCATCACCACCTTCTCCACCCCCACCACCACCTCCCACCATGGAAGAAACGCCAATCATCACCTCTACCTTCACTTATAACCCACCCTCAGTCACGTCATTTTCCTTTCGAGAACCCACCTCACAAGACACCCTCTTGTCTTTCGTCACCAATCCCTTGTACACTTCAAACCTTCTATCCTCCAAACCCATAATGGGTCATCCCATAATCCCAAGTGTGGTTGGAAACCCTGCACCCACAGAAGGCACCCTGTGTTTCCCAGCCTATCCCCCAATACGGATACCTCCATTCCATGACCCTCACTTCCCATCTGGCCCCTACGCCTCTTTCAACCTAACCTCACCACCCCAATACCCATCCTTTGTGGAGCAGTTCATCCGCTCTCCAATGTTTCAGAGGCACATTTCCCCGCTGTTTGCAACGACATCAATTTACACGAACACCACACTCACTTCACCTACCATACCCACCTACATGGTAGCCCCTGTACACACCACTCTGTCTGACCCAATGGACATTTCACCCACCACAGCACCTCTCCCCACGATCCCACCATCTCCCCCTCCCTTACCCCCCACCTCACCACTCACCACATCATTGGCACACACAACATTCACTACCTCCCTCCCCAATCCCACCTCCCCTGCATTTCAAACTTTTCCCCTTGCATCTCATAATGTAAATAGCACGTTCAATACATTACTTCAGTGTGCACATCAACTACAACAAGAATACCATCAATTGGAAGAACACACTACGGCCCTCCAGGCAGAATCTCAGCGTCTGCAAGCTAGAGTCACCACTCTTGAAGCTGATTACCAAACGCTCCTAACCGAGCATACCACCTTACAACAAGCTCACTCCGAATTGGAACCAAAGACATCGACAGTAGATGATCAAGCAGTCAAGGAACTAGAAACAGTGCTCCAACCGCAAATGATATCTAATGCTACACTCAGACGCAACCTTGGGCTATTAAGGAAGCATATGGCAGCAGCACTAGAAGAGAACAAGAGGCTTCAACAACAAAACCAAGACAACTTTGAAGCGGCTATGGAAGGAACTACAGGAGCAACCATTAGCCCTACCAAGTATAGAGCAGTCCCATCAGAAGACATTCGCATCTTACTTGAGGAGCATGCAAATTTCTTGGAGTCATATGAAAAGTTAGAGACTGAATGTGCAGACCTAAAGAAACAGATAGCCAGTGCCCCCACAGCTCAACAGGAGCCGATAATCTTGCAACACTCTACAGAAGAAGTAGAGACCCTCCGGAAACAGGTGGCACAACTCCAAGCACGCCTCGCACCATATGAAAGGCCACCCTCGCCCACTGAAGAACCAGAACCTGAAACAGTAGTGGAAACCCCCGTCAATGATAGCTATGAAGAGCCGTACGAGCCGATGCCAACACCCGGTGGCCGAACTACAGAGGAAGGACAGGACACTTTAGAAATTCAAGTTCCAGATTGGGTCAAAAGGGTCGAGAAAGTGGGTAAGAGACATGATGATCGCGTTTCCGTGCAAATGCAATCTCTCACAAATCTGGAAGAAACTGTCCTTCGGTCTTCTTACTTTCAGAACCTATCCCACCAACGGTTAATCACAACATCAGAGTCGCAATACATGCCTTATTTTGTCTTGCTACATGATTATAATGCAGAAGTTAAAAGACATACAGGGAAGGATCCCACATTTGCCACTCAATTTGAGCCAGAGGACTTACCGACAGATGCCTAATTGGCATGCACGTCTACTAACCGATTACCCTGAGATGATGAGCACCTGGGCAACCATGGCACTGCATATCAAGTATAATCCATGTTATTGCCCAATGGTACGTCGCAGTCTTGGCAAGCATTTGTGATCAAGGTACGAAACAATAAAGAATGCTCGGCTTGGGTTAACTATCCATATTTTGCTCCACCTCGAGGGACCCCAACCGTAGCCTACATGATATCAACAATTCGACACTGGTCTACACGTCTAAATAATGTACCCGACATAGCAGCGAAAATGTGTATGAAAATATTCGAGCTCATGACCATTGTCTTCAAAACCTTTTGGATGGTACAAGCTCCATACATCTCTGTCCCTGGATTCTCCCAAGGTAACAAGGATTTAGTCTACGACATGAGCCAGACTCCCTCGGTCACTATAATCTTTGCCTAGCATGCACGAATAAAGTACTTACCCGCATGCTTCAAGCAGACATTTGAGGAAATGTTCTCTACGGGATTCTGGGAATATCATTCAGAAATTTTCATTCCCAGACCCACACATTTGCTACATCTACTAGCAGTAGAACAAGCGATCCATGCAGATCAGTTACGTCTGCCACATCCAGACATTCCAGGACCAATTGATTGGGATCGTATGATGACAGACTTGGCCAGAGGACTACGCATACAAGAACATCAGCTTGCCACTCAGGTTGTGGAATATTACATCCAACACTCCCAGCAACAAGGGTCTGTCAGGGACGACAGACACGAGAGAGGGGGGGGGGTGTTGAGAGCAGTATGGGCACCCAAGGACTGACTAGACAAGGAAGCCAGCGGAGAGAGTCAGAGCGAGGTGAAGGATTAAGTAGACAAAGCAGTCGACGCAAATCTGGCAGATAGGCCCTTCAAATTTTTCCAAATCAACATCTTTATAACAGTGATTCTTATCACTAACAATCATTGTAAATACCATTTCATATTTTTGTAGCTCCATTTTGTGCAAGCCAAGGAGTCCTTGAGCTTGAGGAGCCTTAGAAGTGCCTACATATCAATTTTCGTATTTTTTAGACTCCGTTTAAGCCCTCAAATTGGCCCTGGAACCTAATTTTTAACTAGGCCGGACACTAGGTCTGGACAGGGCCAAAACCTAGTCAAAAACTATAAATAGAGCTAGAGAGCTCATTTTTGAGGTTAGCTTGTAACTGAATTGAACTTGTATGAGCTTTTGGAAAGTAATCTAAGAACTCCATTGCTTCTCACTCTTTGTCTTGCCGTGTGTGCGTGTGTGTGTGTATGTGTGTGCATGTTAGTGTGCTTCTCACTCACGCACTTGTGCCTTCACTTGCTCGAGGTCTTCATACCATCCTCACGTCTTCCCGGATTGACATTAAAGGAGGTGCTACTCATCACTGAGCTACAGTAACATATGTGTGCAAATTGAATAAAGCTCTTTATGGATTGAAGCAGGCACCTAGGGCATGGAATCACAGGTTGACCACATACCTTCAAGACCAAGGCTTTGTCATGAACAAGGCAGACACTTCTCTATTCATCAAGAGACGTAATTCAGAGGTAATATACCTATGTGTATATGTTGATGATATCATACTTAAAGGTAATGATATCAGTGGAATCATACAAATCAAGCATCAGATGATGAAGGAGTTCAAGATCAATGATCTTGGTCTACTAAAGTATTTTCTTGGACTTGAGTTAGTCTATACTAACTCTGGAATCTATATTACTAAGAAAAAATACATACAGGTTTTGTTGAAGAAGTTCCATTTGCAGGATGCCAAAGTTGCAAGTACTCCAATGGAGGTAAACTTAAAACTTAGTGCCCATGAAGGTGATGAAATTGATGATATTACAGGTTACCAAAGCATAGTGGGAAGCTTGAACTATGCTACCTTAACAAGGATAGACATTGCATATGGAGTTAGTGTGCTAAGTCAGTTTATGCACAAACCAAGGATGTAGATTTGGATTTCCCTTACACTTCAGACTTGGATATCAAGATTTATTCAGATGCAGATTGGGCAGGATGTAAGGATGATAGGAGAAGCACTTCAGGATACATTTCATTTGCAGGTGATAAACCAATATCATGGTCTTCAAAGAAGCAACCTACTATTGCTTTATCTTCTATAGAGGCAGAGTATAGAGGATTGGCAAATGCCACTCAAGAAGCCATATGGATCAAGTTATTGTATACAGAATTGGGTTTATATACTAGGTCACCATTGATATTTGGAGACAATACAAGCTCACTTCACCTTGCAGCTAATCCTATTTATCATGCTAGGACCAAGCATATAGAGGTCCATTACCATTATGTGAGAGATAAACTATTAAGCAAGGACATTCAACTAACATATGTATCAACCAACATGCAGTGTGCAGATTTGTTAACCAAAGCATTGGATGGAACCAAACTTTGCAGGTTCAAATCAATGATTGGATTGCAGGATATACATGAAGACTGAAGATGAAGGCCAAGCCAAAATTTTCGGCTTGAGGGGGAGCTGTTGGTGCAACTCACAAGCCCACACATTTGGCTTAAAGACCATACACATATGGAGAAGCATGGGAACCAATGCTTGAAGATAATTACTCATTTACTCTTTGTAAAAGTCATATTTGACTTGGAATCTTTGTAAACACCTACCAAAAGGAACTCGTGGAAAAATTAGCTTTGATTGATGGAATATCTCCTAGGATGTAGGAGCATGATTATAAAGAGCCAAAAGTTTGAATTCAAATTCAAACTTTGAACTCAACTACTATAAAAGTGATCATAAAAAAGTCACGGCTAAAGCAAGTCACTTCCGAGCTTCTCATTCTCATTTCTGAGTGTGTGTGAGGCCTACACTCTAGCCCACACCTATCTACACCATTAGTCAATGATCCTCATGTTTATGGCATTGTACAACATTGTTCATTAATACATATATCTACATTGTTCATTTCTGAGTTCTCTGTCATAGTCTCTGAAAGTTTGTCAACTTGTGGAGATCATCTCTCACTAATTTCTTCACCAAATTCAAAGATCTATAGCTTGATGGAACCAGCTCAAAGTTTTCTACATGCTTTCAAAATTTGAAGGATTTCTATTTAGCCATTTCAGAGAAAAGTTTGTCGAGGTGATCACTGATCAAAGTCTACGACAATCCTAAAATATCGGGGGTAAAGGTTTACTTGCTAAATTGATTTCTCTGAGCATAGTTAATCTTTTTACGTCATTCCACTTGGAATAGTTAGCTTGATAAGCTAATTAGATACCCCTAAAAGGAATTTTTCCAATTCCTACTCTGCTAGTCATACTGAGCAAAAGATATAGCAGGTGTCTAGCCAAGAATAGAAGGTTTTCTTGAAGACTTGAAGTTCAAAGTAGTCTGTTTTGATTCTATCTTTTCATTCATCATTTCCAAAGTACATAGGCACTTTTATGATGTCATTGGAAAGCTAAGAAGGTCTACTTATCAACTCTGAAGCAAGAAAGGGCTGGTACAAAGCAAGATTTGGCAGTTTCTACTCATCCTCCTGAAGTATTCATCCATCTTCCCAACAATGATCACATCTTTTACATTGATTCGAGATGCTCAAATCATGTAGCAAGAAATGCAGCTTTACTTTTTTATTTGGAAGATCCTCACAACAAACATGAAGTGCAAACAAGAGATGATACAAAGCACTCCATGACACATCATATATGTCACGAGGAAGGAGATAAGGAAGAGAGCTCACACACACTCTCACAATCAAAGAGAAGCACACACACACAGATTGAGGCAAGGAAGAATGATCTTCTTCTTCTTGTTCTATTACATAAAAGGAATATATAAGAATTACCTAAAACAATAATACAACTAGTACAATATATAAAGAATAGTACATAAGGAAAATCCTAATGTTCACAAATGAGTGAGCTGGAAAGAAACAAATGGTCCATCACTCTCGATAGATAAATCTAGTAAATCTCAATGAAGTATCCCTGACATATACCAGCATGACCACTATACATGTCAAAGAAATGAAAAAGTGTTACGTGTCATCCTGGATCATCACATGTTGAGCTTGATATCTTAACACTCCCCCCCAAGCTCAATGTCATGTCTTGTAATCAAAGCATCTTTCAAAACTTCTTCAGCTTTTTTACTCCAAGTTCTTTAGTGAAAATATCAGCAACCTGCTTATCTATTCTCACACGAATAAGATCAATATCACTTGCTAATACCTTCTCTCTGATGAATTGATAATGTACCTCAATATGTTTTGTTCTAGCATGAAAAACAAGATTTCATGCTAATTGTATGCTACTAAGATTGTCACAATAGATAGTGGTAGGCTTTTGCACTTCCACACCTAAATCTGGAAGTAGCATCTCTAGCCATGATGCCTCACATGCTGCCATTGTAGCACCTCTATACTCAACCTCTATACTCGACAAAGCAATAATGGGTTGCTTCCTACTGCTCCAAGTAATAGCTGCACTCCCAAGTGAGAATAGAAAGCCACTAGTAGATCTTCTATCCAGAATGCTACGAGCCCAATCTGCATCGGTGTATCCATGAACCTATAAATCTACACCAGCTTCATAAAACAATGCATAATCCAAAGTACCACTCACATAACGTAGAGTGTACCTCAAAGCATCTAAATGTGGCTTCTTGGGAACCTACATAAATTGACTTTCAAATCCAACAATGTAGCTTAGATCAAGTCATGTAATTGTCAGATATATCAAACGTCTCACAATTTTCCTGTACATAGTAGCATTTTCCAATGCTTCACTTGATGTAGTATCCAACTTCAAATTCTGATCTAATGGCATAGAAATTGGTTTATAATCATCCATACCATACTTTTGAACCATATTCAATGCATATTGCCTTTGCGACATCTATATACCTGTTTTTGTATATATAAACTCAATGCCCAAGAAATAGCGTAGCACACCAAGATCTTTCATGTCAAATTCTTGCATAAGGAGTTGCTTTACCTCTTTAATGCTTGCTTCATGATTGCCTCCTACAATCAAGTCATCAACATAAATAGCCACAGTTGTGATGCACCCTTCCTTGCATATAATGAATGCTCTGCATCACACATAGAAAACCCAATGGTGGTTAGGTAGTCAACAATCCTTGCATGTCAAGCACGAGGGGCTTGTTTAAGCCCATACAAAGCCTTTTTGCAACCTGGAAACATATTTTGGGTGCTTTGAATCTTCATATCCTTGTGGTTTTTCCATGTATACGTCTTCTTGTAACTCACCATGTAGGAAAGCATTCTTTACATCCATCTGATGCAAAGTCCATCCTTTTGTTGTAGCTAATGCAACAAGTGTTCTCAGAGTAGAAATTTTGGCTACAGGGCTGAACGCTTCCTCATAATCAATGCCATATGTATGTGCATATCCTTTTGCTACCAATCGTGCTTTGTACCTACTTATGCTACCATCAGCATTGTGTTTTACCTTGTAAAGCCACTTGCAGCCTATGGATTTCTTTCCTTGCGGCAATGGAACTAGCTTCCATGTATTGTTTCCATAAAGGGCAGTCATCTCCTCATCCATAGCTTTTTCCCGGTTGGAACTATTGCTTGGTGACACATTTGGCCCACTGAAAAATTGAGATTCTTCACTTGACTTTTCAGCATTTTCTTTGTCATTTGGTTCAAGATCAAGTCTATCTTTAACATCTGCATAGAAGCTTGACATTTCATCAAACACCACGTCTCTGCTTACCTTCACCATGTATTGTTTCCATAAAGGGCAGTCATCTCCTCATCCATAGCTTTTTCCCGGTTGGAACTATTGCTTGGTGACACATTTGGCCCACTAAAAAATTGAGATTCTACACTTGACTTTTCAGCATTTTCTTTGTCATTTGGTTCAAGATCAAGTCCATCTTTAACATCTGCATAGAAGCTTGACATTTCATCAAACACCACATCTCTGCTTACCTTCACCTATCGTGTGAGTGGGTTATAACATTTATACCACTTTTTCTCAAGGGGATATCCAATGAAGTACATTTTTCTACTTTTGGATCAAGCTTCATCCTCAATTCATCTAGAAGATGTACATATGCAATATAGCCAAATACTTTCATATGTGATAAGTTTGGCTTTTTACCTGTAAACTTCTCTTCCGGTGTAACTTGATATACAGCAACAACCAGAGTTCTATTCATGATGTATATAGCAGTATGCACAGCTTTTGCCCAATAATAATGAGGCATATTCTTCTCAGCCATCAAAACTCTTAATATTTCTGCAATATGTTTATTTTTGCATTCAGCAATGACATTCTATTGTGGTGTGTACCTACATGAAAACTCACATTGAATTCCATGACTTTTAAAAAGGTTGTTATGCTCATTTGACATGTATTCACCTCCTCCATCAAGCCTTAATATCCGAATATACTTTCATGTCTGCTTTTCCACCAAAAATCTAGAAGTGATTGAACACCTCACTCTTCTCTTTCATGAAATATACCCATACTTTCCGTGTATGGTCATCAATGAAAGTAACATAACCTGCAACCACCCATAGATGTGGTCTTTGAAGGACCACATCTACATGTACTATTTCTAGCACATTTTCACTAACATGCTTGTCATGCGAAAAAGATGCTCTTGACTGTTTATCAAATTGACATGTTGCATGTACCTTTTGCATTTCTGCAACTTTGAAATTTGGTAGTCCATTGACAATCTCCTTGGGTTGCATCGATTTCAAACCCTACAAGTTTGCATGTCCAATTTGTTTGTGCTAGATCTCTATATCAATAATAACTCCTGCACCTTTTGCAAAAATGGCTGCATTCATTTTAAGAATTTTCACCATTAAGGTGAACATCCTACCCACTTTGTTAACTTTGGCAATAGATCATCCATCATGTTTATACGCTTCTACATATAACCCATCATCATTGAACCTGGCTTGTGATCCCTCGTCAACCATTTGTCCAACAGAAACGAAATTCTTTGTTATATTTGGAACATGAAGCACATCAGCAAGATGTTTTACCTTTTTGTCCTCCATAGACAATGCTATGTTTCCTGTATGCTTGATAGGGTGTGATGTGTAATCACCTATTTCAACATATCCAGGAACTCATATTTTTTTCAAACTACTAAATCATTCTGCATGACTGGTCATGAGATTTGAAGCACCTGAATCAACATACCAAACATTTCCATTTGATTTTGAAACATCAGCAAACATCGTATTCATCATGTGATGTTGAACCATGAATAGCTTCTGAGAATCATCTACACTTGTGGATGCATAGTTTTTTTGCTACCTTCTCTTATTTTGATTCTTCAACCTGCAATGACATTCAAAGTGTCCAGGTTTACCACAATTCTAGCATCCTTTACTGTCATTACTTGAATCATTTCTTTGGAATTTTCTATGGCTTCTTTGGTTCCCCCTGCCTCGAAACTATCCTCTACCTCCTCCATGATTTTGATGTTGACCTTGGTCTTGGTTATTGTTTCCTCTTACACTTTCGAAGCCTCTACCTCTTACTCTTCCTTTGCCATAGTAGAATACCTGCTCAAAACTAGGTTTTCCTTGGGAGTTCGAGTCCTCACCAAGATTCTTTTCTTCAATAATCAACATGGACATCAAATCAGCAAAATTTGGAATATTTTCCCTCGTTTGAATAGATGAATAGATTATCTAAACTGCTTATATGCAGCTCCTAAACCATGAAGGCATACTTCCACCTTATCATCATCATCTACATTCATGCCAATAGATGCAAGTGACTCACATATGCTTCTAATTTTCATGGTGTAGTCACTTACCGACATGCCCTTTTTCTCCAAAGTATGCAACTCGTTCTTGAGTGGTAACTTTCGTGCCTTTGTATTCATCTCATACAAAGTGATCAAAATGTTCCAAGACTCTTTTGGAGTCTTGGCATCCTATATGTGTCCAATCATGCTATTCTATATGCTAATAGATAGCCAATACATTACTTTTTGTGATCCTTGATTCCATTCCTCATATGCTCTTAATTGGACTGCAGTCCGATTGCTCTCTGGTAACTGCGGAGCATTTTCATTCTTTCCTTTGATGTAGCCTGAATCTCCAAGCATGGAAGTTGTTCTTGTCCAGCTTATTGCTCATAAGCTGACTCATTCCATCTACGTTTGCCATTTCTATAGCAATTCACAACACTGCAAGCAGTACTTCTGCTTGAACACTATCGCACTATGACATGATAGTTTGATCTCCAAAAAAACACAGTTTTCATATATCAAGAGTACACGAAATGACTTGAAATTTTGGAGCTAGAATATATAAGTGTTTCCAAACAGGAAATAGTTTTGCAAACTGACCTACTTTTTTTGTGGGCCCCATCTTGCGAGCTCGAAATGGAGGTCGAGATGGCTCTGAAACTCTGATCTAACAAAAACAAGTGACCCTAAAGGGATAACTCTCAAAAAATATTTTGATGTTTTCTACCTTCATGCCAATTTTCATAGCAATCTGAGATCGTTTGTGAATCGCACTTTCTCCATGCCCTCTCACGTACTCTTCATCGTCCGCCTTCTCCATGAGCTCTCTACAGCCATAATGGCTTTGATACCATGTCATGAGGAAGGAGATAAGGAAGAGAGCTCACATACACTCTCACAATCAAAGAGAAGCACACACACACACAGATTGAGGCAAGGAAGAATGATCTTCTTCTTCTTCTTCTTCTTCTTCTTCTTCTTCTTCTTCTTCTTCTTCTTCTTCTTCTTCTTCTTCTTCTTCTTCTTCTTCTTCTTCTTCTTCTTCTTCTTCTTCTTCTTATTCTTCTATGACATAAAGGGAATGTACAAGAATGACATAAAACAACAATTCAACCAGTACAATATATAAAGAATAGTACATAAGGAAAATCCTAATGTCCATGAATGAGTGAGCTGGCAAGAAACAAATATGTCATCATGTTGGGTGTGTGTAGAAGTGTGAGAGATACACAAGGAGCACAAATACAACAAGACACACAGAGAAGACACATGGCTAGAATAGCTCTCTCTATTGATGATGAACTGAACTAAAGTAAAAGCTAAATAATGTCCCTAAGTACAAAGTACCACCACATATGCGTGAATCATGTATGTGCTAACATGGGGGAAAAACCTCTAGCCAGCACTAGAGTAAAAAATGTCCATGTATAGGGAAAATTTTCATATCAAAACTACTCGAGAAACACATAAGTGTAACAAAACCCCCTGGAGTGAATGACGTGAACACATTCAGGGAGTGAAAAATCAGCCCCCACAAGGTAATAAGCCTAAAGCTTTGCAAAAAGCTTCAAACTTTTCCCATGGAAGAGCTTTGGTGAATATGTCTTCCACATTAGCTTTTGTAGGCACATATACCAAATCAATATCTCCTACATGAAGGCACTCTCTCACATAGTGATAATGCACCTCAATATGTTTGGTACGTGCATGAAACATTCAAACACATTGTTTGCATACATGACCGCTTCCATCCAAAACTTGTCAGGAAGATGCTTTCCTTTAACCATACATCGTGCCATTTCAAATAGAGTTCTATTTTTATGCTCGGCAACACCATTTTGTTGAGGTGTATATGGCACTGTACATTGGTGTGAAATACCTCTTTCATGAAGAAAAGCATTAAACTCATGTGACATGTATTCACCACCACAATCCGTGCGTCGAGTCAAAAGATTTTGTGAAGAAAAATTTTCAGCCATAGCTAAAAATGCTTTGAAGCAAGAAAATACCTCATTCTTTGCTTTCATAGGATACATCCATGTATGGAGAGTAGCATCATCAATGAAGGTAACAAAATATACATGCTTCCCAAAAGATGGAGTCTTGACGGGACCACATACGTCACTATGAACAAGCTTCAATTTTCTTGTAGTGTGTGTATGACTATCTTTTGGAAAAGAAGGACGATGCATTTTTTCAAGAATGCAACCTTCAAATGCATGCTTTTCAATGGACTCAAGTGTTGGCAAACCAATAACCATGTCCTTCTTTTGCAAGTAAAGCAAACTATTGAACTTCAAGTGACCAAAATGAGCATGCCAAAGCTCCATTTCATCCATGGAAGAAGTATGAGCAACCAAGGCATTTGAGGCAGCCCTCTTATATGTATCCATGAGATACAAACCATTACATGATGTATCGTACATCACGATAATATCACCAATGATGAAACCATGAACCATACACTTTATCATAAAAAAAGTGTACATGATGCCCAACTTTGGAAATCAACAAAACTGAAATTAAGTTCTTCTTGATACCGGGCACATACAATGCATTTTTCGAGAGTATCACACCTCCATTTGCAGCCGTAAGCTCAATTTCTCCTACTCCAATGATAGGATAAGAGGCATTGTTTGCACACACCACATGTCCTCCTTTGGGTGCATCTTTCAAAGATACAAAAAACCTTTTGCACGAAGTTATGTGCTTTGAAGCGCCACTATCAAAGAACCAATCCGAATCAGCCTCACTCACAACTATACATTTAGAATGCAAAGATGCATCATAATGACATGTAACAACACATGCCCAAAAATCTTGTGCCATGTTAGCTTCATCATTCTTTGCATTTGCTGAATTTTCAGCAATAGACATGACAAATTCCTTCTTCATTTCATTGTGTTTAGCAACCTTTCTACACTCATCAATAGTACGACCAAATTTTCAACAATATTTGCATCTCTTCTTCTTTTGCAAATCAGCATCATTAGAGGAATGAGTGGAAGAGGAAGGTCGATGCTTTGGTTTTGATGAACCCAAAGCTGAACCATACCTACTTTTCCCCTTTTGTGAGATAGCAAGTGCTTGCGTTCCCTCAATCAAACCACTCCTATTCACTCTAGATTGCTCTTCTTTCAAAAGAAGAGACAAAACCTCATCAAATGCATACATATTGGGATTCCATTTGGATGAAGCGGCAACATTCTATGATACGAATTATTGGAGTTCGAGGTCTGCGGAAGCACACGAAAAGCACAAAGAAGAAGAAGAACCTTGGAGCACAACAAAACATAGAATGTATTACCAAGTGAATGTACAAATATAAGTCACCCGTTGTGGTTGTAGGCGTTCATACAATCCGGTAGAAAAACCTCCTAAAGAGGGAAAAAAATGCCCCCACATTCCTAAGTGTGTTCACACACATCACTACTTAAATATATCAACTACTGAAATATATCAACACACTTTTCTTTATTTATATCACCTTGTCCACATTGATTGCTTGGTTCTCTCCATACATAGAAAGGAAAAAAATTATATGAAAAAAAAAGGTTCAGAGCATCCAGAATTACCCCTTTAGAAGGTTAATTGATCTTTTACTAGGATACATTAATTCTTTCCTGCAAGAAAAACAAAAATGTGTGCAGAGGCATGTCTTTCCCACATCCCCTATTATTCAACCGATGGTGAATAGGTAACATGTCTTTCTTTTTACTTTGAAGCAAAAATACTCATTTATGTTAAGCAAAGTATCACCATATGGCAACCGAAAGTACAACATGTTCCACACATTTTTATCAAAGACGCATAGTTGTTTGACTTCAAAAAGTGAAAACAATTTTTTAAAGAGATCTTTACATCTTTACAGTGTTGATTTTATGAGTTACCACAATGGATTTAACACCTCTGCATGTATAGACATCCAACTAAAACTCACTTTTAAAATTTTTTTTTGGTTATTTTGCATCTTGAGCACCACCATATCAGTCAAGAGCTCTCTGCAACTCAATGCATTTGCACAAAATACAAGCACCCCTCGGCAATAAAACTATTATGTAATTCACAAATGCTTTGACAAAATCAATGTGAAACAAAAAAATACAAGAAACTCTTTAATTTCTAAATAGCATACAATCATTCATCTTTCTCTCTCCACCTTTTTGTTAAGCCGAATAACATTGCCTGTCTGTCTCCATGTAATGCAATCACAAGATACTATTTCTCTCTCCTCGCAACAATTTTAGAAATCTCTCTCTCTCTCTCTCTCTCTCTCTGTCTCTCTCTCTCTGAGACATTCAACAAAAGAAGTCTCTCTTGCGTGGGCACATATGCAAATCTGATCTCTCCAACTATGAAAGCTACCCTATACTCAACCTCACAACTGGAAGTGGTCACAGTAGGCTTATTCTTGCTCAACCAAGATATACATGAGCTACCAAGCATGAAGCAAAAGTCACTAGTGGACACATGAGTGTCATAGCAACCAGCCCAATCAAAGTCAGAAAAAGCATGTAAATCTCTTGATAGTGATCCCCCCTTGGGATAAAACAATCCAAGCAGTCGGGTACTACTCAAATAGCGAAAGATGTGTTTAATTGTCTGGCAATGCTTGACACTTGGGCAATGCATAAACCCGCTCACCTGTGAGACAGCAAACTGAATATCTGGCCGAGTAATGCATAAGTAAATCAAGCATCCAACAGCCTGCTGATAGAGAACAACATCAAATGCATCTCAAGCATCATGAAGACTCAATTGTAAACCTGTCTCCATAGGAGTGGCAATAGGTTTACAATCTTCAAGGCCAACACACTAAAATAATGTCTCAATATACTTCGATTGACACAAAGCCATTCCACCATCAACTTGCATAAACTGAATGCCCAAATAATGATGCAAATGCCCCGAATCATACATCTCAAATGAGGCATGCAAATCACCCTTAAAATCAGCAATATGCTTGTCATGAGGACCAGTGAGCAACATGTCATCAACATACACAACAACGATCAGAAGCACATCGTTAGCACGCTTAACATATAAGGTTCTTTCAGTTGGACTATTCTTTCTTCAACCTGCACACTTGGTTTTTGTGCCCTTTTTGAACAAAGCTACGGGGCTAAAAAACATACACTTCTTCATGCAAGTCACCGTTCAGAAATGCAGTTTTGATGTCCAACTGATGTACATTCCAACCATGATGAGATGCAAGTGCACAGATGCTACGAACAGTAGTCATTCGACATGTAGGAGCAAAGCTTTCATCAAAATCAATGCCTCTTTTTTGTGCATAACCCTTTGCAACAAGCCTAGTGTTATACCTGTCAATTGTTCCATCAAGCTTACGCTTTAGCTTGTATATCCACTTAGTGTCAATGGCCTTCTTGCCAGGAGGCAAGTCACATAAAGAGAAGGTACCATTTTTCATGATAGCATCATATTCTGATTGCATAGCAACCATCCAATTTTCAAAATTTTGTGCTTCATCAAACGAAACAGGCTCATTCTCATCACAGAGTCTAGATAGCATAGCAATCTGATGCAAAAGAGGCACGAATTTCCAGACATGAAGGACCGAAGAAAGGACACACATTGGAAAATGAACCAGAAAAGAGCATGGTGAGTAAAGTGCTTCATGTGGAGAGTATGAACAAGAATGACGGCGGCCTGAAGGAGTCTGGATTGGCTCGTGTTGAGCATGCCAAAGTTATTAGATCGAGGTTTTATGGAGGTAGGTGTCGAGATAGCCAGCAGAGCATACAGAGGATAATTGGGGAGGATGCATGGAGAGGATTTCAAGCAGCCGTTGGATGATGGGACCTTTTGTGTGGACAATCCTACAAGCGATATGTGGTTCGATACAAGAACGAAGCAAGAGTGGCTTTCTCTATTTCCTCAGACAGTTTACCTTCTATTTGTAGAGGTCGTAGAAGCTGATAGACCAATTGTGTTGCTACGCAAGAACATTAAGAGTTAGGCGATCAATGGTTGACCAAGTATATGAGAATGCTCTCTTCGACCTTGTGATATATTTTGTAGACCAAGAGTTGGCGAGTATGGATATACCCGTCGAGAGTCTATATACGGAATATGATATGGAGGAAGCTCATTGGTTGGTACGCTTCCTAAACCAAGATCTTGATATTGATTTTCCATTTTTGCAGTTCAAAGCGTATCTACTTTGTTGGGCCGGGTATGTAGAGGACCGCCACTTTTACTACGATAACTCTCACGGGATACATGATGAAGTAAATGGAATTTGTTGGGCTTGGACCGATTCGTTAATCATAGGTAGTGACGATGAGGCTCCTGAGGCGGAGCCTGACTCGCCGCCTAGAGAGCATTGATCACCTGTGGTGAGCGAGACAAGTGAGCGATTTTCGAGGTTTCCATGCTACATTACGATTGAGGAAGGAGCTTAGAGGGTAGGATAGGGGAATTCGGTTTGATGGGTCATTTTGTGACTAGTCAATCGTGTGGCATATAATCGTTATGCCTGAGTAAGGTGATGAGATGATCGATCTATCAGCTCCAAGTATATGTTTTTTGTATTTTTTTTGTATTTTTTGTTTGCATGATGTGCGGGATGGGTAGGGCAGAGTCTCCTTTCTGCCTCTCCCTAACTCTCATGATATGGGAGATGGGAAAAATGAAAAAAGAAAACAAAAAAGAAAAAGACAAACAAAAGTGTCTCTATATATATGCATCAGCGCACTATGACGGGTTAGTAGGTGGGCGGAGTCATCCTGGCCGTGTGGTCATGACTGCGAGCCGATGCTAGCTTCGTCATAGGCCTCAACAGAGTCGTGCCTATATTTGTTTGGTGTTTTGCGCCATAGCGGGTTGATAGGTGACTGGAACCATCTTGACCGGGCGATCGAGACCACGAGCCGCACCTAGCTTCTAGCACATGTATATGTGTGTATATGTCATGAGCTATGTTGTGTTGCTAGACGGGTGGAACAAACCTCGCCGGGGGCTCAGGGCCACGAACCGCATCCAATTGCAACATAGGCTAACTCGTGACGAAAAAATAAATAAAAAGAAAGAAGAAGAAGAAAAAAGTTTCCACTTCTAAGGGGGAGAGACAAAGAGGAAGAGGGCGGTGATCACCCAGACAGGTGTGTTTTTGTTTGTATGTATTTGTGAGATTGAGAGATTGGTTGCTGATAGATCAACCACCTCGAATCTGATCGTGACGACGGCATAGCTATTATATGTGTCGGACTGGTTAGTTGTAAGCGATTTGTTGGATTTGGCTTTTCCTATGTTACTGATACGTCCATTCTGAAAGTTCGTAATGGTGTGCATGCTCCTCCAAACTTCTTTACCTGTGTCTCATCTCATCGTGTGTGATCGGTTTTTTTGGGATATGTGTGAGGCTACGTTTTAGACGGCTTCGTTTTTGCTTATATGTATATGGTGCACATGAGAGTTCCCGAATATCAATGCACAGTTATATATGTTTTTGTTGATTCCCTCTTGTATGTTTTTTGGATTAACCTTTTTTATAAGTTTGCATGTGAGAAGAGTATGAC
The DNA here is from genome assembly GCA_020310875.1 of Ceratopteris richardii. Classification (NCBI taxonomy): domain Eukaryota; kingdom Viridiplantae; phylum Streptophyta; class Polypodiopsida; order Polypodiales; family Pteridaceae; genus Ceratopteris; species Ceratopteris richardii. The sequence continues at coordinate 19,832,845 of CM035431.1, read as the reverse complement.
TACGACAGATGACTTCATCGAAGTATCCCCGGTATGTACATGTTTTTGTTGACTAATGTTTTGTGTGATTGGTTGTCTACAGGTTCGTAGGATGACCTTGGAGTGGCACATCCATGATAGGATTGCGGACGTCTTTTTTATGATTGATTTTATTGATTGTATTTATGTTTTGAATTAAGGGGAGCATGTGAACGATATGATTTTTGTTCAAGCTTTGATGCAGGATAGTCCCGGATGAAGCAGATTTATGATTGCATCTTTCATGTTTCAGGGATTTTTGGTTTTGGTTATTATACCTATGGTGGGGGTTATGTGACATGTATGGATGACATGCGTTGTTGAACCTGGTTGCAAGATAGAAGAAATGTGGACGGAATGGCGTATGAGCGAGCATGGGCAGGGATGCGAGCATGTGATCCCTGATATGATGTAGGGAGTATGTGAGTACATTGACGTAGGTGATGACATGGATGGGAGGATGAGTTGAATGGTGACATGCTGATTATATATGAGTAGAAAGTCGGGAGCATGTTTTGTGTGATTGCCGTGTTTGAATGAGTGGAATGATCTGTTATGATGTTTTATGTGTCTTCATTGAAGGGAACTAACTGTTTGCATGAAGTGGCAGGAGGGAAGCAAAAGTGCATCAAATGGTGGAACCGCTCGTCAGGGAAGACTTCGCAAGTAAAAGGGGGGAGTATGTTAACTAAAATTATTGCCGATTCTTTTGCTCTAACATGTCTCCGTTGTAGGGAACAGGAGCTTGATTACAGGTACTTGGAGAAGAAAAGAAGTGTGTTATGTGGAAAAGAGGAGCACTTACTATCTTGGAAACATGAGTAGGGGGAATGTGGTATGTTGGAGTGTGCTGATTACAGGATATGCTGAGCATCGGCGAGTCATGCAGTGATCCCAATATACTTGAAAAATGCTAGAAAATATATGCTGGAATTGTGACTGATCGGCTTGAAGTGGGTTTCCCAGTTGCCAGCAGCGTGGTTGGGTTATATTTGAGAGACATTTTGAGAATGGAAGGGATTTCGAGGAAGAGGTGGATGATGAAGAAAGAAGAGCATTTGATGGTAGTGCCCAAGAAAAAGCAGTGACTCCGGAATCAAGTTTGATTGGAATGCACATTGGTATCCTGTGGCAGTCATTGCTGATCTTGACAAAAGAGTGTCTACTGCAGTAAGAATCTTGGCAAGAGATTTGGTTGTATGGTAGGATGGAAATGGAAACACTTGGCAAGTTTGGAATGACAGGTGTCCTCATAGATTGGCTCCACTTTCAGAGGGTCGCATCAATGAAAAAGGAGAACTGCAATGCTCATATCATGGATGGTGTTTTGCTCTTTGTACTGGTGATTGCACATGTATTCCACAAGCTCCTAAGGATGGAAATCCGGTTTGGAATTCAAAGCGAGCATCTGCAGCTGTATATCCAAGTATTGCTAAAGAGGGCATACTCTGGTTTGGGCCTAATACAAGGTCAGAATTCAAGAGCATAGCTAATACCAATCCACCTCCATCAGTCCGAGCTCTTGCAGATCCTACGTTCAGAGATGAACTTTCTTCTCGAGATCTCAATTATGGGTATGAACTACTGGAACTTAATGGATCCAGCATATGTGCCATTTGCACACCATAGCCTTCAGGTTGACAGGAAATTAGCTGGACCTCTAAATCTTAAAGTGGACAAGCTAGACAATTCTGGGTTCACAAGAATGGCTTGTTCAGACCTGTTGTGTTTGTTGCTCCTGGTGTCTTTACAATGGAGGCTCAGCTACCAACAAAGGGAGGAGCTATAAAGAGAATTGTGATGATCTTTATCTTCATTCCAGTATCTCCTGGCCAAAGTTGATATGGGCTTTCAGGAGAAACTTTGCATCATGGATGCAGGTGTTTATACCTCGATGGTATTTACACATTCAGCAAATGCTTGTCCTGGACTCTGATCTGTATATTCTGCATGCAGCCGTAAGATTATAATAAAAATTAGCTATTTTATTTTTTCCCCTTAAAAACTGGGGTTCTTTGGGGTTGAGCAATACCACATTTTAGGAACATAAATTAGTAGCAGCAGGGGGCTGGGCGGCAGTTTGCCTGCCCTCTGTCAGGAAAGGGCAGACGGTTATGCCCCCTCAATGTGCACGAGGGAGGTTGCAGGCAGACACTCATTCTTCAAAAGCTGATCGCAATCCATCGAAAGGATGTTTTTTCGCGAAGGGCACACATTCTTTATCTCAGCAAAAAAGGACTCTAGGGGGGATTTTCTTTTCGAGAAGCGGGGACAGAGTCGGGGAGAGTTTTCTTCTGCCGAGACCTTCGAAGACAGAGGAGGGTTTTGCTTGTCTTTGGGGTCATACCTGTACAAAGGTGCTGGAAGGGAGCTCTGAGGGGTAGTATCAAGGGCCACTCGCATTCTCTAAGGCGGCAGTCCATATCGGGCGACGGGGAGGAGGGGATTTTTGGGGAGAATCGGGAACTTTCGGGTGTGACTGATTGGGTGCTGGAAGAAGATGCAGGTTTTGGGAGAGTTTTGTTTCGGCTGGGCAAAAAATTCTCTTCCTAATCAACATACTTGGGCTATCTCAACCTCAGCTTGAAGATCCAATTCCTTTAGCCATCTTCTGTCACCAAACTGGTGTTGCAGCCAGCAACAAAAACAAAGAAATCGAATTTCTAAGCTTCAGTTGCTCTGCAGCTGCATACCTTTGTGATCCTGGTAGGAGGTATTTGCTTTACTTGGTTCCGAAGTCACAGTATCCGATGCATTTGAAGAACGGTTTGCTCACATTAGGTTATCATATCTATATTGTATATTGTATAAATTCAGTCATCAAATCCTGAGGCTATGCACATTCCGAATCAAATATGATGACTAAGTTCTCTTGCTCTTTGGGCAACTCATTATTAAGTTTCGGATTCTATCAACATGATCACATTTATTTTTTTATGCAGTCCCCGCATGCAATTGTTTGTTTCTGTACACATTTTGCGAACACATATGTTTCTTCTTCTCACCCGCAACTCCCCGCCTCCTGTTAATTACCCGCCCTTCTTATGGTGAACTGCTTTACTGAGATGGAACACTGAAAGGGGGGTCTGTGCAGTTGATCTCTGTCTGTTTTCTATCAGGTTTTCATTCATAATTTGAATCGGCACCTCAGCGTGGAGGGCACTTCACCTTCAGGGATTTAGGTATCTTCCTAAGAGCCCCATTTGATGAAAAGGGATATCTGAATAACGCAAATGTTGTACATAATCAACCCCATGATAGAGTTTGTCAAGAACTATGCGAAGGTATGCTTGGAACTCTCAGATGATGCATTGGTGAGATATGAGAGGAGAGAGAAAGTAGAAAGAGAATGGTTGCACCAAAAATTGCAAGAGGTAGGAGATAAATGTCTGATGCCCTTTTGTCATAAGTGACCTTAGGAACTTAAGTTTTATCAAAATGTGAGATTTGGGCACTAGGGCTGGGTCACACTAGTTAAGTTACCCAACACTATAAAAATGCCTATAACTCGCATATAAGGGGAAGAAACTATGATAAAAATGTCTAAAAAGTTCTTTCAAAGGGGTATCACCTAGAAAGGTCAAAAATCTACAAAAGAGAGTCCGTCATGACTTTGTCCCCAACAACCATCCTTTAAGCAATGTTAACTCCCACCACTTCTTTGAATAGTTGATGTTATGCCTTAGATAGGCACTTAGTGAGGCCATCTGCTGGATTCTTTGATGTACTGATCTTGATTGAGTGATTGAGCCATCCTTAGGTACTTCTCTAATAAAGTGATAGAGCACATTAGTATGTTTTGTTCCTGCATGAAACATGGCATTCTTAGGCATTTGGCACTCTGGCTATCATATCAAGAATAGGCTCCTACCACGCAAAATAATGCAATTATTCCCTTACGTCTAGAGCACCATGCGATAGCACCATTTGCAAGTGTATATACGAAGACACTTGTAGATTATGTACATCCACATTACCTACCATGTAAGAATCGCAAAATCCTTTCAATTCCAATGGACCCTTCCCATAACATAGGCCTTTGGACTCGATGCCTTTCAAGGATCTCAAAATGGACTTAAATACATCTTAATGTGATCCGCTTGGATTAGTCATATAACAGCTCAAAAAATCGCACTACATGGGCTATGTCAAGCCTACTAGCAATCACATCATACATGAGTAAACCACAAGCTGATGCATATTGAACATCTTTCATAAAGGTGGCTTCATCATCACCTTTTGGGCGATCTTTCTTGGAAAGCTTCGCTTTAATCTAGAATGGAACTCGAAGAGGCTTTCTGTTCTAGAATGGAACTCGAAGAGGCTTTATGTTCTAGAATGGCACTCGAAGAGGCTTTATGTTACGTCCCCAAACCCAAAGGACATCAAGATGGGAGCCTCTAGTTATGGTGTTTGGTAAAGTGTGGAATCCACCCAATGTGAACTAGGCCACCTCGTTAAGAGTCTATAAATAGCATCCTTAGGGCTCATTTGTGATCGATTCCACATATGAGGCTCTTGAACTCTTGGCCCTTAATGGACTCCCCCATATGCCTGAATGGAGTGGGCATGGTGGTATCATGTATGGGACACCATGCCTTTGAGGGGATGGTCACCTACATGGCTGCAAGCTCATAGCTTGGGGTGGGTCTTGTGGACCCCAAGGCTGGGAAGTGAGTTTGATGTCCACCCTTTTATGTTTGTGGATATGGCTTGTTTTTTGTCGTGCTTGTACGGTAGAACTTGGGATAGTGCAATGAGGCGCTAACATTGGTATCAAAGTGTCCTCTTGCTTGTGAAAAGAGGCAAAGCAATGTGCAAAAAACCATCAAAGCTCATGGGACCGAGATGACTGAGTTTCACATGCTTCTAACCCTCTTGTGAGAGGTGGTATGGGATGCTTCTAATAGGAAGAAGGAGCAAGCACGTGCAAGCCTATGGTTGGAAGCTCAAGTAAGTGTTGCTACTTCCTTCCTTTCCATGTTGATAAGAAGCTCAGAGGTGAAATTTTCTCTGCCACCACAGATTGGCTGCCATGGTTTTGCCACCTACCTACCTAAGGGGAAAGAGGAAGGTTCATGAGAGTGAGGGAGAAGAAATGAGGGGTCTTTCTTGGCCTTCAATCCCTGTGATCCCTCCTTGGGAAGGGGCATGGAGAGGTAGGCATCTTAGTCCGAGGTATTCCAGGCCAGTGAACATCATGTGTCTCTTGGCCGTCTGAGGGGAAGCAAGTGATCCAAGGGAATTAGGCGCCAGCCAAAAAAGGGGGAGGAAATTGTTGCTTTTCTCAATGCTCTTGCACAGGGAAGGGGAGGGTTGAACAGGCAATTAGTTCCCAGAAGCCTTTTATGGCTGCCCAGACACATGTGAGGCATGTGTCTGTACTATCCTTAAACGAGCTTAAGGATAGTACCACCCTTCCTCATGGAGGGATGCAGCCCCTCTCAAAGGAGGGTGTCTGCCTTCCAGCCACCTCAAGGGGGCAGCTTCCCTTCCCAAAGGCTGGCATCTACCGTTCTTGAGGGTGACAGGCTGGCCTGCCTAAGGAAAGGCGTTTATGGTCTCCAAACCAAGTCCGTGCTGCACCTGTGTATAGGTGGTGTAAAAAGGCAGGAAGGCTGATAGGCAGTGCACCTTCCCGAGGGCGATGCAAGAAAGGAGCAGGTCTTTTCCAGCAGCCCCGAAAAGGGAACAGCAGGTAGAAATAGAAGAACAGCTAGTTTCTTGCCAGCAGCCCATAAAGGCGGTTCAGGTAGAAAAAAGCAGCTACTCCTAAAGTGGAAAGGGAAAATGGGCCAGTCGTTTGGCTCCCCATCCAACCCATGCATGAGCTCACCCTTGGATGGTAGTGGTTTTTCTGCAGACGCCCCCACAAAGGAAGAATTGCTATTTACAAGCCCTAGAATTTAGAGGATGTTCTTGAATTTTTAGGGGATTCTCCTGAAATTTAGAAGACATTTCCATTTCCAAAATAAGGAAACTATGGCAATGGACATGTTTGGAAAAACAGGGGGGGCAAAAAACCTAATTTTGGGATCAGAATTTCTAGCACATTGAGATTCTTCCATGTGTGAAACATGGCACAAAAGGCTTCATATTGCACATACAGGAAGACCTCCATAAATTCCCTAACCTCCACCACTTGCACATCGAGCACTTCCATGATCAAATGGCTGTGAATAGTTTATCTTGTGATTGAGATTGTAGATCCTCTGAACATTACCTTTCAGCCAGATTTTATCAACCTGCATGTGGTACGTCCAATAGAATTTTTTTCCCTCCTCACCTTAGAGGTACTAATGGCATTTCCAAGTTATGATATGCTCAGGAAAACCCATTAGGATGCAAGGTTGTGGTGGGAGTACGTGGTACCTAGATGTCGAGTCCATCGTAGGGCTATAAATGCATCTCACGGTCAATGGAATAAATTGGCCTAGGTATCCAGCATGGGCTATGGCCTTGGAAAGACCAAAGGCCAGTAGAACATGGTACAACCACATTGTGTGGTAGGAAGGTGAATCCTTGGATGGATATTCAAGGAATTTTGAGAATTGTGAGCATTGACCAAGGGCATCTATTAGTGTTAGAAAATGTGTCAAAAATAGAGCAATCTTCCACTAGGGAGCTCAACCTGCAGGTTAAAGTCTCAAAAAAAATTGTTGGTCAAAGTATGGTCAAAGGTTGGTCAAATTTTGAGTAAAATTTTTATTACATATTCTTATAGAACTCAGTGCACATTATCCAATCATATATAAAACTTGTGTATTTGGCATCAAAATCATGGTCCAAAGTCAAACCCTAATTTCCAGATTTATATGAGATGCTAAGTGACACATGTCAATTGTATATTAAATCTAGTCGTTGTGATAAAATGGCTCAAACATGTGCCATGTGGCAATAGAAAAGCAAAGCAACAGCTTTAGTATGCTTTTCTGAAAATCACTCATGCCCTACATAGTCTTTGCAATAAGGCATGAATGAAAACAGCTTTTAGATTTTCGTGAGGATTTCAATCGCCTATACAAAGACTATGTGTTGAACACTTAAATCATCACTTTGCAGAACTCTCTTCATGAGCTAGGCTTGGAGGTGGTGTTCCTTCACCTCGGAGGAGGAGGTGTGTTTCTTCATCAACTTCAAGGTGTGTAGTAGCTAGCATCTTCTTGGTTGCGAGTATTTTCAATATACTTACTTGGATAAGGTAGTGCTTTTTGGAGGAGCATATACTTCAACCTTTGGAGATTTTATAAGTTCATGGACAGCTTGTACATCAAGGCATATTTCCATGCTACCTTGTAGCTTCTATTATGCAATGTATTGATCATATTTGGAGCATGGCTCCTTGCATCTCTCTCATGTGCTGTATATTCTTCATCTTGTCTCTATTTCTCCCATGTTTCTATATTATTTCTGGGCCTAAAAACCAACAATTGTTATCAGAGCAAGAAAATTAAGAATACATATAGAATATGGCCACATATAGGAAGATTAAATTTTCATGGCAGGTTCAAATCAAGCTCAGCCATATATTCAGCAAAGGTCATCAAATCATCAATCTATATGAAGAAGCTGAATATTATTTTGAAGAGTTACACTCCAGAATGGATGATATTGAAGAGGAACAAGCAAGATTTCAGCTATTACAACAGCAAGAAAAGTGTGGATATTCATTCTACATACACAGAAAAGAGCAGGAAATTTTAACTTATTGCTTGAATTTTATCAATTTGCTGGAATTTTTATGTTAACTGCTGGATTTGTTGGAACACTTGTCAGCAGTCACAAAAAGCTTGTAGAGTATTGCTTCTTGAATGTGTACTTGTAAATTGATGTTCAACCACTAATCAACCTTTAGAGTACTCTTTGATTGAGGTCAAAGGACAAGAGCTGGCATCTACATCTTCATGGTCATGGAGGAATGCTTATGTGAGCAAGGAGGGGTTTTATCTCCTACATGGAGAAACTTATGAAGGATCAACATGCAATGGAATTGTATGAAACATCTTCTTATACGTATAATGTATGTGTCAATGTGTAATAGGTGTAGATGAAAGCATATAACCTTGGTTTGAAAAGGTCTTACAAACTTTGAGAACCTTGGGAGTATGTTTAAGTATATAGAATTAATTATATGGCATCCTATGATTGTCTCTATGTTTTCAAGTAATACTTGGTTGAGAAGAGTGAGGGATATGTGAGTTCTCTTTGTAATGTATGTTTTGAGAGAGATCTTCATGTCAAAGGTCACAAGTACCTAAAACTTCAACAACTACAACAAATAACAAATATATCTACCTAACATAATCTAGTGTCAAGTTAGGAGGGGAACATTATAAAATGTGTCAAAAATAGAGCAACCTTTTAAACTGAAATCTAACTCAAATGCTCAAAATTGCAAAGAGGAATGAAACTATAAAGATGGTGTTGTCCACTCGTGCTCTCCCAATATGGGGCTTAGATGGCAATCTAGATAGAATCTAGATGAAGCGCTTGCTAGTGCACAATGCTACGTAACGATTTGCATAGGCCATGTTTTTGTAGCTTTACTAATGGGAGCTTGTATAGACAAAAATAGTCAGGAAAGACCAAATAGTCAACAAAATATAATTTTTGACAATATCTCCTCGATCAAAAGTCCTACCATCTTGACCCTGCAAGTCGCGAGGGGATCCTACAGAAGAGGACAAGCCCTTCCCTCCACTCCCCCCTTGAGGTTCTATGGAGAAACTGCGCAGTGCCATAAGGCCTTTATTTTTTCCTTGAATAGCAAGCCAATGGCCTAGAAGTTTATGCCCTACCTTAACTCATGATTCGGCTCACAAAGATCATCTATCACCATCAATGGTCACACATAGACCTCATCCAACTTGGAAGTTGGGGTTCCACAAATGTCCAAGCTCTCAAAGTGACTTTTCCTCATAATGGGAGCCTTACAACTTAGAGCACCATGTATTTCTTGTGGTTACTTGAGGGCAAAGTATTGCATATATCTAACACCACCTCTCAATGTCCACCCTAGGATGAACTACTTCATTGGTCCTATATTAAGCTTTGGAAAGTGTCAATGATTTGGTCCCTCCCAAGAGCCTTGGCGAATAAGACAATAGTTTATCTCCATAATCCCATCCTCGATCAACTCACGCATGGTGATATTGAGTTTCTATGTGCTTGACACGTGCATAGAAAACAAGATTTTTGGCAATGGCCATGCAATTTTAGTTGTGACACTTTAGCTTTGTGGCCTCTTATCCTTGTAGTCTTATGTCCCATAAGATCCTCCTCAACGATACTGCTTCACATCTTGCAGCATCTGCCGCTTTGTACTCAGCTTCAATAGAAGATAATGCTACAATGGGTCGCTTCTTATTGATCCAAGAGACAATACAAGATCCTAAAGAGAAATATCCAGAAACTGATTTTTTGGTATCAAATATCACCTTCCCAATCTGACGCAGAGTATCCAACCAAAGATGATCCTTCCTCATAGAGAATACCATAATCGATGATTCCTTTCACATACTTGAGTATCTGCCTACTTGCCTTCCAATGAGTTTGGCAAGGTTTGTTAAAGAACATTCTTACAACTCTAATAGCATAGATGAAGTCGATGAGACTTGGACTGATTTCTTGTATCTTCCAAATTCCAATATCCATTGGAGGTGAAGTATCTTCAACAAATAATTTTATATTGGCCTCCATAGGTGTAGAGATTTCCTTACAATCCTCCATGTCAAATGCCTTCAAAATCTGACTCGCATGCTTTTGTTGAGAGATGAAAATGTTCCCTGGTTCTTACCATACTTCGAGAACTAAGCAATAATGCATTAAGCCTAAGTCTGTCATTTCACATTAAGATCAATATATGTCATGAAAAATACAAACAAGTAAGAAAGCCAATATAAATGAACAAGAATAAAAAATAATAGATAAAAATTATATTTTAAAAATATAAATATATAGGAAAATAAAAAACCTACGCACATAAACACACACACACATATACATACATACGTACGTACGTACATACCTACATACATACATACATACATACATACATACATACATACATACATACATACATACATACATACATACATACATACATACATCATAGTCACCAGGGGACGGTGACGTGTCCCGGGGACAGTGACGTCCCGGGGTCGGGGACGGGACCTGTACCGTCCCGGGGATGCCAATCGGGGACGGCACTCAAAATATGCTGATTTAAACGTTAATTTGAAATGGAAACCATTCATAAGGGTTTTGTTACCTTATAAGAGCACAAAGAAACAAGAAAATAGTAAAAAGAAGATTTCCAAAGTGAAATATATGAAAACATGTGATGTGTTGCTGCCGCATTGTAGATATACACTGAATAAAAAACAGTATGCTGTAGATATCATCATATCATATATCAAAAAGAGTACATCTCATGAATAAAACCAAAAAGATACAACCATGGCCCATATGGCATAGAATCTAGATGAATCATGATAGATCTAAGATAACTCAAGACTAAAGTGTCAAGGAGACTCCAAGTGGGGAGTCTGTGCTACATCAGTAGAGGTGGTAGTCCATGGTGCAATCTGAATCTCCACTTGCTCAAAGTATTCTAAATCATGTGCCTCATCTTCATGTTCTTCAGCTTGCACCTTGTCCTCCATCTCCCATTCTGTGAAAGGATCTGAAGCCATGCTTTGGGTCTTGCGAAGCATACTTAAATTTGCACTGACAAAGACAAGATCACTGGCACGTTGCACACCAAGTCTATTCCTCTTCTTAGAGGCTACATGTCCATAAACACTCCATAGTTGCTCAAGGCAACTCGTAGTGCAAGCTTGGCTAAGTATCCGTATAGCCAATTGTTGCAACTCTGGACCATCAAATCCAAAATCTTCCCACCATACAGCAACGCCGACACGAAACCTATCTTCTTGTGCATTTGCACATGAAAATGAAGCATCTTTCATAGTTCTGTATTTGGATAATTGATCTCTAATAAGCCTCCTCGATGCATTATCTGGGACAAGTCTCTCCAATATCGTCCTCCATCCACTTGCTACCTCCGGATCAGCATATTGTTTCTTATCTTGGAATTCAGGGTCCACCATGAATGTCGCTGCATGGAGTGGGCAGTAATAGGCATTCCATCGTCGAACACATATTGATGACTCTATGGTTCGATCCATAGCTTCATATACTTTGCCAATGCATGGGTCCATAGAATCCACCACTCTTAGCAAGTGCACAAGTGGTTGCACAATATCCACTATGCGGCTAATATTCTCCCACCAAGCTGCATTATCTGCTAGTTTTCTGAATTCCTTTCCCACTGAAGTGGAAGCCTCTGGCATTGCTGCAAATTCATCACTCAATAGTAGGCCTCTTAAAACACCACTACACTTCACAACACGGTATAACATGATGAAGTTATATGCAAATCGTGTTTCAGCATATTTCATCAAAACAAGAGTAGATCTTTTGCTGAACTCATTCTTCACCCGTGTATGATTGTTGATGAAGCTCACCAATGCATTTGCCTCATTGATTGAAGGCAAAATCCAATCCAAAGTGTCAATGTCTTTGAGAATATTATTTAGGCAATGAGCCATGCAAAAACAAACACTGATATGAGGATACATACTTTCAATGATTTGGGCAGCTTCTCTATTTGCGGCTTCCCCATCCGCTACAATCGCTACAACATTTGCTGGACCCACAATTTCTATGGCACTTGCCCACTCAGAAGCAAGCACATCGGCTGATTTTCCTGTCTCAGATACATCATGGGATGATATGAAGTACATCTCACCTCGAGAGTAAGCGACAACTCCATGGATAGATCTCCGTTGTGTATCACTCCATCCATCCATGAGCAAGGAGACTCCATTTCTTTCCCATGACTTTCGGATGTTCTCACATGCGGCTTCCACAAGTTTCTTCTCCTTGTCTAATAGAGTTGTACGCAAACTCTCTGAATTGGGAGGAACATATTGTGGTCCATATTCCCCTACTTTTTTCATCATCTCCTTGAAGTACGGTGATCTATGAACAAAAAGAGAATTTACATTATACAAATTGCAAATAAGTAGGTAAATTGAAAATTCAGTTATGCCATATGAATTATGATTACTTACCGGGTTGCATTGAAAGGTATGTGGTCATGATAGAAAAACCTCGCCACTGCCATGTCAACCTCTTCCTTCAATTTGGGATTCCATTTGTCATCAAGGGTTTGTTGACGATGAATATGTCCGACTCCATATGGTGTGGAGCTTACAGATGGCATATCATTTGGTGTGGAAGAAGGACGAGGTCGACCCGTCGTTGCCGATGAAGATGTCTCCTTGGAAACAGAGGTAGAAGTTCTCACAAATGATGCGGGGTTGACCGGAGCTTGTGAAGCACGACGGGCATGCACATGGGCATCACTCACAGCAAGCTTGTTGAGAAGTTCTTGCTTTTTCTCCGAAGTGATGGCATTACAAAATTTTACTTCATTGCCACTCTCATGAAGAAGATGGGCACGCACCTTGTTCGCTCCACCGGTCCTTTTGTAGCCACATAATTTGCATGTCCATGGTCTTGAACCACCTCCTTCTCCGGCGGACATTGGAGACTCCACCTCTTCCCACCATGTCCATTTTGCGACGGCCTTCCTTCTCTTGTATGTGCTTGATGAAGAGGCCATAATGGCTGCTCCTACACTCCAAATGAAAGAGAGGAGGAATGTTTAGAACTCCAAAGGGTAAGTTCTTGAGCCTTGAGGAGAGGACTGAAGAGAGGGGCTGCTGAAATCACTCTCGCGGCCTATGAGACAGCACACAAGGAGGTGCACATTGCAGTCTGGAACTGCAATGGATCTTTATGGACACATCCAGGGCGCCTCGAGGAGGTGATGGAGGGCAGAGACATTATCTTCTTGACAGAGACACACGAGAGCCCGGGGAGGAGCCTACCGAGGATTGAGGGCTATATATGGGAGTCAGCTCACCGCCGCCAGATGAGACAGCACACCACACGGGGATCAAGAGGAGTAGCCGTGCTCTATAGACAGTCGTTACAGCACAGGGTACAGGTGGTAGCCAGAGACCCAGAGGCACGTTTCATGTGGATACGCTTACAGCTATCAGAGGAGAGAGCAGCGTACTTCGCCGTATGCTATATTGCACCCATTGGTTCACGCTTCACACATTCCCCTGAGCAGCTATCAGGAGAGGAGGGACCAGACACCACATCGCCATATGACTGCCTCAGTGACACGATTATGGAGTATACCGGGATGGGGGAAGTCTTCCTTGTAGGAGACTTCAATGCCCGCACTCAGAGCCACCAGTGTGATATCTACGACTTTGACGACCCTGAGATGCTTCGTACCATAGAGGACATGCCTACACTCAGAGCCTCAGCCGACACCGCCACACCCACCTTATATGGCCGACACTTACTCCAGATGGGAGAAGCACACCGTCTCGTTATATATAATGGGATGGAGAGCTGGCCCACCTCGCGCGGTCTCACATGCATTCCACCCACGACACCACAGGGGGGCAGTGTGGTAGACTATGTTATCGGACCTCCGGAGGTGACACATTTGATCACCTCATTCACTATCCCACCCTTACCGATTGGAGCTGATCACGCATATCTTGCCCTATCCATTCACGGCTCACCATGCATACCCCACCCCGTCACCATACAGCCACGAGCCCGTACCACCATTCACTTTAGACATGAGCTAGCACATATCTATAGCTCCCATGTTCGAGAGCGCATCTACTCCCTTGATCCCTCTGCCTCCTTGGACACCCTCACCGCCCACTTCTCCTCGATCCTCCATACATCCGCTACTCTCAGCTTCCCATACACCACCCACAGCAGTGCACATCCGACACAGCTGGGGCATACACCCCAGAATAGATGGTACGATGAGGAGTGTAGGCGACTATACCGACATCTCAGAGCACAGAGTATCTTGGGATCCATCACAGAGAGGGAGGCATGACGACAGATGCGAGCCCTCACACGCCGGAAGCGACGAGCTTTCGAGGAGCGACAGGAGGCAGAGTTGATCGACCTTCTCATGAGTAAGGATTGTGCCACCGCGTGGAGGGCACTACGTGAGCCACGTCCACCTACACCCATAGCAGATCCTTCGACTTGGCACACCTACGCCCAGAGGTTATATGACGTCCCAGGACAGCCACCATTACCGATTCCTTCCACACCGCGTCCGGTGATATCCACCCTCTTCACAGCAAGCATGGTACGATAGGCCATCCATAGGCTACAGCATGGCCGTTCTGCAGACCACACGGGGCTACAGGGAGAGCACTTTATATACGCAGCAGATGTAGTTTCCCACTTGATCGCCCATCTCTTCAACCGTGCTTTGGTTGAGGGATTACCAGACTCATGGACTATGCATACCATTACGCCTATCCATAAGTCCGGCGATATGATGGACCCAGGGAACTACACGACTATTATGATAGGCCATATCCTGGCCAAGATCTATGGGGCAGTACTAGAGGCAGAGCTCAGTACACACACTGAGGCAGCGGGGATCAGAGCACCCGGCGAGGCAGGCTTCCGCCGCACTTTCTCCACCATCGACCACATCTTCGTGCTTCGTTGCTTGATTGAGAGCGCGAAGGCGAGGAAGCAGAGACTATATTGTTGCTTTGTGGATTTCCGCAAAGCCTTCGACATGGTCCCTCAAGAGAGACTACTACGGAGGCTCCAGGAGTTACAGCTTCCATCTGACATGCTATGGGCCATCCACACTTTGTATGCACGAGTCACAGGCAGGGTACGCTGCCCCGGCGGTCTATCAGACAGCCTTGTTAGCACCATTGGTGTGAAACAAGGTTGCCCTCTCTCACCCACTCTCTTCGGTCTCTACATCGACGAGATCACGGAGTATATACAGCGAGCAGGAGGGCGAGGAGGAGACCTTGGAGGTACGCCAGTACATATCCTATTATATGCTGATGACATTGTCCTGCTCTCAGAGTCACAGGAGGGGTTGCAGTCACATTTACAGGCGCTCGATACCTTTTGCATGGAGAGAGGACTCACAGTGAACCTTGGCAAGACCAAGGTCATGATCTTCCATACCTCCATGACAGTACGCCATCGCGCCTCTTTCACAGCAGTTGGAGGACAGATAGAGGTAGTGGACTCCTACGTCTACCTAGGTATCACCTTCTCAGGCAGCACAGGGGTATTCTCCATGGCACATGCTGCGAGAGATAGATTGACGCGAGGTTATGCGGCACTTGCAGGATTGGAGAGACGCTGCTTTCAGACACATTTTCAGGAGCCCCGGACTAAGGGGTGGCTCTTTGACACTCTAGTGACACCCGCATTGATGTACGCAGCAGCAGTATGGGCACCAGGGATCACAGAGGCGATGTGGACGCAGATTGAGAGGCCCCAGATCACCATGATATCACGCTTGCTGCGCAACAAGCCCTCCGTTCCACATGACATTATACGAGCTGAGCTTGGCACACCACCGATGCTAGTGGAGGCCCTCTTCCAGTTGGTGACCTTTATTCTGAGAGTCAGAGAGCTCCCCACTAGCCGACTCACCAGGCTTGCATTTGAGAGCTCTAGACATTTGGCAGAGACAGGGCATGAGAGAGTATGGTATGCACACACTTACCGATGGTTAGCAGACCATGGCATGAGCATT
Source organism: Ceratopteris richardii (assembly GCA_020310875.1). Lineage (NCBI taxonomy): Eukaryota > Viridiplantae > Streptophyta > Polypodiopsida > Polypodiales > Pteridaceae > Ceratopteris > Ceratopteris richardii. The sequence continues at coordinate 19,817,127 of CM035431.1, read as the reverse complement.
ACGGATCTCCCCCCTTTTCAGTATGACCTCTCTTCCCCCCACATTACCCTCTCTCGTTCGGAGAGGAATAGGATCATCCGTCAGGACCTACTACAGATACACGTCAGGGAGACATGGATAGCACCACGGGAGCCTCTTCCCACAAAGAGGCAACACTACAGAGAGCACTTCCTGACTCTGACAGCGGATGGTTTCATTCAGAGACCACGATACATGGATACATATATGGCACCAGCTGAGAGAGTGGCCATTAGGCAGCTCAGAGTATCATCACACCAGCTCGAGATTGAGATTGGGCGAGCCACACATACCCCCAGGGGTGAGCGATTATGCAGGATATGTAGAGAGGAGGTGGAGGACGAGGAGCACTACACATGTAGATGCCAGGCATATGAGGACATCAGAGACCGCTACCCACAGCTCTTCAGGGGGCCTAGAGAGATCAGGGCTTTATTGGGGACAGAGGACCAGCGCCCTCTAGGTCGTTTCCTAGTAGAGCTCCAGCACCGTCGCGCATCACTCCTCCAGCAGCAGATGGAGATACACCTGACCCCCCCCCCCCTCAGACTTATATTACAGATTTTTCCAGACCCACATACACTCGAGGGGCCAGCTCGATGCGGGGTGTCACATTACACATAGCAGAGGAGCTTAGACGACAGCGTCGACGACCGAGACCCCTTGTCCGGAGAGCTCGTCCACATCAGAGAGAGATTCAGGCGATTCACGCACGCCATGACATGGAGATACAGAGACGTCAGCAGCGCACCCCTATCGATTTGGACGCCCAGAGCATTTTGAGGATCTCCATGATGCCTTACCCACCGATGCATTATATCCTACACCCACTCCAGGCATTTGGGGGGTTGTGATACCATCCAGCCTCCCCTCCCTATGCATATCATATTTGTATCTCACCCATTGAGCATATAGAGTGCATACCCATAGCACCCCACACCCTTGATACCAGCTACTATCCCTCCTTTTATACCCGTTTGAAGTACTCACACTTTATTTTCGTTTTGGATCACAGTGGATTGGATCATACTGATGTATATGTTTTGTCTCATAGGCCGATTTTGGCCTCTAATAGACGTTAAAAAGTCTTTCTTTCTTTCTCCTAGAGAGGCCCAAAGGTTAAGAGGATGGAGAGGGCTGCTGAATATGCAAGGGTGCACACCAAGGTAGCTCAAGAGAAAGCTGAAGGTAAGTTGTGTGTTTTGAGGGCAGCAAACAGCCCCTTTTATGCTTGTTTTGGGGCCCCAAAAGAAGCCTCTAGAAAGAGAATCTGGGCGCTAAATTTTCGAATTCGAAAATTTCAAATTTTTTCGTCAAAAAAATCTCCCGCCAAAATCTGACGTCCCCAAACGTTATGACGCCGTTTGGGGACGTCAGATTTTGGTGGGAGATTTTTTTTGACGAAAAAATTTGAAATTTTCGAATTCGAAAATTTAGCGCCCAGATTCTCTTTCTAGAGGCTTCTTTTGGGGCCCCAAAACAAGCATAAAAGAGGCTGTTTGCTGCCCTCAAAACACACAACTTACCTTCAGCTTTCTCTTGAGCTACCTTGGTGTGCACCCTTGCATATTCAGCAGCCCTCTCCATCCTCTTAACCTTTGGGCCTCTCTAGGAGAGTGATTTCAGCGGCCCCTCTCTTGAGTCCTCTCCTCAAGGCTCAAGAACTTACCCTTTGGAGTTCTAAACCTTCCTCCTCTCTTTCATTGGGAGTGTAGGAGCAGCCATTATGGCCTCTTCATCAAGCACATACAAGAGAAGGAAGGCCGTCACAAAATGGACATGGTGGGAAGAGGTGGAGTCTCCAATGTCCGCCGGAGAAGGAGGTGGTTCAAGACCATGGACATGCAAATTATGTGGATACAAAAGGACCGGTGGAGCGAACAAGGTGCGTGCCCATCTTCTTCATGAGAGTGGCAATGAAGTAAAATTTTGTAATGCCATCACTTCGGAGAAAAAGCAAGAACTTCTCAACAAGCTTGTTGTGAGTGATGCCCATGTGCATGCCCGTCGTGCTTCACAAGCTCCGGTCAACCCCGCATCATTTGTGAGAACTTCTACCTCTGTTTCCAAGGAGGCATCTTCATCGGCAACGACGGGTCGACCTCGTCCTTCTTCCACACCAAATGATATGCCATCTGTAAGCTCCACACCATATGGAGTCGGACGTATTCATCGTCAACAAACCCTTGATGACAAATGGAATCCCAAATTGAAGGAAGAGGTTGACATGGCAGTGGCGAGGTTTTTCTATCATGACCACATACCTTTCAATGCAGCCCGGTAAGTAATCATAATTCATATGGCATAACTGAATTTTCAATTTACCTACTTATTTGCAATTTGTATAATGTAAATTCTCTTTTTGTTCATAGATCACCGTACTTCAAGGAGATGATGAAAAAAGTAGGGGAATATGGACCACAATATGTTCCTCCCAATTCAGAGAGTTTACGTACAACTCTATTAGACAAGGAGAAGAAACTTGTGGAAGCCGCATGTGAGAACATCCGAAAGTCATGGGAAAGAAATGGAGTCTCCTTGCTCATGGATGGATGGAGTGATACACAACGGAGATCTATCCATGGAGTTGTCGCTTACTCTTGAGGTGAGATGTACTTCATATCATCCCATGATGCATCTGAGACAGGAAAATCAGCCGATGTGCTTGCTTCTGAGTGGGCAAGTGCCATAGAAATTGTGGGTCCAGCAAATGTTGTAGCGATTGTAGCGGATGGGGAAGCCGCAAATAGAGCAGCTGCCCAAATCATTGAAAGTATGTATCCTCATATCAATGTTTGTTTTTGCATGGCTCATTGCCTAAATAATATTCTCAAAGACATTGGCACTTTGGATTGGATTTTGCCTTCAATCAATGAGGCAAATGCATTGATGAGCTTCATCAACAATCATACACGGGTGAAGAATGAGTTCAGCAAAAGATCTACTCTTGTTTTGATGAAATATGCTGAAACACGATTTGCATATAACTTCATCAAGTTACACCGTGTTGTGAAGTGTAGTGGTGTTTTAAGAGGCCTACTATTGAGTGATGAATTTGAAGCAATGCCAGAGGCTTCCACTTCAGTGGGAAAGGAATTCAGAAAACTAGCAGATAATGCAGCTTGGTGGGAGAATATTAGCCGCATAGTGGATATTGTGCAACCACTTGTGCACTTGCTAAGAGTGGTGGATTCTATGGACCCATGCATTGGCAAAGTATATGAAGCTATGGATCGAACCATAGAGTCACTTAAGAAGCTAGTGCAAGAGGATGAGAAGTATGAAGAAATTTCATCAATATGTGTTCGACGATGGAATGCCTATTACTCCCCACTCCATGCAGCGACATTCATGGTGGACCCTGAATTCCAAGATAAGAAACAATATGCTGATCCGGAGGTAGCAAGTGGATGGAGGACGATATTGGAGAGACTTGTCCCAGATAATGCATCGAGGAGGCTTATTAGAGATCAATTATCCAAATACAGAACTATGAAAGATGCTTCATTTTCATGTGCAGATGCACAAGAAGATAGGTTTCGTGTCGGCGCTGCTGTATGGTGGGAAGATTTTGGATTTGATGGTCCAGAGTTGCAACAATTGGCTATACGGATACTTAGCCAAGCTTGCACTACGAGTTGCCTTGAGCAACTATGGAGTGTTTATGGACATGTAGCCTCTAAGAAGAGGAATAGACTTGGTGTGCAACGTGCCAGTGATCTTGTCTTTGTCAGTGCAAATTTAAGGATGCTTCGCAAGACCCAAAGCATGGCTTCAGATCCTTTCACAGAATGGGAGATGGAGGACAAGGTGCAAGCTGAAGAACATGAAGATGAGGCACATGATTCAGAATACTTTGAGCAAGTGGAGATTCAGATTGCACCATGGGCTACCACCTCTACTGATGTAGCACAGACTCCCCACTTGGATTCTCCTTGACACTTTAGTCTTGAGTTATCTTAGATCTATCATGATTCATCTAGATTCTATGCCATATGGGCCATGGTTGTATCTTTTTGGTTTTATTCATGAGATGTACTCTTTTTGATATATGATATGATGATATCTACAGCATACTGTTTTTTATTCCGTGTATATCTACAATGCGGCAGCAACACATCACATGTTTTCATATATTTCACTTTGGAAATCTTCTTTTTACTATTTTCTTGTTTATTTGTGCTCTTGTAAGGTAACAAAACCCTTATGAATGGTTTCCATTTCAAATTAACGTTTAAATCAGCATATTTTGAGTGTCGTCCCGGATTGGCGTCCCCGGGACGGTACAGGTCCCATCCCCGACCTCGGGACGTCACTGTCCCCGAGACACGTCACCGTCCCCTGGTGACTATGATACATACATACATACATACATACATATATATATATATATATATATATATATATATATATATATATATATATATATATATATATATATATATATATATATATAGATATAGATATAGATATAGATATAGATATAGATATAGACAGAGAGAGAGAGAAGCAAATTTTAAATAATAACAAAAGCAAAACAAGTGTGAATTTTCAACTTCTATGTCTTTCCAAAACAAAAAATACCATAATAAACTTTATCATGCATAACCTTGAACAAATAGTTACAGGGGAGCACTAGATTGTGCCCTCTGATGGGACTAGAGAAAATTTTAGAACTATAATTTTGATTACAAGATCATCCACACAAGGGAAGTAATACAAGAATATCGAGTTGTTACAAGATGTCCCACAACCCGAGACTGATAGGTATGGATAACTGAACTAAAGATGATACAAGAGATCCCACAACTCGGGATCATAAGTATCACACTAGATATCCAAGTCACAAGAACTCCCTTCAAAGGGTTGAACTAGATTCCAGAAATAACTCGATAAGATCTCGTACTATGAGATTACAACAGGATAAGGAAGGATGTCAAGGATACTAGACTAGACAAGACTAGAACAAAGAACAAGACTAGAACTCGAACTAAAACTTGGAAAGTACTTACGTGGAGATCGCGACGACTCGAGCTCCCAAGATTGGCATTGGCAAGACTAAGGATATATGTGGCCAACCCCTCCTCGTATAGGTTTTCCAAGCGTGGTTCAAGGATGGTTACGAATTGATGATGTCCTTAATGATGTCATCAATTTGAAACAAGACCTCCAAATATCAAAATCCAACAAGTAGACGGTCGATCTTCGGGTTTTTGCACGTTCCGGACGCAATAGAAGCATTAGATTCTCTAAATTTTGAACCGATCATGAGATATGGAAAGAGACATGGAATCTAAGGTTCAAAATGGTTTCCTTTATGTCCATGGAAGGAACAGACTTTAATAAAGAGTCTTTATTAATAAAGACATCTAACAAAGTCAAAGAGCTTAGTTTCTATCACTTCTAGAAGTGAAGGGAAAACTCAACCATGATAAAGTCTTGCACAAAGAACAAACCAATAATAATAAAAATCAAATAACAGGAAATAAAAAGATGAAATAACAATAAATAAGTAATAATAATAATGAACATCAAACAAAAAAATTAAAGAAAAATAAAATAATATAATAATTTTTAAAAATCCCAAACAAATATATATAGAAATAAAAATAAATAAAAAGAAAAGAAAATTTTGAAAAAAAAGTAATAATAATAATAATAAATAAATAATGAACAAAGAACTAAGATAAAGCTATAAATAAAGAGTCAAAGATTCCCCAAAATATCTTATCATTAATGATTAGAAAGTTCCCCCTTTCTATTGAATTTAGTAATGATCAATTTAAACACATGGAAAGAAGAAGAACAATAAATGAACTCCTTACCTTCTTTAAAATTTTCCTAAATGAATACCCTTTTCGAGTAAGCAAAGAGATTAGCTGACAACATTGAACTACAAATGAAGACAAGTTTGAACAAAGACGAGAAAATCTAAACAACCGAGAGTGCAACACCATACTTTGCTAAATAAGAAATATTTGAATCAATATAAAGCATTCGAATCATGTTAATGCTATCGAATTCCGGTTCTAATTTTTTATCATAAATGTTTACTTCCAAACCAAAAAGAGACTGAAATATTTTTAGATCTAAAAAAGCGCAAGAATCACCATGTGAAGTACAATTCAACTGACAAAAATCTTTAGCATAAATACCACCACCAAAAGCATCATTATTTAAATACATAAAATCTTGAAAAGAACTAAAATCAAGAACAATCAACTCATCTACTAAGCATCTAATATTAGAAAGTTTGTGTATAATGATAGGGGAAGTATTACCTAAAACAGACTTTCCAAAAATTCAAATTCATAAGTAAAAAGATAAAAATTAGCAAGAAAAACAACACAATTTGTATTCATAGGAATTCCAATAAATTGTATGAATAAAGCGTCACTAAGTGAAATATACAAGTTTTCTAGAAAAAAATATAACCAAACAAGAGTGTCACTTTCATCTCCTTTTCTATGGTAATGTTTCTTTCTATTATCTATATCTACGGACTTGGATTTCAATTATAAATAATTAAAATGCAAAGCAGACTTTTCTAAAAAAAGAGTCTTACATCTATCTTGGTGAAGTTAAAAGAGAAAACTTTCCTGACTAAAGAAGAAATCCTATGTTTTAAATCAAGTCTTACTTTGTATACAAAGTGGTGAAGCCAAAAGTTTGAAGCCCCAAGGTAACAGATTTTTCTCCTAGAGTTCTTGAAGACTTTAGAGACTTTATTATTGGGATAACACCTAGAGAATTAACTAAGATCCAACTAGAGAAGCTGGCACATCTTCTTTGAGTAATTCCTTCCAAATATCATGAATAGTGGATAATATCATGCTTCTTTAGCACATACAATGCCTTCTTCAGCTTACATACCTTGTTCATTGAACGGGGAGCCTCAAACTTGGATGGCATGTTGGAAATTAGGTAGGCCTATAACTAATACCACAGGTCCATAGTTCCATATGTCCAGGATCTACAACATAGAATCCAGCAATCTTCCAATATTGACAAAACATGAACATACCACACTTAATCATACAAATGATGAGACAAAGATAGAGAAAGATTAGACAACATGTGTAAAGTGTTACATAAGCCACTGTTCACTCACACTATCATATATACAAATGTCAATTTACAATGTGGAAGCAAAAATCTCAACCACTCTATGTGAACAGAAATAGATGGATGAGTGAATGTAAAGATTTTACAAGAATATTCAGATGTAGTGACAGAAAACTGAATATATATGAGATGTATGACCTGATAGGTTGTAGAAGAGTGTATATGAGTGACAGAATGAGGAAGGATCAGTTTGAAACTCATATTCAGCAAACCCTAATCTGATTTTAGGCTATGGAAGACCCTAAATCAGATGTGTGTGTGAAAGATCACATACTTAAAAAATTAGCATAGCATGCTAAGTGGTTGCTGCCAGAAATCTTCATACTTATGTGGACTCACCTTCTCTAACACCTCATCCGAATGCATGTAGCATGAATGTACTGATTCTCCTTTAGATATGCCGAATAGGACTCCTCCTGAATATGGCTGCCACTGCCTCCATAAGCTCCAAGTAGTACCTGTATGCATAAAGAGAATATGTACCTGAATTCTTAACATAAGATGCAAATCTTATGTTAACCTCCATCCAATGCCTTTGAAGTACACCGAAATCTTGTAGAAGACAATCTTCAAATACATTATGTAGATGGCTGATCCACACCACCAAGGTGCTGATAGGTAAGTCTTCTCCATAAGCAAGAGTGTGAGCACACTCTTCTCCAAGAAGAACTCCATAGCTGCTCCTCAACATGCTCCTAGAGTGCACCATGGCTGCCCATGTGTGCTAGAGCACCACCTCTAACGAGGGACCAAAGCTGGCGTTGCCAATTGGTGTGTGATGTCTAAAAGTGACCCCAAGGCACCTTTATATAGCCTCCAAACTTCCCAAGCGACTAGACAAAATCTGGATCGCAAAAAGCTGTTTTTCGCCTTCAAATTATGAAGCTTTATTTAATGTGCTTTTAGTTATTTTTAAAGTTACTTTTAGCCAACTTTAAAAATAGCTTCTTAACCTACTATTTCGCACTTCTGACTACCTGACGAATGATCTGACAACATTTTTATGATCCTCATGCTGAGAGCTATCATATGAGGTCAAAACCCTAAATCAGCAGAAAATTAGGATTAGGGTTTTCTCCCAAATCTGATATCTGATGATTGCATATCATATACCATCGGAAAGCTCTCTTCAAGCTCTACAAGATAGGCTCATAAAAATTTTACCCATTTTTGTGCCAAAAAATGACTAAGTACCAAAATTAGGGTTTCTGCCCTAAATGGATTTTGGACTTATGTGACATTGTTTTCCAACAATCCTCCCTGTAATGTCATATTGGTACAAACTGAACTCGATATGTAACTTCATTCATCTGCAAACTGTCAAACTTGTACTCCCGAATTGACGTTTAAACCTTTTCTTCAAAAGTCTTCTTCAAAACTGAATTTGAATTTCTTCAAACTTCAGAAAACTGAATTTGTTGAATATGAACCATACTACTTGAGAAAATATGCAAACTAGATATCCAATAGTGTATACATCAAGCAATCACTGCTTGACAACAAATGTAGCATGAACTGACTCTGAACTTGCTATCTCCTCTCTTCTTAAACATGTAAGAATACACTAAAATCCACATATTTGCATTTACCTTACGAAAGGTTTCTCCATGTACTTCTGCTGTGTCATGTAAATACACTAAACAAAATCAGAAACTGAATCTTGGGACTTGTGACTAACAACTCACAACTTAGTGTATTATGAACACTACTAGTTCAACTCTGACTGTACTCAACTCAAATCAACTCATGAGTCTGACCAAAATTTCATATCTATGATGTCATCTTGTCTTCATCCTTGTTCTATCTATAAGTCTTTTGTTGGGGATAAAGGCCCCAAGGACTCTCCTTTTGTATATTTTGACCCTTCCATGTGAAAGCTCTCTTCGAGAGCTTTCCAGACATATTTTTGTTGTATTTTTTGGACCCCAAATTGGAGAGTTATAGGCATTTACATTATTTTTATGACTTTTGGTCATTGGCCATGTGTGAACATGCCCAAATGACCTAAAAGTCACTTATCAATAAGACTTGGTCCCAAATCTCTCATAACTTGATTGGGACTTCTTCAACTTCAGCTTCTCCATCTTCTTCTCCAAATTTCTGCGCAGGTTTCTCTCTCTACTTTCTCTCTCCTCACGCAGCAGCCCACTCCCTTTGTGTTTGGAGCAACCGAGCACACCACGACGTAGCTCTCCGCGGCCTCTTTCAACTGGTATCAGAGCCTTGAGCTGTTCCATCGCGACAAAGTTGCTCGAAGTGCTTTTCACTTCAGCCAATGTTAAGTTGAAGGTGTTTTCTTGCATTTGGGAGAATTTCATCGCGAAAAACCTTTTTTTTTCGCGATAAAAGTGCTGTTTTTGGAAGATTACTTCAGCCCGGAGGAAAGCTGAAGCAAATTTTGTGCTTTTTAGAGAGTTTCATCGCGAAGAATCTCTTCTATTCTTTTTTTTGTATCCCCACAGGTCTTTTTCAGCATCCACATTGCTGATTTTTTCATCTACAGGTCTTTTGTGGCAGAATTTCTCTCATTTTTCAAGTGGGAGGACATGCACAAAGATTGAGGAAGTGCATACTTGCTGGAAACTTATTACAGCAGGTCATTTCTCTGATTTTACAGGTCATATTGCTGCAAAAATTGGGGCTTTTGTGAAAACAAGCACCCATTGCCTTGGTTTTACATCTATGTATGCCTTTTGTGGTTGAAAAACAACAAATTTGTTGTTTTTGATGCAATTAGAGCTTGCTGGAATTTTCTGAAACTTTCTGCAGAAAATTTCAGAAATTGTTTTTTTGCAAGTTTTGAACAGTTTTTGGGCTTAATTTCTCAGCCCGGGGGAAGGCAAGGAAGAAGGGGGGCGGGGGAGGGAGGGAGGGGGGGGGGGGGGGGGGTGGGGGGGAAGGGGTAGGGAGGGAGGGGGGGGGGGGGGGGGGGGGGGGGAGGGGTAGGGAGGGGGGGGGGGTAGGGAGGGGGGGGGGGGAGTGGGGAGGGGGACAGGCGCTCCGCGAGAAAAACCCCACGTGAGCCTCCAGAAAACCCCACTTGGTGTGTGGAGGGAAGGAGGGAGGGGGGGGGGGGGGGGGGGGGGGGCGTTTGGTGGTGGGAGGGGGGGGGGGGGGGGGGGGGGGGGGTTGTCTTTGTGTGGAGGGGAGGCGTTCCGCGAGAAAAACCCCACTTGGTTTCCGAAAAAACCCCCCGTCAGCCTCCAGAAAACCCCACATGCCCTTGGATTGAAGCCCGGGAGAGAGGGAGGAAGGGGGGGGGGGGGGGGGGGGGGGGGGGGGAGAGGAGGGGGTTGTCTTTGTGGAGGGGAGGCGTTCCGCGAGAAAAACCCCACTTGGTTTCCGAAAAAACCCCCCGTCAGCCTCCAGAAAACCCCACATGCCCTTGGGTTGAAGCCAATGTTAAGTTGAAGGTGTTTTCTTGCATTTGGGAGAATTTCATCGCGAAAAACCTTTTTTTTTCGCGATAAAAGTGCTGTTTTTGGAAGATTACTTCAGCCCGGAGGAAAGCTGAAGCAAATTTTGTGCTTTTTAGAGAGTTTCATCGCGAAGAATCTCTTCTATTCTTTTTTTTGTATCCCCACAGGTCTTTTTCAGCATCCACATTGCTGATTTTTTCATCTACAGGTCTTTTGTGGCAGAATTTCTCTCATTTTTCAAGTGGGAGGACATGCACAAAGATTGAGGAAGTGCATACTTGCTGGAAACTTATTACAGCAGGTCATTTCTCTGATTTTACAGGTCATATTGCTGCAAAAATTGGGGCTTTTGTGAAAACAAGCACCCATTGCCTTGGTTTTACATCTATGTATGCCTTTTGTGGTTGAAAAACAACAAATTTGTTGTTTTTGATGCAATTAGAGCTTGCTGGAATTTTCTGAAACTTTCTGCAGAAAATTTCAGAAATTGTTTTTTGCAAGTTTTGAACAGTTTTTGGGCTTAATTTCTCAGCTATAGTCTCCTAAGGTAATTGCGCACAGGACAGCGGGTGAATTTTACCTTTTTTGGTGAAATTTTGAAGCTCTTAGTGTGCAAACATGGCCTCTACCTCCTCTGATGTCAAAAGCTTGTTTGAGATCAAGAGATTTGAAGGTAATGGTTTCGATTTGTGGAAAGAGAGAATGTTGGGCATCCTCTTTCTTAAAGATTGTGAAGGGGCTCTTGAGGAAGTCAAGCCTGAAGATATGACAGATGCAGCATGGATGAACCTAAACAAGAAGGCCATCACTTACATCAAGATGGCTGTATCAGATGAAATCTTAGTGGATTTGAAAGGCCTTACAACTGCTCTTGAGGTATGGGAGAAGCTGAAAGCCACTTATGAAAATACCACGCCTGTAAATCAAGTGCATCTTATGCGTAAGCTAGTGTGTATGCAGCTTGATGAGTCAAAAAGTGCGGCTGAGCACTTATCTTTGTTTACAGGTACTCTTTCACAATTGCAGGACTCTGGATTACCTCCATTTGATGATAAGCTTAAGGCCATCTTCTTGTTGATGACCTTACCTGATTCGTGGGAAACATTGGTTGTTTCACTTTCGAATAGCCCTAGTCTTACCTTTGATGGTGTAAGGGGTTCTATTTTGAATGAGGAAATCAGGAGGAAAGCTAGTGGAGAGGGCAGTGGTTCAGCCAATGTGGCTAGAGGAAGAACAGAAAAGAAAAGTGGAAATGTACAGAGGAACAGGAGCAAAAGCAAAGGCAAGGCTGAAGTGACTTGTTATCAATGTGGTAGGAAAGGTCACAAGAAGCCTGATTGCAGATTTTATAAAGCTGAACTAGAAAGAAAGAAGAACACAAGTGACAGGAAGAAAAAGGACACCAAGAATGAAGCACATGATACCTCCAAGGACAAAGACAAAGAGAAGGCCAATGTGGCCTCTAGTGTCATCATTGAGGAGCTATCGGATGCAGAAGATATACTTTGTGCTACTATGGCAGAAGAGCATGCTGAAATTTTTGATGCTTCTATTAATATTCATGCACAAGACATGCAAATCACAAAGAGGGATTTGATTGATGCCTTGCTTACTGTGAATGATGCTTTGTCACAAACATGGATTGTAGATTCAGGTGCATCGTTTCATGTAACTCCTATTAAGGAGTGTTTCACTACCTTTCATGCAGGCAGCCATGGACATGTATATCTTGGAAATAACCATGCTTGTTCAATTGAAGGTATTGGCACAGTGCATCTCACAGTGGATGGTACCAATGAGCTGGTTTTGCATGATGTAAGGTATGTACCAAGCATCAAGAAAAGCTTATTGTCTGTTGGGCAAATGGATATGCATGGATATAGTACCCTCTTTGAGAAGGGGTCATGGAAGCTTATCAAAGGCTCTAGGCTGATTGTTAAAGGTACAAAGAAAGGGACTCTTTATTGCTTGCATGGTAGAGCATTGTTGGGCAAGTTTATTGCTTTGGCTGAAATCCATTCACATATGCAATTATGGCATAAAAGGCTTGGCCACATGAGCCAAAAAGGTCTTGATAAACTATGTAATTTGGACAAGTTTGATGCTAAAGGCTCAAAACTTGATTTTTGTAATGAATGCCAATATGGTAAGCAAGTAAAGAATTCCTACTACTCTGGTGTCTCTCGTAAGTCTAATGTGCTTGATCTTGTTCATTCTGATGTTTGTAGCATGCCCATAAAATCTATGGGGGGTGCTCTTTACTTTGTTTCTTTTGTTGATGATTACTCTAGGAAGCTTTGGGTATATTTGTTAAAATCTAAAGATGAAGCCTTTGCTGCATTTAAGAAATTTCATGCATTTGTGACCACTCAAACAGGTAGAAAGCTGAAATGCTTACGTACAGATAATGGGGGTGAGTTTACAAGTGCTGAATTCAATAGATTTTGTGAAAATCTTGGTATTAAGAGGGAGCTAACAGTCCCATACAGCCCCTCTTCCAACGGTGTGGCTGAAAGGTATAATAGGACTTTATGTGAGAGGGTGAGATGCATGCTGTCCACAGCTAATCTCCCTCATGGATTTTGGGGAGAGGCTTTGAAAACTGCAGTTCATGTTTGCAATCGATCCCCTCATATGTCCTTAAAAGGTGGCATTCCAGAAGAGGTTTGGTCTGGCAAACCAATTTCATATGACCACCTACGCATCTTTGGTTGCGATGCTTTTGTGCATATAAGGCCTGAGTTGAGAAGCAAGTTAGATGCAAAGTCCATGAAAGGAATCTTCATGGGTTATGGAGATGAAGGTGAAATGGGCTACAGGATTTGGCTACCTCAACTCAAGAAGGTAATACGCAGCCGAGATGTTGTATTTAATGAGGCAAGGCTGCTCAAAAATAATTGTGCCTCTAAAGATGACCATAAAAGAGTCAAATTTCAGCATGTACAGTCACCAATTAAATCTGATATGAACCCTCGGGATGCACCACATATGGCTGGAAATGACAATGAGCCCGTGGTTATTGAGCCAGATGATGCTGAACAGCAAAATGATGATCCTGAAGGGCATATGCAGCCACCTATTCATGCTGAAAACAGGGCTGGAAATGATGTGCAACAGCCCATTAACAATGGACATGTTGATATACCTCCTGATGTAGATCCATTGCCAGATAATGTGGATCATTGGGTAAGAAGATCTACACGTGCTAGGAGGCCAATGAACAGATATGATCCCTCTATACATTACATTATGTTATCAGATGAGGGTGAGCCTCTTACTTATAAAGAGGCAAAGCTATGTGAGCACAAGAAGAAGTGGGAGTTAGCCATGCAGGAAGAGATAAAGGCCTTGCATGCAAATGATACTTGGGATTTGGTTGAGTTACCCAAAGGAAGGAAAGCCATTCCCAACAAGTGGGTGTACAAAATCAAAACTGTTGATGGCAAACCCAAGTATAAGGCAAGGCTGGTTGCTAAGGGATATGCCCAAAAAGAGGGCATTGATTTCCAAGAAGTGTTCTCTCCAGTGGTGAAGATGACCACTTTACGTGTGTTGTTTGCTCTCACAGCTGCCTTGGATTTGGAATTATTCCAAATGGATGTTAAAACAGCCTTTTTGCATGGTGATTTAGATGAAGAGCTGTACATGAAACAGCCAGAAGGATATGCCATTCCTGGAAAAGAGCATCTAGTATGCAAACTGAAAAGGAGCTTATATGGGCTGAAACAGGCCCCCAGACAATGGTATAAGAAGTTTGATGCATTTATGCTCAAACATGGGTTTAAAAGAAGCCATGCAGATCACTGTTTGTACACCAAAAAGGATGAAGATGGCAGCCCAATTATTCTTGTACTGTATGTAGATGATATGCTGCTGGCTGGGAAGAAAAAGAGCACTCTGAATGCTCTAAAACAGCAGCTGAACTCTGCATTCTCAATGAAAGACCTTGGGGAAGCTGAGCATATTCTTGGTATGCGTATAAAAAGGGATAGACAGCAGCATACTTTGCAGGTATCCCAAGAAAAGTACATTGAAAAAGTGCTGGACAGATTTAATGTGGCTGATGCTAAGCCTCTTGGAGTGCCATTGCAGCCACATGTTAAGCTTTCCAAGGATGACTGTCCCAAAAATGATGATGCAGCCAGTTACATGAAGAGTGTTCCATATGCATCAGCTTGTGGTTCACTTATGTATGCTATGGTTGCCACTCGGCCAGACATTGCTCATGCAGTGGGAGTTGTTAGCAGGTTTATGGCTAATCCTGGTAGAGCTCATTGGGAGGCAGTCAAATCTATCTTGAGATATTTGAAAGGGACCAAAAGTAAATGCTTATGTTATGGAAAGGGTCCATTGGAGTTAAAAGGATTTTGTGATTCAGACATGGCAGGTGATGTGGACACACGCAAGTCCACAAGTGGCTATGTATACATCCTTGCAGGTGGAGCTATTTCATGGTGCTCTAGACTTCAGAGGATAGTTGCACTATCTACTACAGAGGCTGAATATATTTCAGCCACAGAGGCTTCCAAAGAAGCCATTTGGTTAGCTCGGCTCTGCAGTGAGTTTGGGATGCTTGAAAAGGCACCTCTTCTTGGATGCGATAGCCAGAGTGCCATATGTTTGGCAAAGAATGCCATGTTTCATGCTCGCACAAAGCATATTGATGTGAGATATCACTTCATCAGAGAGGTGTTAGAGGATGGCCTGATCACTTTGATCAAGGTCAATACTTCACAGAATCCTGCAGATGCTCTCACGAAGTGTCTACCCAAGGCACAACATCAGCTATGTATACAGATGGTGGGAGTTACTTAGCTTAAAGGAGCCTCCTTGGTCCTTTAAGTGGGAGGTTGTTGGGGATAAAGGCCCCAAGGACTCTCCTTTTGTATATTTTGACCCTTCCATGTGAAAGCTCTCTTCGAGAGCTTTCCAGACATATTTTTGTTGTATTTTTTGGACCCCAAATTGGGGAGTTATAGGCATTTACATTATTTTTATGACTTTTGGTCATTGGCCATGTGTGAACATGCCCAAATGACCTAAAAGTCACTTATCAATAAGACTTGGTCCCAAATCTCTCATAACTTGATTGGGACTTCTTCAACTTCAGCTTCTCCATCTTCTTCTCCAAATTTCTGCGCAGGTTTCTCTCTCTACTTTCTCTCTCCTCACGCAGAAGCCCACTCCCTTTGTGTTTGGAGCAACCGAGCACACCACGACGTAGCTCTCCGCGGCCTCTTTCATCTTTCATACCTCTTTCCTTCAGAGTCTGGTATAAACACAAATGTGCGCACCTCTGAAACATACCTCTCTGAAATATCAAACTTCTCTTCAATAGAACTCTGGAACTTTCTCCCGAACAGGAACACCTAACAGGAACTTTCTCCATACATTCTCCTTCTTTCTTCTTCTTTCAAAGCTTGAACATAAAGAGAAACTGACAAAGGAAATACAGGAATACCCGATATAGGAATACCTGTAGTATGACTCTGCATTCTTTCACATATGGCTGAAAATAAGTCTTCATGTTTCATCACCCCCTGGATGATTTAACACTAGTATCCAGAATTCTTCAAATTATATTAGACCTTATGAAATCTGGAACGTCTTCCTTCTTTCAATAAATCTGATCTTCAGTGATTGAGCATTGCTTCTTAACATCAATACCTGTGTCTGAAACAAAATCTTTGAACCCTTTTTATTAGCACTGCATTTGCTAATAGCTTCCACTGTTACTTCTGAGCTTTCCATATTATAGAATGAGGTTAGCTCATTCATTACATGATAACAAAAAACCTTATTGAAAGCATTTTAGGATCCATAATCTTTTGCAACATAACAAGTATCGTCTTCTATTTCTCTGCAGCACTAATCTGAAAGAATCTGAATCTTTGACTTACTTCTTCCAATGTTAAGAATTTTACAAACAAAGGATAGATAACTGACTCATAGATACTCAAGATCATACAGAATCATACTAGATCATTCAAGATCTATCATCTCTACAATAAAATACCTGTGTAGAATCTGCTCTCATCAAACCTTAATGACTGAATGTTTGATTTGCTACCTGAATGTCTCTAAGTGTCCATGCTTCTCACATAAAGTTGTAAAACTTTTCTTCAACCAAATCCTTTCCAAGAATTTGGAACTCCTACTTGAAACACAAGTGGACAAACTCTCACCTTGAGAACTCCAAAAGTTGCAAGTTGATACTTCATATATTCTACCCGAGTGAAATGTGATAGTATCTCCTTGACTTTCTTTTGGCTAACTCCACTTTTCAATCAAGTGATAGGATTTGATGGAACACCTTTTTGAATACAAGCATGTATCCAAAAAACAAGACAAACATAAAAAGTAGATTCTCCACCTGACTGGTACATCAAAAAATCTGAATTTTTTCTGAATTTTTTCTGAATTTTTTCTGAATTTTTTCTGAATTTTCCTGAAAATACTAAAATTCTGAATTTTCTGAAAATACTGAATATGAGGTAACTTTTCCAAACTCAAAAAACCTCACTCCAAGTCTCCAACATCTCCTACAAATACTCTTTTACCTCAAGAATTAGGTAAAGAAGAAAAATACTTCTTTGCAACTTGTCATATACCAAGTAGCTCTGTATTGACACTCCAAGAATTCTTTGAGGGAATATATCAGCTGGCTGTTCAAAAACTTCAACTAAAACATAACTCATACACATATGAGTCAAAACATATATCTGCTGCTTTTCTTTCTCTCAATGCAATTCTTTGTCAAAACCTACTAAAACATAACCAAGTGTAATGCAAAACAAGAAACTACTTCTTCTTTAGACTATCTTCACACAAGATGTTCTCGTAGACTTGTCTTTGGATGTCGAGGATAAAATTATGAAAAGTATATGGAAAATATAAGAGAAACGGAAGTCTTACTTTCCCTTTGGAATTATTGGACCTTTTTTTGCATCTTTCTTCCACTTGATGATGTAAACATATTCAAACTTCTCTTCCATACCTTTTGTTCTCTTCATCTTGAAGTGGCAAGCACTCTTATCTTCTTCAAATGAATTTTTCTCTTCCTCTAATACTAAGAGTAAGAGACAAAACAAACATGGTATACAAATGGAAGTGAATATAGAATCATGTTTTACCATCTCCTCATCATCTAAGCTCCATCTCCTCATATGCTGACTGAATTCACCAACCTTTTCCTTAAGTTGTCTGAATGCTGAATTACCTTTCCAACCAACTTATAACACAAGGTTGGCTGAAAACAAAACTGATCTGATCTCCAAATTTGTCTTTTAGATTAGCTTTCTTGCCATGAAAGAGATCTATCAAAACTCATCTAATCTCCTTGTTCTTAACACTTTTGATGTAGCTAATGCTTTTACTTTCAAAAAATGAAAGCACTTCTTGAACCCTTCAAATCTCTTCATAACTGCTCTTCTAAGATATGACCTGTAAATGATAATATGATAGTAGGAACTAATACCTGTGATTTGATGTTGATTTGGTTCCTTCATCTTCTCCAAACCATTGTTTTTCCTTGAATTTGAAGTAGCCTTCTCTTCATCAAGTCTGGGTCTTCAAACAATACTTCTCTAAAGTATTTTCATACTCTTCCAAAAGTATTCGGCTGCTTACAGATCAACAACTTCATACTCCACACTGATGAATACACATGTGATTGAATTGTCTAATTCTCAATTCTCTACTCATCTAGATTAAGTGTGTATGTCAAATGTCAAATGTTAGAAGATGCTCTTAAATCAAATGTTGTAAACCTGGAAGTCTGGGAACATAGGAATTTGAGAGCCTGAATGCTCTAATACCAAATGTTGGAAATTAGGTAGGCCTATAACTAATACCACATGTCCATAGTTCCATATGTCCAAGATCTACAACATAGAATCCAGCAATCTTCCAATATTGACAAAACATGAACATACCACACGTAATCATACAAATGATGAGACAAAGATAGAGAAAGATTAGACAACATGTGTAAAGTGTTACGTAAGCCACTGCTCACTCACACTATCATATATACAAATGTCAATTTACAATGTGGGAGCAAAAATCTCAACCACTCTATGTGAACAGAAATAGATGGGATGAGTGAATGTACAGATTTTACAAGAATATTTAGATGTAGTGACAGAAATCTGAATGTATATGAGATGTATGACTTGATAGGTTGTAGGAGAGTGTATACGAGTGACAGAAAGAGGAAGGATCAGTTTGAAACTCATATTCAGAAAACCCTAATCTGAATTTAGGCTATGGAAGACCCTAAATCAGATGTGTGTGTGAAAGATCACATACTTACAAAATTAGCATAGCATGCTAAGTGGTTGCTGCCAGAAATCCTCATACTCATGTGGACACACCTTCTCTAACACCTCATCCGAATTCATGTAGCATGAATGTACTGATTCTCCTTTAGATATGCCGAATAGGACGACTCCTGATATGGATGCCACTGCCTCCATAAGCTCCAAGTAGTACATGTATGCATAAAGAGAATATGTACATGAATTCTTAACATAAGATGCAAATCTTATGTTAACCTCCATCCAATGTCTTTGAAATACACCGAAATCTTCATGTAGAAGACAATCTTCAAATACATTATGTAGATGGCTGATCCAGGACCAAAGTTGGCGTTGCAAGTGGTGTGTGATGTATAAAAGTGACCCCAAGGCACCTTTATATAACCTCCAAACTTCCCAAGCAACTAGGAAAAAATTTGGATCGCAAAAAGCTGTCTTTTGCCTTCAAATTATGAAATCGCAAGTTTTTAGCTTTATCTAATGTGCTTTTAGTTATTTTTAAAGTTGCTTTTAGCCAACTTTAAAAATAGCTTCTTAACCTGCTTTTTCACACTTCTAACTACCTGATGAATAATCTGACAACATTTTTATGATCCTCATGCCGAGAGCTATCATATGAGGTCAAAACCCTAAATCAGCAGAAAATTAGGGTTAGGGATTTCTCCCAAATCTGATCTTTGATGTCTTCATGTCATATATCATTGGAAAGCTCTCTTCAAGCTCTACAAAATAGGCTCATAAAAATTTTACCCATTTTTGTGCCAAAAAATGACTAAGTACCAAAATTAGGGTTTCTGCCCTAAATGGATTTTGGACTGATGTGACATTGTTTTCCAACATGGCACACACATAGACCTCCTCCTTAGGTTTCCCATTCAAAAAATGCTGATTTGACATCCATGTGATAGCCTTGCCATCTTCTATGCGCAACCACAACTAGTACTTCCTTGAATAGTAGTCATCCTTGCCTACTTGGATAATACCTATAAGAATTATCTAACACTTTATTACTGAAATAACACCTAGAGAATTATCTAAGATCCAACTAGAGGAAGCCGGCACATATGCTTCTTTGAGTAATTCCTTTCAAATATCATGAAGAGTATTAATATCATGCTTCCTTAGCACGTACAATGCCTTCTTTAGCTTACATACCTTCTTCACTGAATGGGAAGCCTCAAACTCGGATGGTTGATACATATAGATCTCCTCCTCAGGTTTTCCATTCAAGAATGTTGATTTAACATCCATGTCATAGACTTACGATCTTCTATGAAGAGCCACAACTAGTACTACTCGGTTAGTAGTCATCCTTGCCACAACTAATACTATTCAGATAGTAGTACTACTCGAATAGTACTACTCGGATCGTGGCAAATGATTTACAAAAGTCAATCTCTTCGGCTTGTGAGTAGCCTTGTGCAACAAGTCTTGCTTTGTACTTTCGCAAAGTACCATCAGCCTTGTACTTTAGCTTCTAGACCCACTTGGTGCCAATGACTTTGGACTTAAGAGGAACAATCCACTAGCTCCAAAGTTCCATTCTTCATGATATTATTGTATTTTGTTTGCATGGAAGCCCTCCAATTGGAATTGTGGAGTGCCTCTTCCACATTTGTTTGTCCCAAATGAGCTCGACCATCAAGGTTGTGTTTACAATATGGGTGCTTTCTTGTCTCTACTCTATTCTCTACGATCGCTTTGGTACATCTTTGATTTGTTCTAGTGAGTGTGAGATTGGGTTTTCAAAATCATAGAGTTATCTCATCCAACGTGGCAATGGCTTTCGTGTTGGTGACTTTCGGACTCAATGCAACAATGGCTACATGTTGATGTCTTTCGTACTCATCATCTGAAGATGATCTTCCTTTTCTTGTGTAGAAGTGGCTCTTCAACCAGGATCATAGTGGATTGCCCCTTTGCCTGATGATAGAGTGGACTCTCTCTTTTCCTCCTCCACAACCTGTTGCATCTGCTTAAACACCACATCATGACTCACCATAATCTTCTTAGCCTCTAGGTTGTAAAGCTTATAAGCCTTCTTATCCTCATTCTACCCTAAGAAGATACATTTGATACTTTTTTGTTGAAGCTCGTTTTGCTTCCTATATGGAGTGTGTACATAACATTCACTTCCAAATACTTTGAAATGGAAATTGATGGCTTCTTACCAATATAGGTCTCTTGTGGAGTTTCTCCATTAAGTGCCTCAGTTTAACTTCGATTGAAGATAGTAATGTTGACAGCCTCTACACAGAATGGATTAGGCTAACCTTTTCCCTTCAACATGCATCATGCCATCTCCATGATGATTTGATCCTAGCATTCTACAACACAATTTTGCCGAGGGATATGCGCCACTGTGAGTTAATGTTTGATTCCTTTACTTTTGCGAAAATCTTCAAACTTTATTGATGTAAACTCACGACCACCTTCTATCTTGAATTTCTTCATCATCTTCCCTATTTCAATTTCACCAAATCCATTCTATAAACTTACCGAAAGCTTAAGCCGTATCACAAAGGAATTACACCCATATCTTTATGCTATAGTCCTCGACGAGTAACATGAAGTAGGAAGATCCTCCCAAGGCCCATGCATGCATCTTTCTGCACAAGTCAACATACACCAACTCTAGAGAACAACTTGCTCTATTCTTGCTTTCTTGTGGAAATATCTTTCTCTATTGCTTTCCCATCATGCAAGCTTTACATGGTTCCTTCATGTATGGAATCGATGGTAGGCATGCAACCATACCCTTGCGATGCATCTCCTTGGCCGAATCTCCCATGCCATAACTTACTTGTGCCCACACTTATGGTGGTTATAAGAGGAGAAAAATCATATAGGTTTTTCCTCATGCCAATCCCAAAATGTTGTTCTTATTGCCCATAATCTTAGCTCCTAACTTATGGAAAGATACCTCATGACCTTGATCAATTACAAAAGCTACTAAAAGAAGATTCCTTTTGATTTGTGAGACATACAACACATTGGAAAGCTTTTTGATATCCCCATTAGTATTAATGAAAGGAGCCATACCTTCACCCTCTACAAGACATCTTGCATTATTGTTTATCTTTTTTGTGAAGGGTTCCTTTTTAGAGGTTGTAACGAATTGTAAAGGTCTTTTCTACTCGTCATGTGGCAAGACGCACTACTGTCTAGTCACCATGAGTCAATTGAATCTTCAGCAAAGAGCACACTTCCTCTATCGTCACAAACACATTAAGTTTTGTTTATGCACTGTTAGCATACTCCCTTCCCTTTCCATGTTTTGAAGAACTATTCTTCTCTTCTACCTTCTTGGTATGACAAACTTGAATTTTGCAGCCTTTCTTCTTGCAATGAAAGAAGTCTCCCTTGAGCTTCTTTTTGTCGTTCTTCTTTTTGTACTATCTTTTGAAGAGTCAATTTTGCTTTTGGCGTTTTTTGTGAATGAATGTCCTTTGTTGCAACCATTCCTTACCTTACACAGTAGTTCCTCCATGAGTACGACACCGAATTCTCCAAAAGTTAGAGGTTGACGTTTGATTCGTGTACTGAGTGCAACCACCAGTGACCAAACCATAAAACTTTCGTGGACAAATTCGAAGATAATGTCGAGCTAGCCCCTCGCTTTACTTTTATATGCCTACTCTTGCCATTTGATACCATAGATTCTTCATGTGAGTGATGAAGACATCTTCACTCTCCCCATCAAAAACCCATTCTACTACTAGTTGATTCTCCACGTTTTAAATCCATGTCTAATTACGAGTTTCATATTGATTTCTCAATATGTCTAAAGCTTCAGAAGCCTTAGTAGTATGTTGAATCAGAGTCAAAAACATATCAGTAGTACTTGTAACTAGAGCACCGAGTACATCTTTGTTTCTATGTTTCCAAGCATGTAGAATATCAGTATCAAGAGGAATATAGAAGAGCATATACAAGAATACATCTTCATTTCTATGTTTCCAAGCATATAGAAGAGGACGAAGTACATCTTCATTTCTATGTTTCCAAGCATATAGAAGATCAGCATCAAGAGGAATCATTTTACCGAGATTACTTGGATCAAGTGTTTCTATGGAGTAGAAGTTCATATGAATCAAGGATAGAAGTGGTTTAAACTTCCACCGGGTGTAATTCGTACCATCAAGGAAGCAGGTGGTCTTATTCACAGTGTTGGAATGACCGGCATCATTGTTGTTCCTTCTTGTGCTTCACCTACTCATGTTGACAAACCACCTTGATTTCCAATCGTAGAAAATGGCACACCTCTTGACATCTTCTCTCCTTTGTCTTTGAAGCCACTGCATTTCTTCTTCTATGCCACCCAGAGCCTCCTTGGCTCTGGCACCATGTAAGAAAAATAACAAAGCAAAGTAGACCGAGGAACAAAGATGAGAAAAATGCAAACTGAGAGGAAACATAAATTGAGAGAGAGAGAGAGAGAGAACTCGGATTCTCAAATTTCCAAGAGGAATGAAGCTACAAAGATGATATTGTCCACCACTGCGCTCCCAATATGGAGCTTAGATGGCAATCCAAACAAACTCTGGATGAAGGGCTTATTAGCACGCAATGTTATATAAAGCTTCCCATAGGCCATGCTTATATAGCTTTTATAATAGGAGTAAAACATAATCAGGAAAGACAAAATAATCGACAAAATATAATAAGAATCGACTTCTTATAAGCCCTCTCGGCTAGAGAAGACACTTTTGTTTTGGCTCCAAATACTGTCTTGATCATGTGCACCTACTCAGCCTCCTTACGAGGTTGTCATGGCTCAAAACAAGAGCTTTCAAGGAAAAGGACAAAGTTATCCTAGTCCATGAGGACCTCTTGCCTCGGGAGCCTATGCCCATATGACCATCCTCTAAACTAGAGCCATCTCTATGGCTTGTGCTAAAGAGTGATACCTCTCCTTTCTAACTAAGGGTCTAATCATTTCTCTTAGTTCCAAGACAAACTTATGGACTTGGAGAAACTCTCGGATGAAATCTCGTACTTTAATAAGTACCTCCCTCTATTTATCAGTGTATTTCTGAGCTGTTTAGTTTTTCTGACTAATGAAAGTATCAAGTGCCCTAGACCTCTAATCTCATGGCAAACAGTTATTATAGAACAAGATTTTAAATTGCTCCAAAGTTGTGGGTTCTTTCTTATCTTGTTCTATCTTACACTACCATCTATGGGAGACATCCATAAGATTACATGTGGCCTACTGAATCTTATGCCTATCGTCCAAGATACGACATAAATAGAAGTATTGTTCTTGCTCCCACTTGCTTAGTGGCTTCACAACAATGTAAGGGGTACGTATACTAGTAGATCCATGGTTGCGTGGAGGCTTAAAATTAAGATCCTTAGGATGCCATCTAACCTCTCTAATTGGGACACCTTCACTAGAGATTTTTGAAGTTTGACGTTCAACGCAAGCTTCCAAGTCCATCCCAGGCAAGTCAATATCAGGTGTAGCTTCCTCACTCTTAGAGCCACGAACGTGCTCTAAGATAGTATGAAGTCCGCTTTCTAAATGTGATATTTTATTACTCAGGGTCTCTATAATGTCTACAGGATTCTCAGCCATGTGTGTATCCTCTCTAAGTGGAGATGAAAGTCTTGAGTCTATATTTAGGGAGGTGTAAGTTCTTTTCTTTTTATGTTTTTTCTTAAGTGTTTTTATGTTTTTTTTTTTTATTATTTTTTAAAGTTCGTGTGCGTACATGTACACCTAATATGAACAGTGGCAACAAGAAACTAATAAGTCACGTGCCTTTGCAAGGAAGAACAAGAAACTAACATTAGTATGCCCTCTCCTTATGCATCAAACAATCATGGATAAAAATTTTAAAAATTTTGGCAACATTCTGAAAACAAAATGATAATAATAAAAAAAAGTGCTCTACACGCACTTTAACCGTAAGTGTGCTTGCGGACACAAATAAACAACAAAAAACCATGGGGCACACTACATGCTCTATACAAAAAATCCCCGTGCTTATGACACGGATATCAATTTCACATAAGAACACTACACACTCTTGCTTTCTCCTCATCATACCTATAATAAGATCATGCTACCATCCCATTTCACAATTTAAGAGAAAAGTGGAGAGGTTTACAAGCATATATACAAGCATACATGCATGTATGGAAGGCAAATGCTTGTTCTAGATGATGCAGCATGCTTGATGCACAAAAGAAGCGTAAAGTGCATTTATTGACAAGATTAAACTTATCTATGAAGTAAGAAAATCCGTTTGGAGAGGTGGTCCAGAAGTTGGAAGTACTCTGAAACCACTCTTCGGACATTCCAAAGTTGAAATTGGTGTCCCTCGTATCGAAAATTGCTTTGTATGACTTTCCTTGACTATGTTCAGTTAAGTTCAAAGTTCCAATGGATT
This sequence comes from Ceratopteris richardii, assembly GCA_020310875.1. Lineage (NCBI taxonomy): Eukaryota > Viridiplantae > Streptophyta > Polypodiopsida > Polypodiales > Pteridaceae > Ceratopteris > Ceratopteris richardii. The sequence continues at coordinate 19,791,849 of CM035431.1, read as the reverse complement.
TGCAGAGATGAAATGGTTGTATGTAGATAGTCATTGGATAGGTCTTCAAGCAAGGAATCTATAACCCTTTGAATCACACTTGATTTGGACATCATATGCGAGAGCTGCTTCCCTTTTTTACGTACAAATAATATAAATGACTTTGAATATTTGTAACCATAGAAATAACATTATATCTGTATCTATCTATAAGTATACAATATCTGTAAAAACAAAAGGCTCCATATGTCAACGGGAACATATACACAAACTTGTGAGTCAACATACTTTTGTGAAAATTTTCACGTTCAGGTCTTAGAAATTCTAATATATGGCTAGCCAATGACTACCTACATCTCCACGTAGATCACCAAATAAAGGTATAAAATGAAGTCTCATCAATACACGTATATTCTGGCAAATACCATCCAATAATCTTTATAAAAGCATAAAGAAGCTAGGTTGTAAAAACACACACATATCTATATTAATATAATATCCATATGCATACATCTCAATCATTCATCTATATAAAATTTTGAAAATTGAGTAACAAATGTTCCCAATCATTCATCTATATAAAATTGTATTGGTAATGAGACCTTATGTTCCCAGATCATCAAAATCATCTCCAGGAACTTTGTTAATTCATTATATATAAATACATCTGGGTATATACAATTTTTTTAGAAACAAATGTGAACATAATAACAGCAAATAAACTTAGACAATAGAAACTTCCGTCTTAATTATCAACCTAAATACAGTATATTGGATCAAAACCTCCGTAGTTCTTCCAAAGATGCTAATCGATATATCAATATTATTCATTCTCCAGCACCACTGCAAGAATAGACAAACCAGAACTTGGAAAATACAAAAGTCTACAGACAATGACGAATTAACAGAAGGTGATTTACATAAAGGATACAATTCCATAAGACATAGGATAAGATCTACAAACATATGCAAAATAAGAAGTAAGTAATATACACTAGTAGCCAAAACAACATAGATATTACAATGGAAATTTAAATATCACAGTAATATACACAAAGTGCTGAAACAACATGGATACAACAGAAATTTAAGTATCACTCCAAATCTTAAATCCCCTTTCATAGACTATCACTTATTTTCTTGGAGGGGATGGGGGCCTTGAATGATTCCTTGTTGGCACTGTGAGGTGTGATCACCATTATGACAGCATTCATTTATCAGGAATTTTCAACAAGCATGCACAAACCGGATCTTCGTACCATTGTGGGCCATGCAGAACATGCAATTCATTTAATGTTGAAACAGTCATGCTTAACACATATATATATTGCCCAAATACATCCCGATAGAACCCAAATTCCCTCAGAAAGAGAAGTACAGTCATAAGCTCATGGGAGTCATACTCAACAGCTCCTGTCAAACATTAGCACTATGTGCATTGACCTCTACTGCTTCTGATTTACAAGAGCTTTGGCTAGAGTTCTTAGATTTAAAATCCTTCACAGCAGCCTTTATCGCATCCTCTGCTAGCATAGAACAATGCAGCTTGACAGGAGGAAGGGATAAATGTTTTGCGATATCACTGTTCTTGATTGTCATAACTTCATCCGTCGACTTTCCCTTGATCCATTCAGTAGCTACTGAAGAAGAAGCAATGGCAGAGCCACACCCAAAAGTTTTGAAACAGGAATCGACTATCTTTCCGGTCTCTGGATCAACTTTTATCTGCAGCTTCATAACATCTCCACATGCTGGGGCACCAACCAAACCGGTTCCAACATTGGGATCATTCTTGTCAAAGGCACCAACATTACGGGGATTGTTGTAGTGATCCACAACATTCTCATGGTACAAGACACGCTGAAACATCATGGAGGGAATCAAGGTCGCCCTCCCCTGTGCTGCCATGGCACGGGTCACCACGGAGGCCAGCATGGTACGCATGTCTGCTACTGCAACTGAACATTTGAATAGAGAGGTACATTAGAATCTATAAACTCTAGTTATGTCAAAAACTCTGTCCTCTTACCAGCATACACAATCTCTCATGAAAAACCTAAATCTATCACACTGACTATCCACACATAAGTATACTAAGTTTCATCGTGAAACTGCTCCAATGTAAAATTTAAATATGGGTGAAATGATGGTCAAACTTGCCAATTCCCTAACACAACTTCATTCTTCTCTACAACTTCCAGATAGACAATCCATTCAGAGCAAGAGCAAGCAAGCACCTTTAGATTAGTGTGAAAGATGGAAATGATAAGGTTATATAATGGAAATTCCCAATCAAAAAAGAGACAACGTCATTATATTCAAATATTCCAACAAAAAATAGTGTTTAGGTGTACACGTGTCACATACCCATCCTAACAATTAGATATTTCAAGATATGGCCACATTCACAAAAACATATATACGAAGAGATTGCAAAACATCTTGACAGAGAACAATTAAGAAGGCATGAAAATATCCTATTGAAGACATGGATCAAATCAATTGTTTTGCCATAATACCCAGTTTTGTGTATTCTTTTTCAGAGGTACGAGCATACATAATCTCTCATTAAAAATGCAAACATAGCACATAGACTATATATAAGCATATAAGCAATATTCAAATGCCATGCCGGCATACATACCTTCATAAGCTCAGAGTTATCCAAACTTACGAACCCAAGATAGAGAACACAAACACAAACATATTAGAAAAAACAACTAACAAAGGCAAGAGACTACACAAAAAATAAAACCAACATAAGACATGAAAAATAAAAACAAGAATGAAAACCAATACAAAAAGAGCCACACTAAAAATAATAATCAATATTTAAGTTCTTAAAATATATATATCTATATATAACTAAATAAAAAAATTAAAAAAAATAATTAATTAATTCAAAAATAATAATAATAAATAAATAAATAAATAAAATTAAAATCAAAATTAAATTAAAATTAAATTAAAATTATATAATATATATATATATATATATATATATATATATATATATATATATATATAATTTTATAAAAACAAAACAAAAAGTGCATCGTCAACCTCTCTGTCTGTCCAAAACAAGAAGTATCAGAATTAAACTTTATCATGCATAGCTTGGACAAATAGCTACGACATCTTTTCTCACGTCATCAGTGCCCTAGAGTAGGTGCAGACTTTAATAAAGAGTCTTTCTAAATAAAGATCTCTAACAAAGTCAACGAATTGAATTTCTATCACTTCCGAGAGTGAAGGGCAAACTCAACTATGATAAAGTCTTGCACAAAGAACAAATAAATAATAAGAAGAAAGAAATTAAAATAAAAATTATGAAAATAAAAGTACTATATGTATATATATAATTAAAATAAATTATTAAAAAAAAGGGTTAAAATAAAATAAAAGTAATAATAATAATATTAAAAATAAAAGAACAAAAGACTAAAATAAAACTATAAATAAAGAGTGAAAGAACCCCCACAAAATACCTTATCATAAACCAATATAAAGTTCCCCTTTTCTATTGAATTTACTAATGATTAATTTGAACACGTGAAAAGAAGAAGAACCATAAATGAACTTGTTACGAAGTAAAAAAGTCCTTACTTTCTTTGAAACTTTCTTGAATGAATACCCTTTTTGAACAAGCAAAGAGATTAGTTGACAACACTGAACTACAAATGAAGACAAGCTTGAACATAGACAAGAAATATTTGCTAAACAATTGAGAGCAAACAACGCCAAACTTTGCTAAATGAGAAATATTTGAATCAATATGAGGCATTCGTATCATGTTAATGCTAGCAAATTCCGGTTCTAATCTTTTATCATAAATGTCTACTTCCCAACCAAAAGGAGATTGAAATATTTTTAGATCTAGGAAAGCACAAGAATCACCATATGAAGTACAATTCAGCTCACAAAAATTTTTGGGAGAAATACCACCATCAAAAGCATCATTGTTTAAATACATAAAATCTTGAAAAGAACTAAAATCGAAAACAATAAGATCATCTACAAAGCATCTAATATTAGAAAGTTTGTGTAAAATGATAGGACAAGTACTAGCTAAAACAAGCCTTTCCATAAATTCAAATTCATAAGTAAAAAGATAAAAATTAGCAAGAAAGACAGCACAATTTGTACCCATAGGAATTCCAATACATTGTTTGAATAAAGTATCATCAACTGAAATATCATGTAAGTCAAGCCTGCATACATGATCTCTCAATAGATATGTAGATGTATCACGCTGATTATACATATAAATCAGCAGCTGCATCTTTAAACAGGTCCTTAGTTAAGATGTGTGCTGTTATGGACAAACTTGACAGAAAAATTATAATACACATCCACTCTTTTCTACGACTCCCAAACATACATTAGATGCAAAGCAAGCAAGTAGATATGGATAATAGAATATACGAGAGAGAATAGCAAACGTTGACAACATAGTGTCCAATGCTTTCACACAAAATCCCTTAACATCTTTCAATATGGTACGTATATGTAACAGAGATACGAGCATATCGGAAAATCTAAATACGGAAATCCTACAAGACACATTGATATAGCGACACATTCGCATCGCACGATTAAGGAGTCGAGCAGTTATCCTATTCAAAACGAGAATCAAATGAGCTGTTATTTCCACAGTGACCACTTTCAGTGCGGTGAGATTTGAGAGTTCCAGTAGGTGAAGACGAGGTAGGAGTCGTCGAAAATGAGAACCATGCACGGTAAAAATTAGAGAGTAAGAAACTTACATCCAAAAGAGTTTGCAGTTCCACAGAGGAACGAACCAAACTCGCAAACCTTGACTCTCTCGATTCTATTGCGCGAGAGGACACTATAAATATATTTGACCTTTTACATCCGCAGACAAGATGTTGGCTCTCCTCAAAGGCAGATTTTCAATTACCAAAAATAAGTCCTTTTTTGGGTATAACTTGAGGTTCATCAAGACATCTAACTTACTGATTTCACATAGGGACTCCCGAACTTGGAGGTAAAATATTATATTTTCAAGTGGGATAACAAAAAGATTGAAGGGTCCTCCTGTAACTATTCACACATAGTGCAGAACAGTGGCAGAAGTTTTCCATTGTGAATCTCACGTGGCATGCACAAATAGTTAGGGGTAGAGGGGGAGTGTCGAAACTATAAAGCCCAAAATGTTATGTGATGTGGTGGTACAAATAAATTGGGACTCTACCCTTTGTGAATTAAAACTCCACATGGGAGCTGATAATTTGTCAATCACCATGTTAAAGTGAGGGCCCAACTGTATCGAAAATGGCCATTAGCTATTTGTCGTAAGGTTCACTTTCAATCCACGTTTACTTAATTTTTCACATGACTGAAGAACTAATTTGTCCAAATTGGTTTAAAAATCCTATGTAGAATGTAGGAGTAAGTGTTCCATATACTTTTCGTCAACCATTACTAAATCAAAGCAAATTTCTAAGTAAACTTTGTCCCACTTAGGACACTTTTATTACTTTAATTACATGGGAATTTTTAATCTTATGAGCGATTACTAACTTATTTTCTCTAATAGTGTTTGAAACTCTATAAAACTCATTGATCTTATGCTATTAATCTTGAAGAAAACTCAAATTGATCATTCATCTTAGACTTTGCATCTTTGAAGGTTGAATGGGTTCTTCATACAACATCTATATGGGATGTTCAATTTAGTTATCTCAACCAACTGGCCCTAGCCTTTGTTGAAATGACTAAGATACTTTATTTAAGTCAGATCCAAAGGATTTGGAAAGTGGGAAGGAAAAACCAAAACTCTGTGCAACCAATTGAAACATCTAAGACACTCAATCTAAATGGAGTCAAACTCTATGTGACTCAGGTTTTCAACTTCTCACATATTTATTTCAATAATTGAAGCATTTTATCTACCTTTAAGAGAAGTAAACTATATTCTCAAAAAATTTCTTGGAGTAAAATTAATTATCATTTAACCACCAGACACTATTGTTAACCTTGGTGTCTCGAGTCACCGAGCTTTGATGATGATGTTTTTTTGTGTTTACTTAAAATACCAATGCTTCCTTTTTCACTAAGTTAATCTTTCCTTTATTCAATCCCTCAAAACTTACATAATTCTTATGTATTACTTTGAGTCAAGAGATTGATTTCACTGAGGTGCACTAGGAACTTGGTGCTTTTCAATTAACTTAGACTATCTAACCTTGGTTGAAAGGATCTTTACCATTGAATCTAAATTCGATTCAGAACTTTAACTTAGTGAATTTTTATCAACTTCACTTCTAGTCTAAATGTGAGAGCAAAACTCCCTTTTATGCAGGCATCGGTACTTTACTGTAAGTTACTGACGCTTATACCGACGCTTATATCGACGATCATACCGACGCTTATACCGAGGCAACTTTTAATCGGGGCCGAGAGCAAAAATTCGACATCTGCTTGCATTTTGAACCAAAGTTTGCTACTGTCGAGTTTGCGTGCACGAACTACATTCCGAACCTATTGTGTACACACATCTCTCTCTTTCTCTCTCTCTCTCTCTCTCTCTCTCTCTCTCTCTCTCTCTCTCTCTCTCTCTCTCTCTCTCTCTCTCTCTCTCTCTCTTTCTCTACATCTCTGTTTCTCTAGATCTAAAATTTTGGTAAGAATTGCACATACTGTAGCACCCTTTCTCTTTCTTTGTGTTTTCCCTTTTCTAATTTCTCTTCTCTTTTGTTTTGCAGGAGCTTTTTGGCATCAAATCTTTGGGATTTGACGAAGGGCAACATTAAGTGGACCTTGATGACAACGCTCCAAACAATTACATCGATGTAATTGATTGTTTTGTTTTTGATTGATATAGAGTGAGATAGAGAGAGAGATGAAAGAAAGAGAGATGTAGAGAAACATAAGGAGAGAGAGAGAGAAAGAAAGATAGAGAAAGGGTGAAAGAGAGAGAGATGAAATATAAAGAGAATGAGATAGAGAGAGAGATGCATACATACATACACACACATATGCATACACATACTCACATACATATTACATACACACTCACATACATATTACATACACACATGCATATACATACATATACATATTACATACTCACATGCATACACACATATACATACATACATGCATATTACATACAAACATGCATATTACATACACACATGCATATTAGATACATACATGCATATACATACACACACATATTCATTCTCATACTCACATACATACATACATACATGTATACACACATATACATACACACATGTACACACACATGTATACATACACACATGCATATGCATACATACATACACACATATGTGCATAAACACATACACATACATACGTACACACATGCATATTACATACACACTCACATATGTATACACACACATATGTGCATACACACATGCATATGCATACATACATACACACACATACATACATGCACACATGCATATTACATACACACACATATATATACACACTCACATATGTATACACACTCACATATGTATACACACACATGCATACATGCACATACACATACACACACATCACATATACATACACACATACACACATATACATGTTTTAGGGTTAGGGTTTTAGGCTTAGGGCTTATGAATTTCTCTTTTCTTTTGTTTTGCAAGCGATTTTTGGCATCAGTTCTTTGAAATTCGACGAAGGAAAACATTAAGTGGACTTTGACGACAACACTCCAAACAATTACATTGATGTAAGTGATTGTTTTGTTTTCGATTGATATAGAGTGAGATAGAGATAGAGAGAGAGATGAAAGAAGAGAGAGATACATACACACATATTTGCATGTACACACACATACATACAGGCATACACACACACATATAAATACACACTCACATATGTATACACACACATATGAGCATACACATGCATATTTATATATACATACACACACATATGCATGTACAAACACACATACATACATACATACACACATGCATATTACATACACACTCACATATGTATACACACACATATGTGCATACACACATGCATATGCATACATACATACACACACATATGCATGTACACACACACATACATACATACACACATGCATATTACATACACACACATATTAATACACACTCACATATGTATACACACTCACATATGTATACACACTCACATATCTATACACACACATGCATACATGCACATACACATACACACACATCACATATACATACACACATACACACATATACATGTTTTAGGGTTAGGGTTTTAAGATTAGGGTTTTTGAATTTCTCTTTTCTTTTGTTTTGCAAGAGATTTTCGGCATTGATTCTTTGGAATTTGACAAGAGAGGATGTCAATTGGGCTTTGACGAGAGTGTTCAAAAGAATTACATCGATGTAAGTGATTATTTTGTTTTTTATTATAAATAGAGATAGAGAGAGAGAGAATAAGAGAGAGAGAGAAAGAGGGAGAGAGAGAGAGATGAAAGAGAGAGAGAGATAAAGAGAGAGATATAGATAGAGAGAAAGAGAGAGACATAGAGATACATACACACAGATGTATACATATTACATACACATATGCATATGCATATGCATACATACACAAACACATATACATGCACACACGTGTACACACACATGCATACATGCACATACACATACACACACATCACATATACATCCACACAAACACACATATACATGTTTTAGGATTGTATATATATATATATGCACACATGCATACACACATACACATATGTGAAATATACATACAGTACACATATGCATGTTTTAGGGTTAGGGTTTTTGGATTTTACATATATACACACATGCATGCACACATATACACATATAAACACATAATACATATACACATACACATATATATACACATGCATACACACATACACACATATACATGTTTTAGGTCTAGGTCTTCAGAATTAGGGTTTTTGGATTTTTACATAGATACACATATGCATACACACACATACACATATATATATTCACCTACACATATATATACACAAGCATACACACATACACCTGTTTTAGGTCTAGGTCTTTAGGATTAGGGTTTTAGGGTTTTACACATGCAGATAAATATTTACACATATAGAAATATACACACATAATACATGTACACATACATATGTATATACATAGGCTGACACACATATACATGTGTTCTAGTTGTTGTTTATAAATAACATGTCTATGTGTCCCATTTCTTTGTACACAATTCATGATTCAGTTTGCTCATGTCTTTTGTATTTGAGAGTATGTTTTGCTTTATCAAATCATTTTTTTGTTGCCTGTCATACATGTCACATGTATTTGGGTTTTTATTGGGCAGAGTGGATTATCTTTTGCTAAACAACAGCATGGGAATGTTGTTGTAGCAAGAGACAAGACACTCTCCCCAAAAAATTTTTGCAGATATGGTCGTCGGTATAGGCGACGGTATAAGCGTCGGTATCCCCAGGCACATACCGATGCTTATACCGACTATTTTGCTCAGGGGTGTACCGTTGCTTATACCGTCGCTTATACCAACGCTTATACCGATGCTTATACCGACGCTTTGGTTCCGACGCCTACACCGACCCTTACACGGACGTCGGGGCAAAATCGCGCACGTTCATTTTCCTCAGTAGAAGCCTCGGTATATGCCTGATATGTTGTAGTGAACGATAAAGAATACCTTAGTGTAAATATACAAAGTATACCTCCCACTTGATGGGCATGTTACATAGTATACAAGTGACTGTGTAAGACCATGAATCAAATAACCCCCATCAAGTGACAACGGTGTTGAAAGCTATATTGTGGTAGAGCTTTAGTCAAACTATCTGCAGCATTATCTCGAGCATGAAACTTCTCAAGAATAATGTGCTCAGTGGCTAAGCAATCTCTAATGAAGTGATACCTCACCTCAATCTGCTTGGTCTTTGCATGATAGACCAGATTCTTAGCCAAAATAATGGCACTCTAACTATCACAGAGCAAATGAGGTACATGATGAGGTAAACCCATATCACAAGCAAGACAAGAAAGTTGCAATGCTTCCTTTCACTGCAACATGCTCTGCTTTTGTGGTGGAAACAATTGTACATTCTTGAAGATGAGATCTCCAAGCGATAGCACCTCCACCAAAATGAAAAATGTACCCTGATGTAGACTTACGATTGTTTACACAAGCAGCATAGTCACAATTTGTGTAATGAATAATGGATGCTTTCCCTCTACATAAGCATAGACACTTGTCCTTAGTGCCACTCAGATATCTCAAAATCATCTTGACTACTTCCCAATGTTTCTTGCCACGATTAGACATATATCTGCTCACAACTCCCACTACAAATGCAATGTTTGGTCTCGTAGTTACCATATCATACATGAGACTACCAACAACAGATTGATAGGGAATTTTGTTCACGAATTCCTTTTCCTCATCTAATTTGGGGCAATCATCCTTGTTCAATTTCACATATGTGGGTAAAGGTGTATTCAATGTCTTTCCACCCTGCATATTGAACTTGTGAAGTACTTTGGATATGTACTCACTTTTGAGACAAGTATATGCATCTTTTACTCCTATCATGAGTAATGTGCATGCCAAGATTATGTTTGGCATCCCCCAAATCCTTCATATCAAATGTTCGGCTCAACTTCTTTGTGAGAATTGACAAGTCATAAGAAGACTTCCCAGCAATCAACATATCATTGACATAAAGTATCAAGCATATCAAGCTTCCATCTGAGCATCTCTTTATGTAGAGACAATGATCCTCATTGCTTTGAGAATAGGCTTGAGACTTCATAAAAGCATCAAACTTTTGGTACCATTGTCTAGGGGATTGTTTATGTCCATACAAGCTCTTCTTGAGCTTACAAAATAGATTTTCCTTGCCAGGAACTACATAACCCTTTGATTGTTCCATATAGATCTTATCTGTAAGATCTTCATGCAAGAAAGCAGTTTTCACATCCATTTGGACTAGCTCTAAGTCTTCCATTGCAATGAATCCAAGCAACATGCACATGGTAGTCATCCTTACCACTGGAGAGAAGATTTCCTCGAAATCAACACCATGTTGCTTAAAACCCTTTGCAACAATTCGTGCTTTATACTTTGGAGAAGCAGTATCTGATGTGAATTTCAACTTATATACCCATTCACATGGTAAAGCTTTCCTGACCTTTGGCAAAGGTACTAAATCAAAGTACCATTCTCCTGAATAGAATCCAACTCACTGTTCATGGCACACTCCCACTTGACATCATCCTCTGTCTGCATAGCCTCTTTGTAGCAAGAAGACTCACTGGCATCTGTTAGCATAACAAAATCTAAACGTGGAACATATCTATTAGGTGGATGTGAGACACGTGCAGAGCCTCTCAATGTTGTTGAACAGGAACATGTGCAGACTGATATGATCGAACATTCTCTTGAATGTCCCTATGTGCAACATTTTAATGCATGCTAACTGGAGGACTAGTATCCTCAAACAAACACTCTTCTCACTTCAACCTCCTTAATAGGTTTTTTATGCATCTTAGACTCGTTGAAAATGACATCACTACTTTTGATAACTGATCATGTTTCAGGATCCCATAAGCGATATCCAAATTTTCTTTCTCAACCATATCCAAGAAAAATGCATTTCTTTGACTTATGGTCCAACTTTTTTCTAAGATTCTTGGGTATATGAGCATATGCTTCACACCCAAAAACTCGAAGATGATCATAATATGGTGGTTTCCTTGTCCATAACTCAGTTGGAAATGAGGTAGGCCCATAGCTCATATCACAGGTCCATGGTTCCATAGGTCCAGCATACACAACATAGAATCTAGCAATCTTCCAATATTGACAAACCATGAACATACCACACTTAATCATACAAATGATGAGACAAAGATAGAGAAAGACTAGACAACATGTGTAAAGTGTTGTGTAAGCCACTGCTTACTCACACTATCATATATATCAATGTTCAATGTACAATGTGGGAGCAAAACTCTCAACCACTCTATGTGAACAGAAATAGATGGATGAGTGAATGTACAAATTTAACAAACATATCCAGATGTATGGATAGAAATCTAAATATACATGAGATGTGTGACCTGATAGGTTGTAGAAGAGTGAATATGAGTGACTGAAAGAGGAAGGATCAGTCTAAAACTGATAATCAACAAAACCTCATCTAACCTTAGGCTATGGAAGACCCTAAGTCAGATACGTGTGTGAAAAGATCACATACTTAAAAAATAGCAAAGAATGCTATTAAGTTTGCTGCCGGAAATCCTCAAACTCATATGACCATACCTTCTTGAACACCTCATCCAAATATGCATAAAGCATATACGTACTGATTCTCTTGTACCTATGTCGAATAGAACTCCTTCTGATATGGATGTCCCTACCTCCATAAACTTCAAGTAGTACCTGTGTGCATAAAGAGAATATGTACCTGAATATTCAACATAAGATGTAAATCTTATGTTAACCACCATCCAATGTCTTTGAAGTAAACCAAAATCTTCATGTAGAAGACAATCTTCAAATACAGCATGTGAATGGCCAATCCTCACCACCAAGCTGCTAATAACCAAGTCCTCTCCATGAGCAAGAGTGTGAGCACACTCTTCTCCTCCAAGAAGAACTCCATAGCCGCTCCTCAACATGCTTCAAGTTAGCACCATGGCTGCCCCATGTGCTAGAAGAGACACCACCTCCATTGAGGTCCAAGCACCAAGGCTTGTGTTGAACACTAGGTGAAGGATGATTACAAACAATGAGCCAAGCTCTTTATATAGTTTTAGATTAGCCTTCAAAAGCTCCTTCAAAAGCATAAAACTCGCGTACGATCGCTATTGATAAAAATATCAATCGCTAAAAATGTCTGCTATCCATCTTTTATCGCGCCGCCACATTCATTGTGTTTTATATAAAAGATTAAAAGCAAAAACTACCGATCGCACTGCCCACAGGACTCGAACCTACACCACTAGTTTAGGAGCACACTATTGTATCCAATGCGCCCAACATGGTTTGCTTTAGAAGGGGTAAAACGAATACCTACACATGCTATAAAGTCTTGGACAAAATGGACCAATGGACATTGTTTCCAACAATCCCCCCTGCAATGTCATATTGGTACAAACTGAACTGAATCTGCAACCTGTCACAAGCTACAAACTATCACAAGCTTCAAGCTTGTTCTTTCGAATTGTTCTTCAAAACTTTTCTTCAAAAGTCTTCTTCAAAATTGAATTTGACTTTCCTTCAAATTTGAGCTTGCTGAATATGAACCATAATACCTGAGAAAATATGCAAACTAGATTTTCTCAACGCACTTCCGTTGCGTCATGTAAATACACTAAACAAAATCAAGAACTGAATCCTAGAACCTGTGACTGACAACTCACAACTTAGTGTATTATGAACATTGTTGGTTCATCTCTGATTGTACTCAAGTCAAGTCAAATCAACTCAACTGAAACCAACTGAAATCAACTGAAATCAACTCATGAGTCTCATAAAAAAATCTATGATATCATCATGTCTTCATCCTTGTTCAATGTGTAAATCCTTCATACCTCTTTCCTTCAGAACCTTGTATAAACATAAATGTGCGCACTTCTCAAACATACCTCTCTGAAATATCATGCTTCTCTTCAATAGAACTCTGGAACTTTCTCCTGAACAGGAACATCCTAACATGAACTTTCTCTAGACATTCTCCTTCTTCCTTCTTCTTTCAAAGCTGGAACATAAAGAGAAACTGACAAAGGAAATATAGGAATACCTGTAGGTATGACTCTGAATTCTTTCACATATGGCTAAAAATAAGTCTTCATGTTTCATCACCCCCTGGATGATTTAACACTAGTATCCATAATTCTTCAAATATATCAGACTTTATGAAATCTGGAACATCTTCCTCCTTTCAATAAATCTGTCCTTTAGTTATCAAATACCTGTATCTAAAACAAAAATTCTGAATCCTTTTTATTAGCACTGCAGATGCTAATAGCTTTCCCTACCATCCTTCAGCTTTCCAAAATCTAGAATAAGGTTAGTTGATCTATATAACAAAAACCTTTATGAAAGCATTTAGGATTCATAATCTTCTGCAACATAACAAGTATGTTCTTCTATTTTTCTGCAACACAAATCTGATAGAATCTGAATCTTTGACTTACTTCTTCCAATGCTAAGAACCTTATAAACAAAGGATAGACAATTGACTCATAAATACTTAAGATCTTCAAGATCATTCAAGATCATCCAAGATCATACAAAATCATCCAAGATCAATGATCTCTCCAAAAAAATACCTGTGTAGAATCTGCTCTCATCAAACCTTCATGAATGAATGTTTGATTTGTTACCTGAATGTCTCCAAGTGTCCATGCTTCTTAAAAAGTTGTAAAACTTTTTTCAAACAAATACTTTCAATAATCTGCAATTCCTACTTGAAACATAAGTGGACAAACTTCTCACCTTGAGAACTCCAAAAGCCGCAAGTTGATACTTCATCTTTTCATATTCTACCTAGGTGAAATGTGATAGTACCTGCTTGACTTTCTTTTGGTTAACTCCACTTTTCAATCAAGTGCTAGGATTTGATGGAACACCTTTTCGAATACAAGCATGTATCCAAAAATCAAGACAATCATAGAAAGTAGATTCTTCAACTGTTTGGTATATCAAAAAATCTTTTTTTTTTTGAAGTTTTCTGAAAGTACTGAATATGAGGTAACCTTTACAAACATAAAACCTCAAACCGAGTCTTCAACATCTGCTACAAAAAACTCTTTTACCTCAAGAGTTAGATAAAGAAGAAATATACTTCTCTGCAACGTGTCATATACCAAGTAGATCTGTATTTGATACTCGAAGAATTCTTTGAGGGAACATATTAGTTGCCTGCTTAAAAAGCTTCAACTAAAACATAACTCATACATATATGAGTCAAAACACATATCTGCTGCTTTTGTTTCTCTCAATGCAATTCTTTGTCAAAACTACTAAATCATGACCAAGTATAATGCAAACAAGAAACTGCTTCTTCTTTAAACTATCTTCGTACAAGATGTTCTCGTAGACTTGTCTTTGGATGTAGAGGATAAAATAGGAAAAGTATATGGAAAATATATGAGAAAAGGAAGTCTTACTTTCCTTTTGGAATTGTTGGACCTTCTTTTTCTGCATCTTTCTTCCACCTGATGATGATGTCAACATCTTCAAACTTCTCTTCCATACCTTTTGTTATCTTCATCTTGAAGTAGCACGTACTCTTGATGTCTTCAAATGAACTTTTCTCTTTATCTAATGCTAAGAGTAAGAGACAAAACAAACATGATATACAAATGGAAGTGAACATAGAATCATGTTTTATCATCTCCTCATATCTCTGAATCAAAATTCTGCTTCAAATGTATGAAATGACTAAATTCACCAACTTTTGTCTGAATGACGAATTACCTTTCTAGAGTTACCTCTCTAGATCAAATTTTGTACCTGGATATCCAACCAACTTACAAAAAAAAATTGGATGAAAACAAAACTCATCCCATCTCCAAAATTGTCTTCTTAGATGCAATTTCTTGCCATGAAAGAGATCTCTCAAAACTCTCTAGAAAAACCTCTAGATACCTGTTTTGATGTAGCCTTTAACTTTCAAATAATGAAAGTGTATAAAAGCATTCCTTGAATCTTTCAAATCTCTTCATAACTGCTCTTCTAAGATATGACCTGCAAATGATAATCTGATAGTAAAAACTGATACCTGTGATTTCATGTTGATCTGATTCCTTCGTCTTCTCCAAACCATTGTTTTTCCTTGAATTTGAAGTAGCCTTCTCTTCATCAAGTCTTGGTCTTCAAACAATACTTTCTCTAAAGTATTTTCATACTCTTCCAAAAGTATTTGGCTACTAACTGATCATCAACTTCATACTCCACACTGATGAATAAACATGTAACATAATTGTCTAATTCTCTCTACTCATCTAGATTAAGTGTGTATGTCAAATGTCAAATATTAGAAGATGCTCTTAAATCATATGTTGTAAACTTGGAAGTCTGGGAACCTGGGAATCTGAATGAGCCTGAATGCACTGATGCCCAAAAGCCCTAAAGCTCCGATACCAAAACCTTAGAGCTCTGATACCAAATGTTGGAAATGAGGTAGGTCCATGGCTCATATCACATGTCCATGGTTCCATAGGTCCAACATATACAACATAGAATCTAGCAATCTTCCAATATTGACAAACCATGAACATACCACACTTAATCATACAAATGATGAGACAAAGATAGAGAAAGACTAGACAACATGTGTAAAGTGTTACATAAGCCACTGCTTACTCACACTATCATATATATCAATGTTCAATGTACAATGTGGGAGCAAAACTCTCAACCACTCTATGTGAACAGAAATAGATGGATGAGTGAATGTACAAATGTAACAAACATATTCAGATGTATGGATAGAAATCTAAATATACATGAGATGTGTGATCCGATAGGTTGTAGAAGAGTGAATATGAGTGACCGAAAGAGGAAGGATCAGTCTAAAATTGATAATCAACAAACCCTCATCTAACCTTAGGCTATGGAAGACCCTAAGTCAGATACATGTGTGAAAAGATCACATACTTAAAAAGTAGCAAAGAATGCTATTAAGTTTGCTGCCGGAAATCCTCAAACTCATATGACCATACCTTCTCGAACACCTCATCCAAATATGCATAAAGCATATACATATTGATTCTCTTGTACCTATGTCGAATAGAACTCCTCCTGATATGGATGTCAATGCCTCCATGAACTTCAAGTAGTACCTGTGTGCATAAAGAGACTATGTACCTGAATACTTAACATAAGATGTAAATCTTATGTTAACCACCATCCAATGTCTTTGAAGTAAACCGAAATTTTCATGTAGAAGACAATCTTCAAATACATCATGTGAATGGCCGATCCTCACCACCAAGCTGCTAATGACCAAGTTCTCTCCATGAGCAAGAGTGTGAGCACACTTTTCTCCTCCAAGAAGAACTCCATAGCCACTCCTCAACATGCTTCAAGTTAGCACCATGGCTGCCCCATGTGCTAGAAGAAACACCACCTCTATTGAGGTCCAAGCACCAAGGCTTGTGTTGAGCACTAGGTGAAGGATGATTACAAACAATGAGCCAAGGTCTTTATATAGTTTTAGATTAGCCTTCAAAAGCTCCTTCAAAAGCTCCTTCAAAAGCTTAAATTAAAGCAATAGCGATCGTATTCCTGAAAAAAACAATCGGGAAAAACATCTGTCTCTGTTTTTTTTTTTCGCATTCGCTGTTCATCCGTGTTGTTGGAAAATCCTTTTGAAAGAGTCATCTTAAAAAGAAGATTTCATTGCGCTACCGATCAGGGGACTCAAACCTACACCACCAGTTTAGGAGGACACTTTTGTATCCAATCCGCCCAACGTGGCTTGCTTTAAAGGGGTAAAACGAATACCTACACATGTTGTAAACTCTTGGACAAAATGGACTAATGGACATTGTTTCCAACAAACTCTTGTGCCACTTTCAGACCTTTGGCAATACTAGGTGAAACATTAATCACATGAATTGATGTCAATGCTGCTTCTACCCAAAAGCCTTGTGGGAGGTTCGCATGATGCAACATAGAAACTACTCTATCTTGAATAATTTGATTTATCCTTTCAGCTACACCATTCTGTACTGGGGTATAAGAAGCGGTAAACTCTCTGCGAATCCCTCTCGACTGACAGAAAAGGTTAAATTCATGTGACACATACTCACCTCCATTGTTTGAATGTAAAGCCTTAAGCTTTGTTCCTTTTTTAGTCTCAACTAAAGAAAGCCATTTTCTGAAAGTAGGGAATACCTCATCCTTCGATTTGATAGGATATGCCCAAACTTTTTTAGTAGAATCATCTATGAAAGTGACAAAGTAAAGAGAAACATCTAAGGACCTAGTGGGCATAGGACCACACACATATGTATGAACAAGATCCAAAGGCTGAACTGAAGAGTCAATGTGCATTCTATGCACATTTCTGGTTTGCTTTCCATATTGACAATGCTCACAAAATGAAAAATCAGAGAAAGATAACATAGGTAAGTAGCTAGAACGAGAAAGATTTTCCATTCCAATATGGCCCAAACAAACATGCCAGATACAGGCCATAGGCTGTTTAGTAATAGCTAACAAGTGTTCTTTTTGTGATACAAATAAAGGATAAAGTGAACCAAGTTTTCTTCCTTTTGCAATAACCATATTGCCCTTTGATATATGAAAGGACTGAGCATAGAAGACCACCTTGTAACCAAGGTCGTCAAGTTGACCAACTAATATCAAACTGCATGATAACTGAGGCACATGGTGTACATTATGGTGTACATTAGAGAACCATTCTCTGTGTGGTGTCACATGGAAAGAAGCACCAGAAACTAGCAGCCACATGTGGGAAAGAGAATCAGCAATAAAAGCCTCAGTTGGCACAGTACTATCAAGTGTCAACACATCAACATCATCAGAAATAACATTAATTTCTTCAATCTTCACAATCAAAGTATATGGTGTAGGTACTGTTTAACATGCCCATCAACATTCTATCCTTTACCTTTAGCATTCTTTAATGCATAGTAGTCTTTCTTCATGTGTCCTTGCTTATGACAATAATGGCATTTGATATCCCTCTTCCTTGATTTACTTATACTCTTATTCTGTTGACCATTATTTTCCTTGTTCTTGCTCCTACCATGTTGTTGGTTCTTTTCTTGTAAGAATCACGAACATTATATGCATCTACACTTAGTGCCAAACATAGATTTTCTACGAATCTCCTCACTCAAGAGTCCTCCACATATGCCATCATAGATGAATTTATCACCAGGTGCACTATTGCTAATGGTTGTGCAAAATGTATCCCATGATGATGGCAAGTGCATAACAACAATACTGCTTTCATTTCATTATCCATATCCATTTTTTGAGCTTATAACTAGGAGAATACAACATCAATCTCATTTAGATGAGCAACAACACTATCTATGTCTGTCATGCAAAGTTCATATAATTTTCTCATCAGATACACTTTATTTGATGCCGTCTCTTTTTCATATGTATTGCATAACTTCTTCCAAAGCTCCTCTGCACTTCCACAGTCTAATACAGTAAAGGAAACATTATCTACCACGTGCAAGCAAATGGTAGACCTGGCAATTTCATCTAACTCATCCCAATCATCTTCATCCATGTCAGCATGCTTCTTTGAAATTCCATTTACTGGCTTCCATTCCCTCCTTTGAATACACATTTTTAATCTGATTCTTCCATAGAGCAAAGTTTGTGTCATTAAATTTTTGGATCTCAAAATGGTCTTTGCCCTAAAAGTTACAGCTCCTCCTTGGAACACTAGCATTAGACCTTGATCCACTAGATGTGTCTGAGACCTCTAATGCCATGATGGTAGAGAACAAAATAAAATGCTAATGGAGCTAGAAGAGTCCAAACACCAACGAATAAGTGTATCAAGGAGTAAATCGACCACTGTATAGTTGAGAAAGCCAAAAATCTAGAAAAATTTTATCTGAGTATCCTCTACAAAATGAGCATATGACTAGTGTCAAAACATCATAAAACTGCAAGTACTAACATTTTTACCTGCATAGTGAATCACAGACTCCACTGCATATAATCAGTTACCCAATAAAAGCCAACTAGGCTTATCGAGCACCTATGAACAAATATCATACATCTCCTATGGCGAGGTTGGGTAAGTCTTCCACCTGCATCATCGAAGAGACCCCAACATCTAGGTGTAACTGCTATATCAATGACCACATGGACGTACATAAGCGGTATCCACAGAAGCGTACATGGTGTGTATGTGCTCAATATATGTAGTAAAATGACACTAAAAATCTGAATTCAAAGCCCAAAAACTAGCCAACAACACCTGCAAGTGTCAGTCAACTCTAACGTTTTAGGCTCAAAAACTTGCATAAATTTGCAGTGGTTGCTCCCACCAAAACCCTAAACCTTTCAAGAAACTTGTAGTCTTACGAGTGTGGCTGAAAACGCAGCCCCAAAGGTTGATATTTATTGTCGGAGAAGTACAAAGAACACTCTTCTTGATGTTATTGGACCTATGTGAAGAGACCTATGTGCAAAAGTACTCGAAAATGGCTCCAAAAGACACCCCAAAAATGCTTCAAAAACAGGCTCTGAAAGCAAAGAATGAAGCTTTGAGGGACCAAAACATGTTGAAGGTAATGTTAACCTTAGTCTTTCCCCTTCTTCAGACACCACAAGAGTGTTCACTTGCACAAAAGGAACAAATCTTTTGCGTCAAAATGCTCTGATACCAGTTAAGTATTTTGATGCCGATGCACCACAATGTGCTTTGCTTCTCGAAAGCTCCACGATGATATCTTCAGAGTAGAAAACCAAGCTCCTAGGGCCACACACGGTACTCCACACAGAGGCCGCAAAATACGTAGAAAAACACAGTACACTGGGAGCACGAACACAGGCTTCTTAGGTGTTACAAATGTGATTGAGCTTACAATCTGTGACTGACCAATTCACTATATGTTTTATTAAAGAACATATACAAAGAAGTGTCCACTGGCCATTTGGCCTTTCACATGGACACTAATGGTAACACCATAAAAATACCTTTAACTTTAAATTCAAAGGTAAAAAAATTACTTTGTTTGTGCAGCATGATTTCCCGCCATTTCCAAGCTTAAGCCTTCAAGAAAGAATTATAGTACATATGATAAAGAATTGTTAACAGGTTTGCATGCTTTGCAAATTTGGAAACACTATATTATGGGATTTGAGGTATTAATCAAAATAGATCAATAGGCTATCGATTATTTATTAAATCAATGCTTAATCTCTGATTGACATCTTAAATGGGCTTCATTCATTCAAAAATTCCAACCCATGATCCAATATCAACTTGGGAAAGCTAATATCGTAGTCGATGCTCTTAACCATTTTCCTTCACATTCTATTGTTCTACATAATATTTTTGCCATCCAAATTCATTCTTTTCAAGGAATGATTTCCACTTATGCATCTGATTTTTATTTTTCACATGCATGGCAATGACTTCAACAATTGTGCATCTTTAACTGATTATACATTTCATCATGGTTTTCTTTATTTTCAACATAGATTATGCATTACACAAGCTCTTAAAGATTTTTTAATAAAAGAAATGCATGAACCATCTTACATGGGTCATAGAGGCATACAAAACACCATTTTTGCTTGCAAAGAATTCTTCTTTTGGCCTCACATGGAAAAAGATATTGCACAGTATGTTTCTCAATGCATTGTATGTCAACATGTAAAATGTAATCAAGATAAAGCATTTGGATTATTAATGCCCCTTCCCATTCCGAATGAGCCATGGGAACAAATCTCTATGGATTTTATCACTGGTCTTCCTATCACGTCATCACATAATGATATGATTTAGACAATAGTTGATAGATTTAGTGAATATGCATATTTCATTCGTTGTAGAAAAAACTTTGTCTACACCTCAAGTTGCAAAATTATTCATTAAATGCATTTTCCCACATCATGGATTTCTTAAAGTATGGGATCTAATCCTGATGTTCGTTTCTGCAATCATTTTTGGGTTGCCTTATTTCAACATTTTGGTTCTAAAATAGATTTTAGCTTTGCATTTCATTCCAAAAGTAATGGACAAAGTGAGGCTACAAATAGTATTATTCTTGAATTATTGCATTGTTATTCATTAGATAGTCCCATTAACTAGGATGACAAGTTGCCTTTGCTTTAGTTTGCTTACAATAATACCACACACACCACTACTAGTCATGCACCCCGATTGATGCTTAGAGACTAGTGCTTCACAAATCACACATCAATCATGCACAAAGGATGCAAGCAAGCACACCTGAAAGAAGGTCCATGAGGAGTGGAGAATGTAGAATGAAAGACATAGATAAAAACATGAATTTTTGGAAAACACGACTCTACATACATGAAAGTTAGAAACTTCAAATGATCATAACTCCCTCATACATGCACCAAATTGAGTGATTCAAGTGCCTTTTCCATGCCAGTTTTCATGTAGAATCCAAATATGGCCTTGGAATTGGGAGGCCTAGAGCAAATAAATAAGGGAGAGAGATTTGTGATCAGACGACTTCATAAAAGTGATGACAGAAGACATAAATACTAGAGATAAACAAGTAGAACACACATCCACAGCTACATAATCAACCAAATAACACAACAACACTTCCATAGGACACAGAGAAGACAAGGGAAACAAGAGATGAGGCATATATCATAGCCAAAGGAGCTTCTTTCCTCATTGCTGCAATAGATACAAGAGGAAATGGCTCATAATCCTTCAAGTTTGTGCCTTTTATACCCGTTTTGGGAGAATCACGATTCTGTGCCTAGCAGGGAGTCATGATTTCCTGCAAGGTTCTTCCTATTGCAAATTCGAAGGTTTCTTTTCATGTCTGGCTGGGGTTGGATGCTCCTGGGTCACTACAGGAAGACTCTTCTCGAGTGTTACAAAATTGGATCTTCTATTTACAAGAAAGTGGGATGAAATACATGGTGTGAAGTGCTTTGTAAACATTTCCTCCCCCTCCTAGACCTTTTGATGTCCTCATCAAAACTTGGAATTATGTACATCTCCTGTGGCTGTGGTTTTTCTCATTTTTTTAGGGTATCTATCTAATTCTATAGTCTACCTCTGTTTGTACATTTTCTAGAGGTGCTTGTGTTGTTCCTGTTCTTTTGTGTTGATATTGCTGATTAACTTTATTAAAGCTTTCCTCTAGTTAACTGCTGTGACCGATGCATCCATAGTGTTTTGGATCTGATACTCAAGGTACGCTGCTTCATACACAAGGATGCGTGCCTCGGGACCCAAAGATGCTCTTCCAAAAATCTATGAGTCGGTTTCAAAAAAGCCTATTGTGAATGCATCCTCGAAGGTTTGTAGGTAGATGTGTTGCTCTAGCACAATGGTAAGCACCACTTTAAGAAGCTCCACCTCCTTAATGTCAATCTGCAGAAGAGTTAGGAGTGATATGAAGATCGTGAATGCAAGATGTAGTGAGAGTGAAGGTGAGAAGCATGGAGATGCACACACACACACAAAAGAAAGAGACAAGGAAGACACAATGGAAGGTTGAACGTAAACTCTACTGTTCAATAACACTCTTACAAACTCAAAAATAGCTCTAAGGTCTTCTCAACTCATACAAGCTAACCTCAAAAACGAGCTCTCTAGCTTTATTTATAGTTTCTAGACTAGCTTTGACCGGTTTCACATCTTGTGTCTAGCATAGTTAAAAAATAGGTTCTAGGCACTATTTGGAGGTCTAAATGACATCTAAAAATAGCAAAAATTTTTGTGCTTGTTCTACCTAAGCTCCTCAAGCTCGAGGACTCCTCGACTTGCACAAAATAGAGCTACTAATTACAAAAGCGGGTATGTCTATGATACATTTGGTACAAAAGTGATGAAAATCATTGTTTGATGTTTTGAAGAAGTAATATAAATTATATTTAAGTGGAAAAATTGATTGCATGGCTCCCCAGAAATCTTTTTAGTTTGCCTTCACATGCTTCCTCTGCATCTATGCCTTTGGCTAGTACCAACACCCCCTGCCTCTCACATCTGTCATCCCTGATAGATCCTTGTTGCAGGGTCTGCATGATATAGTTATGCAAGGGGTCGTGTGCAAGGGTGTGCTCTGCAATGTGAATTCCTCGTGCGAGATCAATTTCTAGTTTTTACCAATCTATGGATTGAGTTTTGTCGGGAGGTGGAAGCTGTTAGCACGTGGAATACACCAGTTGTTCGCAAGCAAATAGTTGAAGTAGATGGGTAGGCCTGCTGATAAAAACTTTGGAGGTACTCTCAGAAGCCAATTGTGAACATCTCTTCAAAGGTCGTCTTATAACATGCGGATAAGTACTTTATGTTGTAGTGCCAAGCATAACACACTCGGGGCGATAGCATAGTGCTCATATCGTATGCCAAGTCTTGGTTGTCATGCTTGAAGCTTGAGGTGTTGACATGTGGTGCTTTGACGTGGTGAAATATCTTAAAAACTGTTTGCATCATATCAAATATCTTGATAGTCATGTGTGCTACAATGTCGTCCATGTGGTGTAAGTGAGGGAGCCAGTCGCAAATTGTGGCCATCATATATCCAACTGTAGGGGGTCCACGGGGTGGAGTGAAGTAAGGATAATTAAGCCAATCCTGGCACTGCTTATTATTTTGAACCTTGATTGCGAATGCCTTCTAGGAGCGTCATCATGGCATAGGACCCCAAGCTGGGTTATACTTCAAATGCAATGGTGCCTTGACCCATGTGTGCATCATCTCTGGATATTCTTGTAGCAACTCTTGTCACTAATTTGCTTGAAAAATTTTACCTTTCTGTGCTTCTGGTGGCAGGTCGTCAGGCTCGAACGGAGTTGCATAGGTTGGTTTCTTTCCCGTCTCTTTTTCAATTGCCAATTGATATTCTACCATCAGCATGAAGTATGGTTTATATTGAAGCTCGTGGTTGGAGATGTACCTTCAAGGGGCCAGGTGGGCGAAATAGGGCGATTGTAATATGCAT
Source organism: Ceratopteris richardii (assembly GCA_020310875.1). Lineage (NCBI taxonomy): Eukaryota > Viridiplantae > Streptophyta > Polypodiopsida > Polypodiales > Pteridaceae > Ceratopteris > Ceratopteris richardii. Next base: position 19,767,169 of record CM035431.1, on the reverse strand, counting down.
TCCTCGATCATTGCCATGGCATGTAGTTGTGCTTTGACATGTGCAGAGTGTGTTTTACCAAGTTCTTCCACTGACTTAAGCCATGCAGGTGTAGAAAGTTCAAAAGTGTCTTGGTCTTCTATTGTGACATGTCCGCCTGGTATGGTTTGTGGTTCATAAGCCTCTTCGTATGTTTCCTCCACCGGTATAAAAATAGTTTCTTCTTCAGCCAGAATTTCGAGTGGGGAATCTGGCCTGGGAGGCTCGGAGTGAGCTTCAATCTGTGCTTGAAGATCAAGTACCTATGCTCGTAAAGTATAGAGTTCATCGAGAATCTCTGGGGGGTGACTTCAAGAATGCATTGTGGTTGTTAAGCACGTGTCCGTAACAGTAGAAGTTTATGATCGTTCTGGAGCTTTTGATATTCTTCATTGATCTTATCGTAGTCCTCTAGTAATCATGCATAATCTTCTAGCAATATTTGCATGGATTCAGAGGGTACTGCTTTAAATCGGCTGGAACTGAGGGGTTCATCTGGTCTATCCAAAGCTGCTTCTAGATTCTTGTGATTTTGTTCCTGTAGCTGCTGATTCTCCTCCTTAGTAGTTGCAAGGTGGTGTCTCAAGAGTCCTGTATTTCTAGTGAGCATGGCACTTCTTATTATCTAAGCCTGTAACAAATTCTCTGTATCCTTGAGCACTTCCTTAGTCTTTTGTTTGCTTTCTAGCTCTAAATAATGATAAGCTTCATGTAACTCCTGATGTCATGCATTGAGGGAAGTGTTCTTGATTGTTAAAGAATTCAAATGTGCCTGTAACTATCTAGTGGTGTGCTGTAGTGCTTGATAGCTGCTATTGAGAGATGCAAATTCATCTCTAACTTGGGTCATACAAGAAAACATTTGTTGGAATGTAGTGTCGATTGTGGGTGACAATATCAATGGTGCAGTGAGTGAAGATGATGTGAGTGTGGGTGTTGATGCAGCGGGAAGGAGAAAGGGGGGTGGGAAGGTGGATGTAGTGGTGACCGTAGAGAAGTGCAATATGCCTAAATGTGGTGGTGAAATAGATGAGGTGAGTGGTGGTGAAATGTCCATGTCACTAGACATGGTATCAAGTGCAGAGGGGAGCGAGGGGAGGATAAAGGGGATATAGTTGGGTGGGGAGGTGACACTGGTGAGAAGATCATTCGGGGTGGAAAGGGGAATATAGGCCTTGGAGGGATGGGAAATGAAGGAAAGGATGGAGTGAGGAATGGATTGATAGGAATGGTGGTAGCTATAGGGGAAAGGTTAGGTGGAATGGTTGCAGGGATAGTTTGGGGTGTTGAGGTAGTGAAGGCTTATGTAACAGTACTTGCTATAAATGTAGATGGTCGAGGCGAGATGGGGTGTACGAGAGAAACTGGATGTACGGGAGGTGAAAGAGGAGCAGACAATGTGGTGGGGATTTTGATTGTGGTTGTGGTTGTTACAGTGGAAGGATGAGGCGGGGAGTTGATAATAATGGTCTCATCTTCTGGCTAGGTTTCGGTCGTGGTTTCAGGGATGAGTTGAGCTTCCTTGGCATGATGCTAAGATCAACTTCTTTTGATTACAACCATTGGATTTATCAAATGGATGGTTAGGATTGGTTCTTTATATGATATCTAGGGAAAAGGGGAGGAAAATAGGCACCTTCATTCTCCACCATTGGATCTGGGGCTGATCTGGATCGTCCGATCAGTGCTGACATCAATTTGGATAAGATAAGCCACTATTTTCGGAGAAACTTTGCATTATTGATCTTTGATCATAAAAAAAGGCTTATCTAGTGAAAAAACTCGTGGATCCTCCTTGATTTATGCTTTAGCGCATCTCCACCCTTGAATATGAGCTCATCTTGATCGTACAACATGGTTCAATCATTGTTTGCCATGTGCCAGCCCTTCAAGCCTTCAATTTTCTTATTCTACGAAACTGCGGTGACCTTGAAAACTGGATTTTGTGCTCTTTGACTCTTCAAATATCCTTTGATGAAGATAAAAATTTGTAGGGCTATGTTTTGAAAGGCCTCCTTTAGGAATATGCAGAAAAAACTCCCATCTGAATCTCCCTTGTACAAGTTTGACTACATTTGGAAGCTTGCAAGGTGGCATTAAGGTGTTTAGGAAGCTCTGATAGCCTTGAAACTTTTTATAAATATGTAGGGTCATATGATCTTTATACATGCCAAACCATATGGCTAACAAAAATTCCTATACAAGATTTGTAGGGTCTAAGTGAAAAAATTATATTTTTTACAAAATGCACATGGCATATCAATGTGCTAGAAAATCCATTTTCATGTGAAATTCTGGCTATAGACTTCCTTTGATAGGCTTTACAAGTATATGAATTTTCATGTGATTTGGAGACATTGAAATTTTTACCCTAATTTCCAAAGTTTGACTAGCTTTGATTGCTACCTTAGATTTGCTCAATTGCTTCCAAAGTTTGCATGTGAAATCCCTTTGACATCCTTGATGCATCTTGGACTTCTCAGGGAATTCTGGCTACCTTCACCGAATGTGTTTCTTGTAGGCCTTCATGAGTAAGAGAGGAGAGAAAATCTCGACGACAACGTCGCCATTTGATAGATCATGAACTGTACATCTGTCATCAAAAAATTTCACAACCAAGCCAATCTTGGCTAATGCAAAAATTAATAACAGATTTTTCTTGATCCTTGGCACAAATAAAGCATTTGACAAAGTGAAAGAACTACCATCAATAGTAGTCAAAATGATCTTACCAACTCCCATAACATGAGAAGAGGAGTTGTTTGCACATGTAACAGTCTTCTCTGTAGGGGCAGGCTTGAGTGAAGAGAAGAAACTGCGCTGCGAGGTAATATGTTTGGTTGCCCCAGTGTCAAAGTACCAAACATCCGAGTCTACTGCAAACATGCAGTGCTCATGAGAAGATGGGTTAAAACTGCAAATAGTAGTAAACGCCCATTCTTCTTCCTGCACAAGATTAGCAGACTCTGTTTTTGGTGTAGAGGCCTGTGCAACAACCATTCTAGCCTCTTTCTTCTTTGCCTCTTTAGCATCCAGTTTTGGATAGTTCTTTATGATGTGATCATTTCCTTTATAGTACTTGCAAATCAATTTCTGACGGTTTCACATCTAGTGTCCGACATAATTAAAAAATAGGTTTTAGACACTATTGGAGGTCTAAACGAGATTTAAAAATAGCCAAAATTGGTGTGCTTGTTCTACCTAAGATCCTCGAGCTCGAGGACTCCTCGGCTTGCACAAAATGGAGCTACTAATTACAAAAGTGGGTATTTCTATGATACATATGGTACAAAATTGATGAAAATCACTGTTTGGTGTTTTGAAGAAGTAATATCAATTATATTTCAGTGGAAAAATTGACTGCATGGCTCCCATGACTCTTTGTAGTCTACCTTCACATGCTTCCTCTATGTCTATGCCTTTGGCTACTTCCAACAAGATGATTTGCATAAATATTACACAGACATAATATGCCATCAGACATTGTCTGTCTGGCATCTCACTAAGATAAAAAAGTAACATATTAGTGCCTGAATGGAAGCCCAAAAACTTCAGAGTCCTGATGTTGACCTCTGAAAAACTTTCCAAATAGGTTTTGATCATGGTGAGTATGTGGCTTTGTACAATGATGGTGTAATCTTGTACATCACTCATATCTTCCAAAAAGGTGTCTATGACTTGAAGCATATATGATTTGGTTGGCCAACCACGTGGAGGACCTACTAACTTTGCAAAATTTAGCTAGATTCTAGGTATCTCTATCTACTTCTCTAGCGTTCCCAAAATGTTGGCTAATCCCTTCGACGAGCACATGGACAATATGCTGGGTTGAGCTTGAGGCTGATCAAAGCATTTGTCCACACGTGCCAGCATTCTTTTTGCTTATTTAAAAACTCTCTATGCCATCTAGGAATAACTTTATGAAAAAATTCTTTGGTCAGTACGAACTAACTCTCTGAGTATTCCAAAAACTGATCAAGATCCTTATGCAAAATGCCTCTCTGGTACTCTTTTATTGATTCACAAAGATAAATAAGTGGCACGTCTAGCATATAAAAAAGGTGGATTCTTTAGTTTGTATAGCAAAAATTTTACTAAGTTAGCTTTGTATCTATCATACAATTCTTTTAGGTACCTAATCCTACTGCTCTTATCCTTAAGTAATGTACATGAGAGGGGTGGTTCCTCTTGATCTGGTTCATCAGATTTTTCTTGCACATGTGTTTTTTGCCTCCATCTCCATGTCTTTGATGGGGCTCCTTTTTCCTTGCTCTGTCTCTTGAGCTTCCTCTCGGATATGTGCTTGCACCTCTGAGACTTTGGTTTCCCATATGATAAGCTCTTTCATTTTTTATTCCACCTTAGCCCTGGATCCTTCTATTATTTTTTGTACCTGAGCCTTGATTGCTCTGCAATATTCATACATTTTCTTAGTGTAGACATGAAGCTGTTTTGCATTTTCTTCCAAATTTCCCCTTGCTGCCAATTGCTCTTTTAACTTTGATGCTTCCCTTTTGGCTTCCTCAAGCTCCTTCTCTAGTTCTTTTAATCTATCTACATCTTGGATGCTTTGGAAAGCTGTGCTACTGTCCGGATCCACGATGGACAACACCTCATCATTTTGTTCCTCGATCTTCTTGAACGAGGAGTAGAACACAACATACTTCTTTTTGTGGCTGTCTATCTCCTTATCCTTTCTTGAGTACTTTAGTTCTTTTTGTTTCAATTCTTCCAGGAGCTCTTGGATGGTCTGGTCTCTCACTTGAGCGGCCCGTTGGCTCTCTTTACATCTTTGCTCCAAATTTCTTTGTTCAATTATACTATTCTCCAGATCTTGCTACATTTTGCTTTTTCTTGCTGGAGCTTCTTCAATTTAGTCTTCTTGCTTTGTAGGTGGAGGTGGCGTTCCTCTAGTTCTTCTTTGACTAGTTTGCGTGCATTCCTTCCTCCACCTATCTCCCTATCTTTAGCTTTCATCATTTCTTTGAACTTACTCTTTAGTTCCTAATACTCTCTATTGGCCTCATTCATATGGTGTCCAACAACTATTATCTCTTTTGTTACTCTTATCATTTCTCCTTGAAATGCCTCATTGTCTCTAGCGACAGCCTCATTTTTCTTGATAAGAACTTTTCTTTCCATCTTCCAGGCTTCTGAGAGATGTCTCTTTTCCTCTTCCATCCTCAGCCCTGCCAGTAGAGCCCACCTTGAACCTTGAGAGAAGTGCTCTGTTCTCTGTTTGATCATTGTTTTTATTTCCAAGATATCTTTTTGCTTGTCCTCCTCTTGGCCTTGGACTAGAGCTAGCTGTAATTCTTTAGCTTCAATTCCCGGATCCTCATGCTCTATCTCTGTCAACTTTTCTTCACGAGCTTCCGTTCTTTTCTTCTCATGTACCATCACTACTTCCAGGTTCTCTTTAATTGGACTCAGGAGGAGCATGGTAGTTTTCTCTTCTTTATTTTGATCTTCTTCTTCATTACTTGCCCACACTACACCCTTATCCTCATTCTGGATCTTTGTTTTCGGCTTCCCTGCCTCCAAATCCCCCATACTCTCCTTTTCATTCTCCACCTCCTTAGGTTCATGGTGTACTTGATCCATCTCCAGACTACTTCCTTCACCTCGCTGCTCCTCCTCTTTCTGTGTATCTTCTTGTTTGCTTCCTCTTGGAGATCATTCAACACATTTTGAAATCTCAATTTTGTTTCTTGAGCCATATCTTCTCTATCTTCCTCATCTTCTTGCATTCTTATGTAGTATTCTTCATTGGAAGTTTGCGAACAGTGAGGATGTTCCCCTACTATTTATGTTAGGGCATTCCCTACTTCTTCTTGTTCTTTTGCTTCTTCCATTACTTCATTTGGATCTTGGTACATGTTGATTTAGGTAGTGATGTGTGTGAACACACTAGGACCATTGAGGCACTTTTATCCCTCTTTAGGAGGTTTTTCCCCCCCGCTTGTATATATGCCTATAGCCCTAATGTGTTACTTAACATTGTACATTCTAGTGGTAATACATTCAGTATTGTATGTTGTGCTCCAAGCTTCTTCTTCTTTCTAGTGCTGTTTGTGTGCTTCCATAGACATCTAACTCCAACAATCGGTATCAGAGCAGGTTGCCGCTTCATCTAATGTGTCATTGAAAATCGCCCGGTTGTAGTCTCAGATTTGCATGAAATTTTGTGAGCATACTTAGGGTGATTAGGAGATCAAAACAGCTTCGCTATGTGGTGCTCAAATTGCGATCTGAGCTCCTTTCGGCCTCCGAATGCACTATGCTATAGGTGTAGTTGAATTTGTCTGGGTAGTTATGCTCAACTTTTTTATATACAGTCAATTTTCTGCATCAAGGTATTTTAGTCACCAACCATGGCTGAAAGCAGTGATGTATTTCGTATGTTGGCTGTTGTGGATAAGTTGGATGGTACCAACTACCCATTATGGGCTTATATGATGCGACATGTGTTGCTTGCAAAAGGACTGTGGAACATTGTGCAGGGTGTCGAAAAATGTCCTATCACACTTGCAATTGTTACAATTGCAGGTACTGAAGCTGATGCACAAGGTGTCGAAGATGATGGTATTCTACATATTCCTATTCGTGCTGCAGTTTCTACTGCACCTACTACAGAGCGAATTTGTTGGGAAGGTAGAGATGCCCAGACACATGCATTGATAGCTTTGTCTGACAAACATGCCATTATTTCTCATATTCGCTCTTGCATAATAGCTAAGGATGCTTCTGATACACTTACCACATTGTACCAAGCTAGGAATGAGGCTCGTGTTACTTACCTCCGAAAACAATTGGAGAGTGAGCACATGAATGAAGATGATTCTATGGAAGTTTCCTAAAAAAGATCAAAGACTTGAAGGAATAGTTGATTTCTGCTTATGAGGTTATACCAGATAGCTCACTTGTGCAGACCGTTCTGAATGGTCTTCCTGATTCATATCAGAGTTTTGCTTCTACTCTTCGGTTGATTATGAAAGGCAATCCAAATGCCTTGCCATTTGAGTAGTTAGTCTCCGTTCTGTTGCAGGAAGATCAGTCCAGGCAGAACAAGTCCATTATGCATGTTGTAGATCAAGCTTTCCTGGCTAGTCAGAAGGGCAAAGGAAAATGGAGCTCTTCTACTAGTAAGCAGAAATCTGCAAATGCTGCACATTTGAAGAACCAAGATAAAGATGAGAAAAAATCAGAAAAGTAGAAATTGTTTTGTAAGTACTGTAAAGGCAATGATCATATCATAAAGAACTCTCCAAAACTGGCTGCAAAAGAGGCAAAGAAGAAAGAGGCTGGAATGGTTGTTGTAGAAGCCTCTACACCAAAAACAGAGTATGCTAATCCTGTGCAGGAAGAAGAATGGGCGTTTACTACTGTTTGCGGTTTTGACCCATCTTCTCATGAGCAGTGCATGTTTGTAGTAGATTCAGATGTTTGCCAGTACTTTGACAGTGGGGCGACTAAACATATTACCTCGCAGCACAATTTCTTCTCTTCAATCGAGCCTGCCGCTAAAGGGAATACTGTTACATGCACCAACAACTCCTCTTATCCTGTTATGGGAGTTGGTAAGATCATTTTGAGTACTGTTGATGGTAGTTCTTTCACTTTGTCAGATGCTTTATTTGTGCCAGGGATCAAGAAGAACCTATTATCAGTTTCTGCATTAGCCAAGATTGGCTTGGTTGTGAAATTTGTTGATGATAGATGTACAGTTCATGATCTGTCAAATGGCGATGTGATTATTGCTTCTGGCATTTTATGTCGTGGGCTGTATAAGCTCATAGACTATGAAAGATCTCTGAATGATTTAGCATGTGCAGTACATGATTCTCAGGCTATCTCAGATACAAAGCTTTGGCATGCATGCTTTGGTCATCTGAATTTTGCTAGTTTGCTACACCTATAGAAATCTAAAATGGTGTCCTCTTCGCCCAAACTTGAGGCACCTGGAAAACATGTTTGTGAAGGCTTTATTCTGGGCAAAATGCAACGTTCCTCATTTCTAAAAGATGGTTCAGTTCGGGCTACTCAGAAATTGCAGCTTGTACATAGTGATGTCTGTGGTCCTATGCAGACACCTTCTTTTGGAAATTATCTTTACTTCGTGACTTTCATTGATGATTTTTCCAAGCATGCATGGGTACATCCATTGAAGGAAAAGTCCAAAGTGTTCATGTGCTTCAAACAATTTTTGTTTTTGGCTGAAAATCTGTCAGCATGTAAAATGGGCACCCTCCGTTTAGATCGAGGGGGGGAATATATGTCTTCTGATTTTAATGCATTTCTGGCTGAACGTGGGATAAAACACCAGTGTACAGTGCCGTATACACCTCAACAAAATGGAGTTGCTGAACGAAAGGACAGGTCACTCATGGAGATGGCGAGGTGTATGGTCAAGAGTCAAGCTTTACCACATAGTTTCTGGCTTGAGGCTATCATGTGTACAACATATGTACTGAAGAGGTGTCTTACTAAAGGGTTGCAGTCTATCACTCCATATGAGGCTTGGCATGATCGCAAGCCATTTGTTGCTCATCTGCGTGTTTTTGGTTGTTTGACATATGCACTAGTGCCTGAATAAGATCATAGAAAATTGGATGATAAAGCAATAAAATGTATTTTTGTTGGGTATAGTTCTGAAAGTAAAGGCTATCGTTTATATCATCCACAGACTAAACGCATTCTAGTTAGTCGTGATGTTGTTTTTGTGGAAGATGCTATTCAGCCATTACTTTCATGTACTAAGGGGACATCTGTTAGCTCCAAAGACATGTATGATACTTTGCTACCTCTTTTTATAGGTGGATAGTCTAGTGCTGGTCCCAATGAGGAAACTTCTCAGCCTTTGCAGGTTTCATGTGATGATGGAGATCATTCCATTTTTGATGCAGATTTACATGATTCACTAGTTGATGAGAGAGCTAATATTGAGCATGCAAAAACTATGCCAAAATGGCCAATGCAAACTTTGCCTGATAGCAAGTTAGATGCACCTCTATCATATCGTACTCGTTCGGGCTCTCATAGTGCCTCTTTTGCATTAGATTGCTATGCTACGACTGCATCTAGTCTTTGTGATGAGAATGAGCCTGTTTCATTTGATGAAGCACAAAATTCAGAAAATTGGACGGCTGCTATGCAATCTGAATATGATGCTATAATGAAGAATGGTACTTGGTCTTTACGTGAATTGCCTCCAGGCAAGAAGGCCATTGACACTAAGTGGGTATACAAGCTGAAGCGTAAACCGGATGGTACAATTGACAGGTATAAGGCTAGGCTTGTTGCAAAGGGTTATGCACAGGAGAGAGGCATTGATTTTGATGAGACCTTTGCACCTACGTGCCGTATGACTACTGTTCGGAGCATTTGTGCACTTGCAGCTCATCATGGTTGGAATGTACATAATTTGGACATTAAAACAACATTTATGAATGGTGACTTGCATGAAGAAGTGTATGTTTTTCAGCCCCGTTGCTTTGTGCAGAAAGGGCATGAAAACCAAGTGTGCAGGTTAAAGAAGGCATAATATGGTTTAAAGCAAGCACCACGTGCTTGGTATGAGAAGATACATGCCTATCTGATTGCACATGGTTTTGAGAACAGTCCAACTAAAAGCACCTTATATGTTAAGCGTGCTAATGATGTGCTTGTGATCATTGTTGTCTATGTTGATGACATGCTGCTCACTGGTCCTATTGAGAAGCATATTGCTGATTTTAAGGCTGATTTTCATGCCTCATTTGAGATGTTTGATTTGGGACATTTGCATCACTATTTGGGCATTTAGTTTATGCGAGTTGATGGTGGAATGGCTTTGTGTCAAACGAAATATATTGACACATTATTGCAACGTTTTGTCCTTGAAGATTGTAAGTCTATTGCCACTCCTATGGAGACAGGTTTACGATTGATTCTTCATGATGCTGGAGATGCATTTGATGCTGTTCTCTATCAGCAGGCTGTTGGATGCTTGATTTACTTATGCATTACTTGGCCAGATATTCAATTTGCTGTCTCACAGATGAGAAGGTTTATGTATTTCCCAGGAGTCAAGCATTAGCAGGAAGTTAAGTGCATCTTTCGCTACTTGAGTGGTACTCGGCTACTTGGGTTGTTTTATCCCAAGGGGGGATCACTACCACCATATTTGCATGCTTTTTCTGACTCTGATTGGGCTGGTTGCTATGACACTCGTGTGTCCACTAGTGACTTTTGCTTCATGCTTGGTAGCTCATGTATATCTTGGTTGAGCAAGAAGCAGCCTACTGTGGCCACTTCCAATTGTGAGGTTGAGTATAGGGCAACTTTCACAGCGACTGTTGAGTGTGTGTGGCTCAGATGCCTTATGGCTTATTTGGGTGTTGGTCAGAGTTGTGCCACCATCTTCACTGATAGTCAGAGTGCATACGCAGTTGTGAGGAACCCTGTGTTCCATGCTCGCACTAAGCACATTGAGGTGCATTATCACGATGTCAAGGAGAGGTTCTCTGCTGGGGAGATCAGGTTGGCATATGTGCCCACACAGGAGAATATTGAAGACCTTTTCACGAAGGCTTTGCCTAGGGAGAAGTTTGAAGCTTTCCGCAAAGCTTTGGGCTTACTTCCTTTTATGGAGTGATTTCCACGTAGCTTGGCACTTCCTTATACATGAGTGCCAGTTCCTTGTTCACCGCATCACTCCCAGGGCGGATTTGTTGATATATTTAGGTAGTGATGTGTGTGAACACACCAGGACCGTCGGGGCACTTTTTTCCCTCTTTAGGAGGTTTTTTTCCCCAGCTTGTATATACGTCTATTGCCCTAATGGGCTACTTATCTTTGTACATTCTCTAGTAATACATTCAGTATTGTGTGTTGTGCTCCAAGCTTCTTCTTCTTCCTTGTGCTATTCGCGTGCTTCCGTAGATGTCTAACTCCAACATGGTCGTCCTGACTCATATCAGAGTTTTTCTTCTACTCTTTGTTTGATGATGAAAGGCAATCCAAATTCCTTAACATTTGAAGAGTTAGTTTCTATTATGTTGCAAGAAAATTAGTCCACGCAGAACATGTCTATTATGCATGTTGCAGATCAAGCTTTCTTGGCTAGTTAGAAGGGCAAAGGAAAATGGAGCTCTTCTGCTAGTAAGCAAAAATCTGCTAATTCTGCACAATCGAAGAAGGAAGACAAAGATGAGAAGAAATCATAAAAATAGAAATTGTTTTGCAAATACTGTAAAGCAAATGATCATTTCATTAAGAGCTGTCCAAATCTGGTTGCTAAAGAGGCAAAGAAGAAAGAGTCCAGAATATCCTATTATGGGAGTTGGTAAGATCATTCTCACTACTACTGATGGTGGTTCTTTTACATTGTCAGATGCTTTATTTGTGCCAAGGATCAAGGAAAATTTGTTATTAGTTTTGGCCTTAGCCAAGATTGGTTTGGTTGTGAAATTTGTTGATGACCGATGTACAGTTCATGATCTATCAAATGGTGACGTGATTATTGCTTCTGGCATTTTATCTTGTGGGCTGTATAAGATCATAGATTATGAAAAATATGTGAATGATTCAACATGTGCAGTACATGCTTCTCAGGATATCTCACATGCAAAGCGTTGGCATGCATGCTTTGGTCATGTGAATTTTGTGAGTTTGCTATGCCTACAGAAATCTAAAACGGTGTCCTCTTTGCCCAAACTTGAGGCACTCGGAAAACATGTGTGCGAAGGCTGTATTTTGGGCAAAATGCACCATTCCTCCTTTCCAAAAGATAGTTCAATTCGGGCTACTCAGAAATTGCAGCTTGTACATAGTGATGTTTGTGGTCCTATGAAGACACATTCTTTTGGAAACTATCTTTACTTCGCGACTTTCATTGATGATTTTTCTAGCCATGCATGGGTATATTGAAGTAATTTGATGGTGATGCACCATAGTGCGCTGTCGGGAAGAAGGAGGTCGTGGCAGGAAGCTGGTGCGTGGGGTTGGATCAGGCCCCTCTATGGTGCGCCGTTTCCGCTGTCCTGCGAGCGGCGTCTGCACGCTAGGCGCCTCGCCTGTGCTCTCCGGAGCGTGCGCGATCCTCGTAGGGTCCCTTGCCCCTCGGAAGTGTCAAGACGTGGGACCGTGGGCATCGGAAAGAGTCGATCGGATACCGCAGTGATACACGGAATGCAGATGAAGCCCAACGATACAACGGAAATGAAACTGAAGCCTCCAATAAAATGAATGATACAAAAATAGGCCGCTACAGTGCGGGCCGACGGTACAATAAAACCGCTACAGTGCGGTGCGATGATACAATATAAACGCCGCCGCTATAGTGTGGATCGGCCGATATAAAATAGATCCCTCGCTACAGTGCGAGAAATCGCCTGCGGGATTCCGCTTCGGTCTTCACGGTCCAAGCTTTTCTTTAGGTCTTCAATCCGCTCTTTATTTCAGGTACCCTCAGCAATGGCCTTCCTTCTCTTTACTTCAGATAATCAGAAATCGCATAAACCTGTAGGAAGGTTCCATAAGAAAGACCACGGGGGTAATCTTTATCTTCAGTCTTCAATCACTTTCGTTGGAGGGAAGATCCACCAAGAAGTTCAACCGGGTGGGGTACTCTTTACTTCGGTCTTCAATCACTTGATATACTTCATAAACCTGCATGAACCTCGAGGAGACGATCTGGAGGAGATGATCCACAAAGGCAATTCACAGGATGGGGGGTACTCTTTTCTTCAATCTTCAATCACTTTATATACTTTGTAAACCTGTAGGAAGGATCCACAAGAAATATCACGGGGCTTAGATTAAACAAAACATCATTAATTCATTTCAAAAATACATAAAACAATTAAAAGTAATTTGCAATTTATGAACCATAGATAGTGATGTATTTCTCTATCTTTGGCACAAAACTGATCTTATGATTTCATAAAAATGACAATAGATGCACCTTCTTCATTATTTGAAACAACACTAATGCAATGATTCTTTTCCAAGCAGTTAAGGAAATAAGAACCTTTCCTTTTGAGAATAAGTTTTCACTTTGTAGTGCTTTCATCTGGAAGTTGTAACATTTATGCCATGCCTAATGCTTCATGATGAAACTTACTAAGGTGTATGGCACGATACAAATCTTGGATCTTTTATTTACTTTGAATTAGAGGTGGCATAACAATTTTCTTGCCAACAATAGGTATTGACAACACTCTATTTTAAATCAAATGTATTTAGTGTTTAACTTGATTAATCAAATGTATTTAGTGTTTAACTTGATTCATGCCAGAAAAATGGGTTGTCCCAATTAAAAGTTTAGATTACGTTGTTTGAAATGTCTGACTTAATTTCCGTCCATTTGTGCTTTATGGAAGTCTTGACCTCAATGTAACTTGATTAAACCCATCCATTCCCATCGATCAACATAGTACTCCCAATAATGTTGCCCTACTGAGCCTTTATAGTCATGAGAAATTATTTGCTTTGTAGCCATAAGATACCATTCTCTTTCTAACATTGTAGCCATATGTTTCTTTTTAATTTGAATTAATAAACCTTTGATTACTTTGGCCTTTCTATTCTCCATTTTTCATGACCACAGTACCGTTCTTCCTTGATTTTGCGCATCATCTATGTGTCTCTCAACCGACTTCTCTCTCTCTCTCTCTCTCTCTCTCTCTCTCTCTCTCTCTCGGGTCCGCAACCGACTTTCTCCATGCATCCTTCTCTCTCTTTCACAATTATCTCTCTCTTCTGTCTGACTCTCTCTCCCGATATATTCTCTATAGTCGTTTGCGCATATCTGCCGCCGCCATCAGATTCTCTCCATCCACAGCGTCAACAGCCTCCACTTCTCTACCACGTAGCACGGTGGCCTCCAGATTCTTTGCCAGCAATCAAGCCTGTCTCTCTATAGTCCGTCTGACGTCCGACGGTCCGATAACCACTGCGCATACTACCATTTCTCTCTCCTTCTGCTTGCGCCTCGGCATCCAGCTCTGACAAAGGACCAAAGTCTCTCTACAGGGTCTGCCACGCATCTATATTCCCGGGTTTCAACAGCGCCCAAATTGTCTCTCTCCCGAATTTGGCTGCACTGCCACATTTTCTCTCTCTCCATCGTGTGCGTCTATCAGCAGTGCCGACTATGCCACGCGATTGCTAGCCAATCATCTCTTTTGTCTCTCTGAACGCTAGCTCCTTCTCTCTCTCAAGACTCTATAGCCAGGGCGATCTCTCTCTCTCCTACGATGTGCCGCCAATGATCTCTGCCTACGCCGCCTTTGGCTCTCTCTCTTTCTTTCTCTCTCTACACTCAACTAAGAAAACCAATTCGGTATGCATTTTCTCTCTCTACAAGCGGGCAAGCTTCCATCAATTCTGTGAGCAACCACGCGTTCATCTCTTTCTCTGTGAGAGTCTGCAGCCGACACCATAATCCTCTCTTCCACCGACAACACCTATTACTGTCCAAATCCGTAGCCCAAATCTTTCTCTCTCTGTCGACCTGGCATCGACAACCAAACAGACGCCTCCCAAGTCTCTCTCTATCTCCTGGATTCTCTCTGTCGGTGTCAACAATTTGTCTGCCGTCGACCACCACCCATAATTCTTACGCCGCCATCTATGGGTCTCTCCGTCTCTCTCTATATAGTGCATGACCACCTCTAATCCCAATAATCATAAGTATACAACCGTGAAAAATCCCACAATCTAAGTGGCCATGTGAGAAGACTACCTCCATCTCGGCCATCATGAAAAAGGAAGTTAGACATAAATGAAGAAGTAAGGTCAAGGAGCATACCTGTAGGAAGGATCCACAAGAAAGATCACGGGGAGGAACAAAGGAATTTAGGCAATTATTTATAGGCCTCCCCACCCTTGGACTTTCCTCTAGAAACTTCCAACCTCCTTAACCAAATTTCCATTTTCACACGACCATGCATGTTCACTTACTATTCTCAAAAAATCCTATCTCTTAATTCTATTTTTGATTTTCTCCTTTTTTTATTTTTAGTTTTGGTTTCACACTGTATATACAAAATTAATTATTTTCAAGGGTTTCACCTAGGATAACCATCAATTTCAAGGGTCCGACCTAGGGTTTTTAGTCGGGAAAATTAGGGTTTTGCTCACAGTTATCTCAAACTCGCTAATTTATAGGTTTATTTACAATTTCAGCCTAAAATTCAAGGGTTTCCAAGGGTTCAAGTCCGATTTTCAGGGGATAAAACCACATTTTTAGGGGTTTTGAAGGGTCAAACCTAGGTTTTTATGGGTCTAATGTCTGTTGTTTATATACACGGGTCTAACACACATATCAAACTTGTTTTCACATCACACAATCAATTAATTCGGCCAAAATATGTACAAAATATACCACTCTCTCGATCAAAACATCACATAGAAACTCAAAAACAATAAAATTTTGAAAAAAAACTCAGTGCACACTCCCTGCGGGATTTCATCCCAACAGCGCTCTCCTTCTCAAGAGCTCCACGAAGATATGCTCGGAGTAGAAAACCGAGCTCCTAAGGCTGCACACAAGACTCCACATAGAGGCTATAGAATACGCAGAAAAACACAGTACACAGGGAGCATGAAGACAAACTTCTTAGGTCTTACAAATGTGGTCGAACTTATAGTCTGTGACTGATTGGACCGCTATATGTTTTATTAAAGAACATATACAAAGAAGTGTCCGGTGGTCATTTGGCCTTTCACATGGACACTAACGATAACGATCTCCATTAAAGGCCTATATGGCCAGAGTAGCTGTGGAGAAAAATAAAGAATGATAAAGAATACCTAAGTGTAAGTATACAAACTATACCTCCCACCTGATCGGTATGTTACACAATATACAAGTGACTGTTAAGATCAAGAATCAACTAACCCCCATCAAGTGACAACAATATCGAAAGCTATCTTGTGGTAGAGCTTTAGTCAAAGCATCTGCAACATTATCTTGAGTGTGAACCTTATCAAGAATAATGCGCTCAGTGGCTAAGAAATCTCTAATGAAGTGATACCTCACCTCAATGTGCTTGGTCTTTGCATGATAGACCGGATTCTTAGCCAAAGCAATGGCACTCTCACTATCACTGAGCAAGTGAGGTACATGTTGGTTTAAACCCATATCACAAGCAAGACGAGAAAGCCACAATGCTTCCTTACATGCCTCACTTGCTGCAACATACTCTGCTTCTATGGTGGAAACAGTTGTACATTCTTGAAGATGAGATCTCCAAGAGATAGCACCTCCAACAAAATGAAAAATGTACCATGATGTAGACTTACAATTTTCTATATAACTAGCATAGTCAGAATCTATGTAACCAAGAATGGATGCTTTCCCTCTACCTAAGCATAGACACTTGTCCTTAGTGCCACTCAAATATCTCAAAATCATATTGACTGCTTCCCAATGTTTCTTGCAAGGATTAGACATATATCTGCTCACAACTCCCATTGCAAATGCAATGTCTGGTCTCGTAGCTACCATAGTGTACATGAGACTACCAACAACAGACTGATAGGGAATTTTGGTAATGAATTCCTTTTCCTCATCTGATTTGGCGCAATCATCCTTGCTCAATTTCACATATGTGGGTAAAGGTGGATTCAATGCCTTTCCACCCTGCATATTGAACCTGTGAAGTACTTTGGATATGTACTCACTTTGAGACAAGGATATGCATCTTTTACTCCCATCACGAGTAATGCGCATGCCAATAATATGTTTGGCATCCCCCAAATCCTTCATATCAAAGGTTTGACTCAACTTATTTTTGAGAATTGACAAATCATAAGAGGACTTCCCAGCAATCAACATATCATCGACATAAAGTATCAAGCATAGCAAGCTGCCATCTGAGCATCTCTTTGTGTAGAGACAATGATCCTCATTGCTTCAAGAATAGCCTTGAGACTTCATAAAAGCATCAAACTTTTGGTACCATTGTCTAGGGGACTGTTTAAGTCCATACAAGCTCTTCTTGAGCTTACAAACTAGACTTTCCTTTCTAGGAACTACATAACCCTCTGGTTGTTCCATATAGATCTCATATGTAAGATCTCCATGCAAGAAAGCAATTTTCACATCCATTTGGACTAGCTCTAAGTCCTCCATTGCAATGAATCCAAGCAACATGCACACGGTAGTCATCTTGACCACTAGAGAGAAGATTTCCTTGAAATCAACACCATGTTGTTGCTTAAAACCCTTTGCAACGAGTTGTGCTTTATACTTTGGAGAAGCACTATCAAATGTGAATTTCAACTTATATACCCATTTACATGGTAAAGCTTTTCTGCCCTTTGGCAAAGGTACTAAATCCCAAGTACCATTCTTGTGAATAGAATCCAACTCACTCTTCATGGCACACTCCCACTTGACATAATCCTCTGTCTGCATAGCCTCTTTGTAGCAAGAAGGCTCATCGGCATCTGTTAGCATAAAAAATCTAAACCTGGAACATATCTATCAAGTGGATGTGAGACACGTGTAGAACGTCTTAAAGGTTGCTGAATAGGAACATGTGCAGACTGATCTGAATGAACATTCTCTTGAACATCCCTATGTGTAGAATTTTTATGCATGCTAACTAGAGGACTAATATCCTCAAACACCACTCTTCTCACTTCAACCTCCTTAATGGGCTGTTTATGCATCTTAGACCCATTGAAGATGACATCACCTCTTCTGATCATTGTCCGTGTTTCAGGATCCCATAAGCGATATCCAAATTGTCCTTCTCGACCATATCCAAGAAAAATGCATTTCTTTGACTTATGGTCCAACTTTTGTCTAAGATTCTTGGGTATATGAACATATGCTTCACACCCAAAAACTCGAAGATGATCATAATATGGTGGCTTCCCTGTCCACAGCTCTTGTGCCACTTTCAGACCTTTGGCAGTACTAGGTGAAAGGTTAATCACATGAATTGCAGTCAGTACTGCTTCTGCCCAAAAGCCTTGTGAGAGCTTTGCATGATGCAACATACTACTCTATCTTGAATAATTCTATTTATCCTCTCAGCTACACCATTCTGTACTGGGGTATAAGGAGCTGTAAACTCTCTACAAATCCCTCTAGACTGACAGAAAAGGCTGAATTCATGTGAGGTATACTCACCCCCATTATCTGAGCGTAAAGCCTTAAGCTTAGTTCCTTTTTTAGTCTCAACTGAAGCAAGCCATTTTCTAAAAGTAGGGAATACCTCATCCTTTGATTTGATAGGATATACCCAAACTTTTCTAGTAGCATCATCTATGAAAGTGACAAAGTAAAGAGAGCCACCTAGGGACCTAGTGGGCATAGGACCATACACATATGTATGAAGAAGATCTAAAGGCTGAATTGAAGAGTCAATGTGCGTTCTATGCACATTTTTGGTTTTCTTTCCATATTGACAATGCTCACAAAATGAATAATCGGAGAAAGATAACACAGGTAAGTAGCGAGAATGAGAAAGATTTTCCATTCCACTATGAGATATATGGGCCAAATGACCATGCCAAATACAAGCCATAGGCTGTTCCGTAACAGCTAGCAAGTGTTCTTTCTATGATACAAATAAAGGATAAAGTGAGCCAACTTTGCGTCCTTTTGCAATAACCATATTGCCCTTTGATATGCGAAAGGACTGAGCATAGAAGACCACCTTGTAACCAAGGTCATCAAGTTGACCAACTGACATCAAACTACATGATAACTGAGGTACATGGTGTACATTATGCATAGTAAATTTTGAACCGTGAATGAACTGCACAACCACATCTCCAATCCCCACAACATCACATTGGTAAGAGTCACCAAGTCTCACGGTACCAAGAGACTTTGCTGCATAATTAGAGAACCATTGTCTATGTGGTGTCACATGGAAAGAAGCACTAGAATCTAACAACCATGTGTGGGAAAGAGAATCAGCCATAAGCGCCTCAGTTGGCACAATACTATCAAGTGTCAACACATCAACATCATCAGAAATAACATTAATTTCTTCAATCTTCACAGTCGAAGTAGATGGTGCAGGTAACTGTTTAACATGTGCATCAACATTCTGTCCTTTACCTTTAGCATTCTTTAATGCATAACAATCTTTCTTCATATATCCTTTCTTATGATAATAATGGCATTCAATATCCCTCTTCCTTGATTTACTTCTACTCTTATTCCGTTGACCATTCTTTTCCTTGTTCTTGCTCCTGCCACGTTGCTGATTCTTTCCTTGGTAAGAATCATGAACAGTATATGCATCTCTACTCTGAGTGCCCACCATAGATTTTCTACGAATCTCCTCACTCAAGAGTGCTCCACATGTCATCATAGACGATTTTACCACCAGGTGCACTATTGCCAATAGATATTCAAAATGTATCCCATGATGATGGCAAGGTGCATAACATCAATACTACTTTCATTTCATTATCCATATCCATTTTTTGAGCCTGTAACTGGGAGAATATAGCATGAAACTCATTTAGATGAGCAACAACACTATCTGTGTCCTTCATGCAAAGGTCATATTATTTTCTCATCAGATACACTTTATTTGATGCCATCTCTTTTTCATATGTATTGCATAACTTCTTCCAAAGCTCCTCTGCACTTTCACAGTCTAATACTATAGAGTAAACATTATCTGCCATTCTTCCATAGAGCAAAGTTTGTGCCATTAAATTTTTGGATCTCAAAATGGTCTTTGCCCTGCAAGTTATAGCTTCTCCTTGCAACACTGGCACTAGACCCTGATCCACCAGATGTGCCTGAGACCTCTGATGCTATGATGGTAGAGAATTGAATAGAATGATAATGGTGCTAGAAGAGTCCAAACACCAACGAATAAGTGTATCAAAGGGTAAATCGACCACTATATAGTTGACTAAACCAAAAATCTACAAAAATTTTACGAGAGTATCCTATGCAAAATGAGCATATGACCAGTGTCAAAATATCATAAAACTGCAAGTACTGACATGTTTACCTGCATAGTGAATCACTGACTCCACTGCATATAATCAGTTACCCAATAGAAGCCAACTAGGCTTATCGAGCACCTATGAAGAACTATCATATATCTCCTATGGCGAGGCTGGGTAAGTCTTCCACCTGCATCACCGAAGAGAACCCGACATCTGGGTGTCTCCCAGTTAAGAAAACCTCACCACGACCCTCTTTTTCAAACGTAAAAGGCTTTATACAAAAATGTAACCACTATATCAATGACCACATGGATGTACATAAGCGGTATCCACAGAAGCGTACATGGTGTGTATGTGCTCAATATATTTCGTAAAATGACACTAAAAGGCTGAATGCACAACCCGAAAACTAGCCAACAACACTTGCAAGTGTCTATAAAATGTGATGTTTTAGGCTAAAAAAACTTGCATAAATTTGCAGCAGCTACTCCCACCAAAACTGAAAACCTTTCGAGAAATCTGTAGTTTTACGAGTGTGGCTAAAAACACAGCCTCAAAGGTTGATATTTATTGTCAAAGAAGTACAAAGAACACTCTTCTTGATGTTCTTGGATCTATGTGAAGAGGATTATTTGAAAAATTACTCCAAAATGGCTCCAAAAGACACCCAAAAATGCTTCAAAAATAAGCTTTGAAAGCAAAGACTGAAGCTTTGAGGGACCAAAACATGTTCAAGGTAATGTCAACCTTAGCCTTTCCCCTTCTTTAGACACCACAAGAGTGTACCTTAGTGGCAAGAGATTGCCACGGTTAAGCCAGCTCTAGGGGGAACAGTACTGGGATGGGTGACCTTCTGAGAAGTACTGTGGCTCAGATGCCTTATGGCTTATTTGGGCGTTGGTCAGTCTTTTGCCACCACCATCTTCATTGACAGTCAGAGCACATTGGCAGTTGCGAGGAACCCTGTGTTCCATGCTCGCACTAAGCACATTGAGGTGCATTATCATTATGTCAGGGAGAGGTTCTCTGCTGGGGAGATCAGGTTGGCCTATGTGCCCACACAAGAGAACATTGCAGACCTTTTCATGAAGGCTCTACCTAGGGAGAAATTTGAAGCTTTCCGCAAAGCTTTGGGCTTACTTCCTTTTGTGGATTGATTCCACATAGCTTGGCACTTCCTTATACATGAGTGGGAGCTCCTTGTTCACCACATCACTCCCAGGAGGGATTTGTTGATATATTTAGGTAGTGATGTTTGTGAACACACTAGGACTGTTGATATATTTAGGTAGTGATGTGTGTGAACACTCTAGGACTGCTGGGGCACTTTTTTCCCTCTTTAGGAGGTTTTTTCCCCCGGCTTGTATATATGCCTATTGCCCTAATGGGCTACTTATCTTTGTACATTCTCTAGTAATACATTCAGTCTTGTGTGTTGTGCTCCAAGCTTCTTCTTCTTCCTTGTGTTGTTCGCATGCTTCCACAGACGTCTAACTCCAACAATTGGTATCAGAGTAGGTCGCCACTTCATCTAGGGCGTCGTCGACACTCCTCTGGTTGCAGTCTCATATTCGCATGATGCGACATGTATTGGTTGCAAAAGGACTATGGAACATTGTGCAGGGTGTTGAAAGACGTCCTGTTACACCTGCGACTACAGGTACTGCAAATACAGGTGTTGAAGCTGATGGAGATGGTGTTGAAGATGATATTCTACAGGTTCCTATTCGTGCTGCTATTTCTGTTGCACTCTAGCTCAGTGATGAGTAGCACCTCCTTTAATGTCAATCCTGGAAGACGTGAGGATGGTATGAAGACCTCGAACAAGTGATGGCACAAGTGGGTGAGTGAGAAGCACACTAACATGCACACACATACACACACACGCGCACACAAGGCAAGATCGAAGAGAGAGACAATGGAGTTCTTAGATTACTCAAAAGTGCTCTTACAAAGTTCAATTCTACAACAATCTAACCTCAAAAATGAGCTCTCTAGCTCTTTTTATAGTTTTTGACTAGCTTTGGCCCTGTCCAAACCTAGTGTCCGGCCTAGTTAAAAATTAGGTTCCAGGGCTTATTTGGGGGCTCAAATGAAGTCTAAAAATTATGAAAATTGGTACGATGGTACTTCTAATACTTCTCAAGATTAAGGACTACTCGACTTGAACAAAAGGGAGTTACAAAAAGGTGGAATGATATTTACAATGGTTTGAGTGATCAAAATCACTATTTTTGTAGGGGATTCTTCTAAAGATTTGACATACACTTCTTGGAGCTCCCTACTTGCTCCTTCTTCTTGTGTGTCCTCCTCTTTGATGTGCTCCTGTGCTTGTCCTTGACCTTCAGCTTCAACACTCCCCCCCCTTCTCGAGTCTGTCGTCCCTGACAGACCCTTATTGTAGTGGTTGTTCCAAGTAGTGCTTTGAGAGGGAGTGTCCCTTCTGTATGAACAAAACTCGTCTAGCTTCCAGATGTGGCAGGGTTGGTTGTCCAGTTCTTCATTTGTCACTCTGATCCTTTGCAAGTTGTAGTCCCTTGGTATGTGCTTCTTCCTTGGATTCCAGCATGAATGTGTCGTTGTGAGCCTCCATTGATTCCTCTAGACTTACAAAGTTGATGTTCATAGTAGTCATGCCAAGTACACATAACCCATATTGAGTGATGAGTAAGCGTGTTCGGACATGGGTTGAGGAAAATATGTGCCTTGTGCACGACTTTGTAATGTAGCCCTATGAATGCTTACTTAGGAAATGCATTGGAAGAAGTATGGTGCAAAAATTGGCGGTCTTGAGCTAAGTGCTCAAGGGTGTGCCGACGAAGAGGTTTCTAATCTATCATGGGTATGGTGTTTCCAGAGTAAAGATACTTACCATGGTGAAGGGTTGATCGATGTTTATCTCTTCATGTTGTACACGTGGCATTTGTGATGGAACATAGTCAATGAATGTCCATGTTGATGGTCCCCGAGTGCCTGGTCCTGTCTCCTCTTTGCAAAGCAACATTTGCCAAATACATAAGCAGGAGTCTTCTCACCCAGTATACCAACAATGATTTTCAGGGTACCAAACTACCCTTAGTAGATATCTCCTTGGATGCTCTCATACATACAGTAGTTAAGCATCTCTCAAGTTCTGGACCTTTGAGATCTTGCCTTAACCATCAAGGGAAACAGTAGTTGTGGATGCCATGTTCATTCCAAGTTCTTGACATCTACCAGATAAGGCAGCAATGATATCATTCTGCTAGTCGAGACACACTTCTATCAAAACTGATAAATGCCTAGTAAACAATGGTTCCACCTTCAACTAAGCATGACTCATTCATGTTCCATGATCCAAACCTGGGAACAAGCTCTCTCTCTCTCTCTCTTGTCTCTTTTTGCCTAGTAAACAATGGTTCCACCTTCAACTAAGCATGACTCATTCATGTTCCATGATCCAAACCTGGGAACAAGCTCTCTCTCTCTCTTGTCTCTTTCTTTCTTTCTTTTTCTTTTTTTTGGGAACAATGTCACCAAACAAGAAGACATATGTTAGTATCAGAAAAAATAATTGACATATGTCAATGTGCTCTTGTGCATGGGACTCTCAAATGTGTCTATGCATGGCCATGTAATGTGGCCCTATATTAATGCATACTTTGGAAGTGCATGACCTGGATGGTGCAAAAGACAGGGTTGTGCAAGGAGCACATGGTTGTCGCAAGGAGCACATGGTTGTCGCAAGTTGAGGCTGTCAATGTTGCTTCCAGATGCTGATGTGGCTTTTGCTGGAGGTATCCATTGCATCTTGAAATGATGTAAGCATGTGATTGTTGAATGACAACTGATCCTTCCTCTTTATGGGGATCCATTTGAGAATGGTCCTCGACTGTTTGGTGATCTCCGTTGGTTGCGTCATGTTTGAATGGTTTCTGGATGGTTTGATCCTTTGTGGTTGGCTCTTTGTTTTTGATTTTGTGGAGACTCTAGAGGGCTTGTC
Source organism: Ceratopteris richardii (assembly GCA_020310875.1). Taxonomy (NCBI): domain Eukaryota; kingdom Viridiplantae; phylum Streptophyta; class Polypodiopsida; order Polypodiales; family Pteridaceae; genus Ceratopteris; species Ceratopteris richardii. Next base: position 19,743,249 of record CM035431.1, on the reverse strand, counting down.
CACTTGGAAATGAGGCTTTTTAGGGACCCATTTACTAGTGATTATGCTCGTGCTCAAGGGCGAATGTGTGTTCGTGTATGTTGAATAAGAGTGGGTATCATCTGTTCGAGTGAGTGAACCATATTGTACATGATCTGGTCTGTGTGTAGCTATTTGAGCCCTCAAGCAAGCTTTAGGCACCCAAATTTGTCTTGATTGTGGGTCAACCTTCATCGACTTCTTGGGTACCCAGATAGACTTCACTTTGGTGGGGGACTTTTTGACAGACTTCTTATTAGTGTCCTGTTGTTGCCCACTAATGTGAAGCTAAGCCAGTGAGTGTGACTAGACCGCAACAGGTTGGTCGTCTTTCCGTACCCACATTTGTTTTGGTGATTGGGACACCTTGCTTCGTACTTTCTTTTGACTTCGAGCACATGTCATCTGCTTCTTCTGTATTTGATCTGTCTTTGGTTGTCGTATCCCTATGGCTTTTGGAAAAGAAGGGAGGTCCATTGTATCCTTTACTTCTTTATTGAGACAATCATCCCTCTGCATCACATAGTTTTGGACAAGAATAGCATGGTCATCTTCATGTGTACTCCTGGAAGGACCAGGAGTTTGTGCCTTTCCTAGTTCCTTGAGTGCTTCATTTTCTAACTCTAGTGTAATGCAGTTCTGATTTACCCAGACCTGAAGAAGTCCACTTCTTAGGTTTAGGTTGACTACATGATCATAGATCCAGTCTTGACCCAAGACAAGAGGCTCAGTGAGATCCTCATCTTGACACACTAGTACTTTAACTGTCATTAAAACACCTTGAATGTAGAGGGGAAGTTCCACCTCGCCCATGCAAAGGGTTTCCACACCTCCCAATCCTATGAGATATGCTTCTATAGGATTGACATTTAATTTCAACTTTTGACAGTAAGAAAATTTAACAACACTAGTGGCTGCACCTGAGTCAATCAAGGCCCTTACAGTCCTAGCACTTTTTCCTTGTCCTATCTCTAAGGTTACAAAAGGACGTCGATCAATTATTCTATGGGAACTTATTCCTAAGACTTCACACATTGCCATATGATATCCTGGGTCCACATAGTTATCTGCCCTAGGCTGATCTCTACCCTGCCTTCTCAACTTCATCTTTCAGATTCGCTCCAATGCTTTTGCTTGTGCTTCTTCTCGAATTCGCTTTTCCTCTTCTTTACGTTTCTTAGCAGTATTGAGTCGAGTTAGCATCTCTTCTGTGAGGGGCTCCTGATATAGTTTCACTCGGCATCCACTAATGTAACTAGGGAGAACATCACCTTCTAGTGTAGCTAATTGAACGGCTCCACTAGTTGAGATCCTATTTATGATCAGAGGTCCGTAGCCTCTCTTCTCTAATTCCGTGCATGTTGCTTCAATGTGTAGACTAGTACTAGATCTCTTGCCTTCAAGCCTTTATCCTTAACGTGTGCATCAAAGTATGCCTTTTGTCTTTTCTTAGCTGCATATATTCCTGCTGCCGCTCTTAATCTTGTTTCACCTAATCGTTCCAAGTTAAAGATTCTAGATGAGAGCTCATGGCCCGTCCAATCATGCTCCTGTGCTACTTTCAATGTAGGTATCAAGAAGTCCAATGGTAGCACTGCATTTTGGCCAAATACCATATGAAAGGGTGTGGCTTGGAGTACTGTTTTATAGGCAACTCGGTATGCCCAAACAGCATGGTGCAGCTGTTTGTCCCAATCAGAGCGTTTATTATTCACTAGTTTCGTCAATACATTGCATAGAATCTTATTTGTACTTTCAGCTTGCCCATTAGCTTGTGGATGATAGGAGGCATAATTCTTATGTATTACCAAGAATTCTTGGAGCAGATTTTCAATAACTTCATTCAAGAAGTGAGTGCCTCTATCACTTACTAGCTTGATAGGTAGCCCATATTTAGTGAACACATTCTCAAACAAGAACTTAGCTGTCGTTTGAGCATCGTTCTTTGTTGTGGCTTTCACTTCTACCCACTTGGTTAAATAGTCTATGGCCACAATGATATATTCAACATGTGAACCCTTAGCTGGGGGATTAATAGGACCTACAAAGTCTATTCCCCACTTAGAGAATGCACGTCCACCCATCATAGGTTTCAAAGGCATCTCATCTTTGCGTATAGGATACTGAGTTCGTTGACAAACATCACACCTCTTCACGTAGGTATGTGCATCCATGTGAAGGGTTGGCCACCACAAGCGTGCAAATAGTATAGCCTTGATCACCAGTTCTGGTCCAAAATGTCCTCCTGCTACACCTTGGTGAGCAGTTTCCAAGATCTTAAGATATTTGCTCTCATGGACACATAATCTGAGGTAACCATCTTTACCATGCTTGTATAGATTATCACCAATGAGTGAGTATTCTAGGGATTCTTGTTCAATCCAATATAGTATTAGAGACACTTGGTACAGTGTAGCATGCTCCACAGGTGGTCTAATACGACAGACTGGCATTCCTTACACAACCTATGAGCATCTGCTTCCATAGTTGGCCAGTGCACTCCAAGTCTCCTTAGTGTTTGTAAGGTTCTTTGCCTTGAATAGTGTTGCTCTAATGCACCTACATGTGGTAATTGCAACCATTTAACGTACTCATCCTCTTCCACACAACAAGCTAATATCCCTTGATCTGTGTGCTTGTACATACTTCATGCCATGATCTGGTATTTTTGGGCTTTTACTATCTCCCTATCTTGTGTGTTTATTACTGGGTGGTTAGGCCCGTATGTTAACACTGGCACTAATGGCTTAGCCCACTGAGGTATCACTTCCAAATTAAACAAGTAAGCATCAAGAAGATCATCTGATACTCCTTGCGGTGCTTCTCCGGATGTGAGTCTTGAGAGGTGGTCCGCTCTCAAGTGAGTCTTACCTTTCCTCACTACGACTTCAAAGTCATACTCCATTAGCAAGAGAAACCATCTTACTAATCTACGTGTATTGCATGGCTTGTTCACGAGATATAACAATGCTTGATGGTCAGTAAAAAATTTAAACTTATTTGCAAGCAAATAGTGTCTAAACTTCTTAACTGCATATACCATGCCTAATCCTTCTTGTTCAGTGGTGGTATAGTTTTGTTCAGCTGCATTCAACTGTCTACTAGCATAGGCAATTGGAAGATCCATATTACCTTCACCAGTAGGTTGTGCGAGTACACATCCAATAACATAATTGGATGCATCTACATGAACATAAAAGGGCTTATTCCAATCTGGTATGGTCAAGATTGGTGCTGAACACAATCTTCTTTTGAGCTCGTTGAAAGCGTCTTCACATTCATCAGTCCACTCAAAGTTAGTCAAAAGTCCATACAGAGGCTTTGCTATGATGGCATACATGTGTATAAAGCGTCAGTAATAACCACAATGCCCCATGAAAGCTTGTACTTCCTTGACATTCTTTGGCCTAGGTAGTTTTGCGATGGCTCTTACTTTCTCTTCATCAGTGGATATGCGGTTCTTTGACACTATGTGTCCTAGAATCTTGCCTTGCCTGACCATGAAAACACACTTTTCTGGGTTCTGGCAGACTTGATATTCTCTACATTTGTCAATGATTTGCCTAAGTTCAGGTATATGTGTTTGTCTAATGTTGGAATGAGCACAAAGATCATCAACATAGACCTCTAAATTCTTCCTCAAGAACTCTTTAAACACGTGGTACATTAATCTTTGGAAGGTTGCAGGAGCATTGGTAAGCCCGAATGGCATTACCCAAAAAGCAAATATGCCCCACTCTGTGGCAAAAGCCGTCTTATGCTGATCTTTTGGAGCAATGGCTACCTGATTGTAGCTAGAGAACCCATCAAGGGAGCTGTACACTTCCTTGCCTGCCACTCTCTCTAGTAAATGCTCAGTGATAGGAAGCGGATAGTTATCTCGGATTGTGGCTGCATTAACCTTCTTCAAGTTAATGCACACACGTAGCTTTCCATTCTTCTTGGGCACCACTACAATGGGGGATACCCACTCAATGTGCTCAATTTCATAGATAAATCCAGCTTCCACCAGACGATCTATCTCTTCTTTGATCTTGGAAGCATAATTATCATTGTATGTGTATGGCTTTTGTTTTGAGGGTTTGGCATCTGAGGTCATGGGGATAGTGTGTGAGCATATGTCAGGGTCCACACCTTTCAAGTCCTTGTAACTCCAAGCGAATACATCTCTGTATTCTCTTAGCAAGGCTATCAACTCATACTCTTCTTCTTCCGTCAGGTCATGTCCTATGTAAGTGCATCTTTCTTCTCCTTCTTCTATGGCAAACTATTTTCTTGGTGGTTTCTTTGTTATCATAGGCCTCTCTTGATTGTGCCTCACACTTAGGCATTCTTATCATGCCTAAGTGTCATTTGAGGAGTTAGTCTCTGTTCTGTTACTGGAAGATCAGTCCAGGCAGAATAGGTCCATTATGTGTATTGCAGATCAAGCTTTCCTGGCTAGTCAGAAGGGCAAAGGAAAATGGAGCTCTTCTACTAGTAAGCAGAAATCTGCGAATCCTGCACATTCAAAGAACCAGGATAAAGATGAGAAGAAATCAGAAAAGCAGAAATTGTTTTGCAAGTACTGTAAAGGGAATGATCACATAATAAAGAACTGTCCAAAACTGGCTACAAAAGAGGCAAAGAAAAAGGAGGCTAGAATGGTTGTTGCAGAAGCCTCTACACCAAAAATAGAGTTTGCTAATCTTGTGCAGGAAGAAGAATGGGCGTTTACTACTGTTTGCAGTTTTGACCCATCTTCTCATGAGCAGTGCATGTCTGTAGTGGACACAGATGTTTGGTACTTTGATAGTGGGGCGACCAAACATATTACCTCACAACTCAGTTTCTTCTCTTCACTCGAGCCTGCCCCTACAGGGAATACTGTTACATGCACCAACAACTCCTCTTATCCTATTATGGGAGTTGGTAAGATCAGTCTGACTATTGCTGATGGTAGTTCTTTCACCTTGTCAGACACTTTATTTGTGCTAGGGGTCAAGAAGAATCTGTTATTGGTTTCTGCATTAAGCAAGATTGGCTTGGTTGTGAAATTTGTTGATGACAGATGTACAGTTCATGATCTATCAAATGGCGATGTTATTATTGCTTCTGGCATTTTATGTCGTGGGCTGTATAAGCTCATAGACTATGAAAGATCTGTGAATGATTCGACATGTGCAGTTCATGATTCTCAGGCTATGTCAGATGCAAAGCTTTGGCATGCACGCTTTGGTCATCTGAATTTTGCTAGTTTGCTACGCGTGTAAAAATCTGATATGGTGTCTTCTTTTCCCAAGCTTGAGGCACCTGGAAAACATGTATGTGAAGGCTGTATTTTGGGCAAAATGCAACGTTCCTCCTTTCCAAAAGATGGTTCAGTTCGAGCTACGTAGAAATTGCAGCTTGTACATAGTGATGTCTATGGTCCTATGCAGACACTTTCTTTTGGAAACTATCTTTACTTCGTGACTTTCATTAATGATTTTTCCAGGCATGCATGGGTATATCCACTGAAGGCAAAGTCCGAAGTGTTTTTATGCTTCAAACAGTTTTTGGTTTTGGCTGAAAATCTGTCAGGATGTAAAATGGGCACCCTCCGTTCTGATCGAGGGGGGGAATATATGTCTTCTGATTTTAATGCATTTGTGGCTGAACGTGGGATAAAACACCAGTGTACAATGCTGTATACACCTCAACAGAATGGATTTGCTGAACAGAAGAACAGGTCACTCATGGAGATGGCGAGGTGTATGGTCAAGAGTCAGGCTTTACCACATAGTTTCTGGCTTGAGGCTATCATGTGTGAAGTATGTACTTAACAGGTGTCCCACTAAAGCACTGGAGCCTATCACTCCATATGAGGCTTGGCATGATCGCAAGCCATCTGTTGCTCATCTGCGGGTTTTTGGTTGTTTGGCATATGCACTAGTGCCTGAACAACATTGCAGAAAATTGGATGATAAGGCAGTAAAATGTATTTTTGTTGGGTACAGTTCTAAAGTAAAGGCTATCGTCTGTATCATCCATAGACTAAACGCATTCTGGTTAGCGGTGATGTTGTTTTTGTGGAAGATGCTATTCAACCATTGCTTTCATGTACTCAGGAGACATCTGTTAGCTCCAAAGACATGTATGATACTTTGATGCCTCTTTTTACATGTGGACAGTCTACTGCTGGTCTTAATGAGGAAACTTCTCAGCCTTTGCAGGTTTCATGTAATGATGCAGATCATCCCATTTCTGATGCAGATTTACATGATGCACTTGTTGATGAGAGAGATGATATTGAGGAGGTAAAAACTATGCCAAAATGTCTAGTGCAGACTTTGCGTGACAGCAAATTAGATGCACCTTTGTCATATCGTACTCGTTCAGGCTCTCATAGTGCCTCCTTTGCATCATATTGCTATGCTATGGTTGCATCTAGTCTCTATGATGAGAATGAGCCTGTTTCTTTTGATGAATCACAAAATTCAGAAAATTGGATGGCTGCTATGCAATCTGAATATGATGCTAAAAATGAAGAATGGTACTTGGTCTTTACGTGACTTGCCTCCTGGCAAGAAATTCATTGGTACTAAGTGGGTATACAAGCTGAAGCATAAACCTGATGGTACAGTTGATAGGTATAAGGCTAGTCTTGTTGCAAAGGGTTATGCACAGGAAAGAGGCATTGATTTTGATGAGACCTTTGCACCCACATGTCGTATGACTATTGTTCGGAGCATCTGTGCACTTGGAGCCCATCATGGTTGGAATGTACATCAGTTGGACATTAAAACTACATTTCTGAATGGTGACTTGCATGAAGAAGTGTATGTTTTTCAGCCCCGTGGTTTTGTGCAGAAAGGGCATGAAAACCAGGTGTGCAGGTTAAAGAAGGCATTATATGGTTTAAAGCAAGCACCACGTGCTTGATATGAGAAGATACATGCCTATCTGATTGCACATGGTTTTGTGAACAGTCCAACTGAGAGCACCTTATATGTTAAGCATGCTAATGATGTGCTTCTGATCATTGTTGTCTATGTTGATGACATGCTGCTCACTGGTCCTATTGAAGAGCATATTGCTGATTTTAAGGCTGATTTGCATGCCTCATTTGAGATGTCTGATTTGGGGCATTTGCATCACTATTTGGGCATTTAGTTTATGCAAGTTGATGGTGGATTGGCTTTGTGTCAAATGAAATATATTGGCACATTATTGAAGCATTTTGGCCTTGAAGAATGTAATCCTATTGCCACTCCTATGGAGACAGGTTTACGATTCAGTCTTCATGATGCTGGAAATGCATTTGATGCTGTCCTCTATCAGCAGGCTGTTGGATGCCTGATTTAATTATGAATTACTCGACCAGATATTCAGTTTGCCGTCTCACAGATCAGCAAGTTTATGCATCACCCAGGTGTCAAGCATTGGTAGGCGGTTAAGCACATCTTTCGCTACTTGAGTGGCACTCGACTACTTGGGTTGTTTTATCCCAAGGGGGGATCACTACCGCCATATTTGCATGCTTTTTCTGACTCAGACTAGGCTGGTTGCTATGACACTCGTGTATCCACTAGTGGCTTTTGCTTCATGCTTGGTAGCTCATGTATATCTTGGTTGAGCAAGAAGCAGCCTACTGTGGCCACTTCCAGTTGTGAGGCTGAGTATAGGGCAGCCTTCACAACTACTGTTGAGTGTTTGTGGCTCTGACGCCTTATGGCTGATTTGGGTGTTGGTCAGTCCTCTGCCACCACCATCTTCACTGACAGTCAGAGTGCATTGGCAGTTGCGAGGAACCCTGTGTTCCATGCTCACACTAAGCACATTGAGGTGCATTATCATTATGTCAGGGAGAGGTTCTCTGTTGGGGAGATCAGCTTGGCATATGTGCCCAGGCAGGAGAACATTGCAGACCTTTTCATGAAGGCTCTATCTAGGGAGAAGTTTGAAGCTTTCCGCAAAGCTTTGGACTTACTTCCTTTCATGGAGTGATTTTCGCATAGCTTGGCACTTATACATGAGTGCCAACTCCTTGTTCTCCGTATCACTCCTAGGGGGGATTTGTTGATATATTTAGGTAGTGATGTGTGTGAACACTCTAGGACCGCCGGGGCACTTTTATCCCTCTTTAGGAGTTTTTTTCCCCTGGCTTGTATATACACATATTGCCCTAATGGGATACTTATCTTTGTACATTCTCTAGTAATACATTTAGTCTTGTGTGTTGTGCTCCAAGCTTCTTCTTCTTCCTTGTGCTGTTTGCGTGCTTCCACAGACGTCTAACTCCAAAAAGGACCACCGGGGCACTTTTTCCCCTCTTTACGAGGTTTTTCTCCCTCGGCTTGTATATACGCTTATAGCCCTAACGTGTTACTTATCTTTGTACATTCTAGTGATAATACATTCAGTATTGTGTGTTATGCTTCAAGCTTCTTCTTCTTTCTAGTGTTGTTCGCGTGCTTTTGCAGATGTCTAACTCCAACAGTACACTACCATCTCTTGGCTTTGCTTCTCCTTTTGACTAGTGGTTAAAACCATAGTTCCTTACTGTTGCATTTCTTTTTTTGATACTACTTTAGACCCTAAGGATGCATCAAAAAAATCATCCAGATCTGCTTCTTGTTCCATTTCTTTGAGCCTTTGGATGCTGAACTCCTCTTGCGGCTTCTCTGTCTCCGCTGATTTTAATAATTACTGCAATAGTCTTTGCTCTTCCTCCTCTTCTTCAAAATCTTTCTCTTCATCATTTAGTTCCTCATATTGATCCTCTGTCTTCCAAGGTTGTGGTATGCACATAAGTTGCATATCTTCTCTTGTTACCAACATGGATCTGCCCTCAAGGAGTTCCGATGGAGGCTCCAGCAAGTACGGCATTGGCTTCTCGTATTGTCGCTTTTTTTCATCTTCTTTCGGGAACCTCTTGTTGCTTTTTGCAATCAACTATTGCCTCAAATCCTCCTCCCTTGTCTAGACTACCACATCTTTGCTCTTGGTGGGTGGCACCACCTTTACCTTCTTGAGCTGCACTAGCTTCCTTTGATCCTTTGCCACGCCCAACTGATCAAAAATTTTCCTCAAAACTTTCTCCCTTCTAACAAAGGTAGCTTCAGTCTTTGATTTTAGAAAGCTATGATGGGCCTTTTCATAGGCTTCAAGCTCTTCTTGTGTCTAGTCGGTTGCCTTATCAGAGGAGTCATCTAGCATCTTTTGATATTGCTTTTCATAAGCCATTCTCTTGTCCTCACATCTGTGTAAAAAGTATGTATATAATTTTTGTTTTTATGTCATGGGTGGACAGAGAGTTGGATCTGCTTGGACTTCTCTCTGTGCTGCAACTATCTCCTCTTGAATGGGTTCCACCATCTCCACAATTGCTTTTCTAGGGTCTTCCTTCACCCTGATTGTCACATATTCAGGTTCTTGCTCTTGAACTTCCTACTCTTCCTGATCTTCCTGTTCCTCTTCTTGTGGAGCTTGACTCCTCACTTCCTCGGATAGCTTTAGTTTCTTTTTAGATGGCTGGGTAACTCCTACCACTTCCTGTACTTTCTTCATGGATTTTCTTGATGTTTGTTGAGTGGTGGTCTTTGGTGATTCCTCTAATTCTTTTCTCTTCATTCCCGTCACCTTAGGAGAAGATACTTGCTTAGTCTTCATTAATTCTTCCATTTCCCTTCTACTGAGCATCAGCTCCATGTCCTCATCCTCATCCAAAGCCGTATATAATATTCTTGTTAGAGCCTGTCCTCCTCCTAGGAACTTCTTCTCATTCCAATGCATGGAAGCTTCATAAATATACTTCAGAATATATCTTGATAGGTAAAGCCTATTCGAGCTGCCTCTCTTCATAAATGCCAATGTTACTGCTTTGTGTGGCATCGTGTACCTGGTCATCTAAGTTAAGCAGAAGTGTTGGTGGAATAGTTTGACTTCCATATTCAATACTTTAGAGTCAAAGTTTGGAAACTTCTTGATCTCCCTATACTGATCCATGCCCTTTCTAATGTCATTCAAATTGTAATTCTTTCCTCCTTCAAAGTGCCTTCTTGATCAAGGCCTGATTGAATTAAGTAGACCAAAGATCTCGTATGACTATTAAGATTACATGCAATGTATAAGGATCAGGATTATGTGAGTAGGATTAGAAAGTGGACTAGAAATTTCTGGAATGAGACGAAGGGAGGTGAAGGGAAGACCTAAACTGAGTACCTACATATACTAGTGTTTATGAACACTTGATGAGTGAGATGCTTTGACTTTTTCTCTTGATCTCTCTTCTGATCCGACCTTCAGACAGATTGTATCTCAAGAAAAGACTTCATACACTAGCCAACTATCTATGTGTATGTGTATGTGGTGTTGGGTGCTGCGATGAGCTGGTAGGTGGGTGGAACTACCCTAGTCGGGCGATCAGGGCCATGAGCTAATGCTAGTTGTGTCGTATGGCCTGACCTATATGTTGTCATGCACTCATACAGGTTGATAGGTGGGTGGAGTCACTCTGACCTGGTTGGTTAGAGCCACGAGCTGACATTGATTTTGTATGAGGCTCACAATGTGCATCATGTGCTATGTTGGGTTGGTAGAAGGGTGGGCTAAACTTGACCAGGTGGTCAGGTCCACAACTCACACCCGATTCCGCATAGGCCGACATGTGTAGATAAAGAATAAATAAATAAAAGTAAAAACAAAAATATGAAGGTTGAGCTGGGGTGAAAAATAAAAGCAAAGAAAAATAAAATAAAAGTAAAAGAAAAATAAGAAAAGTTCTGATGGGCGCTTAGATGATGGGAGATCAATAGGGAAGTCAGATGGGAGTTTCATGAATCAAGTTAGTAAGGATTGGTATATGCATATGCTTAGGATGGGCTACTAGATCTGACCAGGTTAAGTTAACAAAAGAGCTAAGGAGTTTTCAATTGGCTCATGTCATTTCTAGTTTGAATAGGTTACTCTACCTTCATAGGTTGTATGCGATGCTTTTTTCTATCTTTTTCTCTTAATTTATGTTAAGTTTAATGCATTTTTCAAATTTCATGCATTAAGTTAAATTTTCTTTAACTATTGTTTATCTACCATGACTACTTGATGCTGGTTCATGTTTATTGATGTGTATGCAGGTTGGCACATTTGGAGGATGCACACGTTCAGAGGGGGTGGATGTGGTCGTGATTCGAAGTCAAGGTCGATAATCAAGCAGGAAACACAATTTAAAGCCTCACTAAAGGTACACTGAAATCAAATAAAATTGTTAGAGGTGCTGACTTTGCGGGTTTCATCTGGAAGATGGAGAGGAATTATGGAATGAAGTTAATCAATGCTTTGGAAAACTTGATTCATAGAAAATTATGGAAATACATGATTTTTTGGTGACTTCTTTCCTTGAACATCTTGTTTGAATATACCGATGAAAGAATGGTAATGGTTGTATGTGTACAACTTCATGCTTGTATTCCATATGATTCATTTTGCATCTATGGTTGGGTTGATCTTCCATTCCGTTCTCATACAAACATGTTCTTTTGGTTCTCAAATGTATCAAGGTATGTGTACCTGCAAATGAGCTAGTGTAAATGTGTGCATAAAAGAGCATTAATGGTAAACATTTATGTGTCTATAAAGGTGTATGCACATGCTCACTTAAATGTGTGTTTCAATGTATCTTTTCATGTAGGATTACCAATGTCAATGATATATGATTCTAAATGTGTGTGTAGTTCTTCATGATCATATGTTCCTGTGTTTGGTATTCTTACATGTTTATAACAATGTCTCCAAGATGGTGCGTATGAGCATGCATTAAGTGAGTGAAAACTATGTATCATGTGCGAATAATGTGCATGTGAACGTACTTTACCAGTATATGCATACATCTCTTAGTAAATCTTATATATGGGAATGATTAAAGAAAGAGGATACGCGGATATTTTAGAAGCGAGATAATGCAGTTTCCTCGACATTCTTCTAAAATGGATACTCTGGAAAAAGAAGCAAGACGATGCGCAAGAGGAAGAGAGGGTCTGTTGGTGGACTTCTATTTGGGGGGAGGGGGGGCCTTCACCACGACGGTCGGGGATTACCAATTGATGGCTTCTCTTCTATGGCTGTCAAGATGAGATGGGACTCGGAACTCGTAGCGTTCGCTGGCCATCTAAAATTCTAAGCAACTCACCTCTCTGGCAATGTCAATGAAACCTGTCTTAATTTCTGCCCATAGTTTTTTTTTTTTTTCAATTTAAAAAAGCTGTTTATGCAATATGACGGATGTTTACTGTAAAAGCCTTGCATTTTGTGAGTTTTTGTTTTATCTTGTTCTGCAATCATTTGAATTAAACCTCTTGCTTCTCTCAAAATGTAATTTGAAACGTCTTCTTTGCGGAAAATTTCCAGTATTGTTTTTACTGTCGGCTCTTCCTATGAAGTTTTAAAGAACCAGGAGTGATTGAAGAACATAAGGTTATCTGATGTCTCTCGCCGTTGATGGAAAGAGATTCTTGCACATACTGTAAATATGTCACAGTAAGGAAGGAGTGAACTTATTTGCATTTTTTTTGCTAATTTGTACATAGGGAAAACACAAAGAGATGAATCACTGCTAAATAGAATAAATCACATTACTTAAAAATGCTTTATGGGCAGAGATCACATAACCTTGTTAGAGAATTGTTGATGTGTTTATGAAACTTATAATAATTGTAAGTGGCTACTTCAAATGTGTTTGGATATGTTCTATGCGACATTGTAGCCTATAACAGTACAAGTTCGGTGTGCAAATAATGGACAATGTGTTTATATTGTTAGTGTGTAATCAAGTTCAACCTTTGATATTCTAAAATAAAATGAACAACCCTTTGTCCATAAGGACTTTGCATGCTGTTTTTCCAAGAAACGCAAGGACAATATGAAAAACAAAAACCATGTGACTTAGGTTTGATCTACCTCATATACTAACGTGATCGGACACTTGATCTCATACGTCCATCTGGCATTCGTATCTGTGAACGAATGGGAAGAAGATAATATGATCCAAAATCAAAGGATAAAACAAAGAGAGAATGGGAAGAAGATAATATGATCCAAAATCAAAGGATAAAACAAAGAGAGAATGAAAGGAATGGAAAAGAAATAATAATTATGAAAAGTAATCGGGTCAAAGAAGGATATCAGAAGAATTGGGGAATGACCTTTTGACTCTAAACCCTTTCTTTAATGACAACATCTATTCGATATTGCGTATACCAAAAACACCTCTTCACATAGTCTCGAAAAATGGAATTTCCACAGATGATGATAAGATATGAGTGATCAATGAATTACCCAAGCCAAAGAACGTAAAGGAAGTACAAACATTTATGACACGACCAGAATTTGGTTATGTCGTGTACCGCCACATGAGGTGCCAACAGTCATTTCTGAAGCTCATGCAGGTGAGGTCGATGGGCACTTTAGCCATCTAATTACGGTTCGAAAAATTAAGGAGTCCAGATTGTGGTGGCCTACTATGTATGTAGATGTTCAACATGCAGTGCAGAATTGTGACCTATGCCAACGAATTGGTGAACCTCGTTATAGTCAGCATTTTCCATTGGAATCAATCCTTCTGCTAGAACCTTTCCAAAAATGGGTTCTAGACTTTATAGGGACAATCAAACTACCAGTAGTCCGAATGGGAGTCCTATATATTTTGACATGTATAGATTATTGCACTCGATGGGCAAAAGATTGGGTGACCAAACATGCTACAACATGTACAGAAACAAAGAAACTTCAAAATGAAATCTTTCCTTGGTACGGCCTTCCTTTGGAAATAGTTTCTGAAAGGGGAACTCATTTTTTAAATCAATTAATCTTCAAATTCACTTCAGGGGATAAGATTAAACATAAATTTAGTTCTCCCTATTACCCAAGACCAAACGGATTAGCGGAGAGTACCAAAAGGTTTTACTGCATATGTTACAGAAGATGCTATTAAATTCGACGGACCAATGGGAAATTATGCTTCCCACTGTAGTCTGCGCATATAGCACTTCCTACAAGGTTTTGATTGGCATTACACCTTTTAAATTACTCTATGGACAGGTAGAAATTCTCCCATTTGAATTTGCAGTACCAAGTCTCCGGATTGTGGTATAGAAGAGATTGGTTTCGGAGGACTCCTTTGCTTATATAATGGATTAGCTATGCCAATTGGACAAACAGTGGTATCACAGTTTTTTAGAGTAGACGAAAGTGTTGAAATAAAAGAAGAAACTCCTAATCTACTATTAATCATACATTAATCAAACTAAGGAGGAAGGAACAAAAGATATGAAAACATGATGAGTAAATTAAAATGGAAAGAACTTACAAATGATTCTCTATGAGCATGGAGTCTCCATGAGGAGTGGAAGCACACTCTTGGCAATGGGCTAGAGTGAATGAGCTTCTGAGGAGTGAAGGGAGGCCTTGCTTATATGGAGTTTGGGAGAATTCCCTTGCATGTGGGATAAGTGAACTTGCATGAGAATGATTCTAGGTTTGGACAAAAGGGTGGAGCATGGAACTCTCAACAAAAAGCAGTGGCATGACCGGAATCTACGAACCAAAATTTTCGGCCTAGCAATTTGGTGCTACATTTTCACTCTAAAATGAAGAGAAGAATGGGCCAATTAAAATTATTGTGGACCGGTCCATTCTAGATTTACGAGTTATGTGGACTAGGTTCTTTTCGATTGGCCACGTTGGAAGGAGAAGTTTTACCGAAAATGATAAATGGGTCCAAATTATGGCCCTATTAAACTTCAAACGGGTAAAGTCCAATATTCATAATAATAATAATAATAATAATAATAATAATAATAGTACTAATAATAATAATAATATTCGAAACTAGAAATACATGATCATGGAATATTCAGTAATAATGGGTGGTGTAACTACTCTACATGCAATCGTACATGCAATCGTACATGCAATCGTACATGCAATCAACAAGCAGCGATGGCCACAACATTTCAAATTTGATAATGCTCCTTATTTTGTGAGCCATGAATAAGTGCAGGATAGCGAGAGTTAAGATCCCATAATCAACAATCATAACTTAGACTCACAACTCTCTACATAGGAAGTTAGGCCATTAAAGGTTGTGCACTTTGCCGAATTCGGCTTATTTGGCTAGGTTGCACATAGAATGCATAGAGCGATCATAGATATCAGAGATACAACCTTCTACAGCAACGAAGCAACAACACAGTAGTGCAGTGATGGTGGTGACGTTCTCTGAATGCCATCTGTTAAATATCCTAGAGAAACTTTTACAAGAACAAAAAGATTGGTTCGAGTGTAGGGGATTGCTGTAGTGTGCTATGTTGGATTAGAGGAATATCCGTCTGCATCCATAGGCAAAGGATCTCGTGATGGAGATATCATGCTGAATAGATGGTGACGACATCAATGTCGAGGAGATTAGCCTATGGATAGGGAAGGTAATCTTTTAGCTTTCTCTTGCGTTAATCGTAGAAAGATTTAATGTAGCTAACAATGGAATAACAACCAACACATAGCCGATTGATGCAGTAGAGATTTGTAGGCTGCTCGAAAAACCATGTTCGAGAGAATATAGATTTGCTCAGCTCTCAGACGATAATCCTCTTAACTTAGGGTTATTATTGACAACGATGATCATCAACGTGTAGCTGAAACATTACAGGGTGTCTTAACAACTTTTTGCTATGGTGAAGGAATCGGCTAAGACATAGGTAAATTGGGCCGAAATTATTTTTTGCAAATTAAAGAAAGAAGTAAGAAGACTTTTTAGATGGTCTGGACGAGTAGTGAATGTAGTGTTGGATTCCAAGGTGGGAGTATTTTTCACTTTGTTATTTACGGAAAGCCTTGTGTTCTTACCTCGAGAATACACAATATGTTTGGTGAAGATTTTCCTTCAGATTCTTAAGAAGAGGGCGGCAAAGCGGAAACCAGTGGAAGGTAAAGATGAGGATGAGGAGTCCTCGAGACAACAAGTGGAGGAGAATCAAAGGCAAGAAGCTAAGAGGAAGGCAAAGGAAGAAGTAGAGAGGAAGGCCGGGGAAGAAGTGAAGAGGAGGGCGAGAGAGGAAGAGGCATCAAGAGAACAAATGGAAGAAGAAAGGTGACAATAGTAGGAAGAGGAAGTGAAACTAGGAGAAGAGAAGAGGAAGAAAGGAAAAAAAAGAGTTGCAGAGGAAGAAAGACACAAAAATCACAAATAGGAAGAAGGAGATCATTCGGGAGAAACATCTTGTAAGATTCCGATACTACATACATTTTCGTCCTGCGGACTAACAGATCGCTAGAAAAATGAAGAAGGTAAAGTAAAGTTACCTGCACTATAGTACAACGACTACATCTATCCATGGATGTATAATAGTGAAACTATTCTACCGAAGATACTTGGTGACTTAGCTAGAGGAATGCAGTGGATTGGGGCCAAGCTGGAAGACTTTCAGAGAAAATATAATAATATGATTATGGAAAAAGATAAGTGGATGCTGGAGAGAGATGGATTAACTATAGAAATCAACAAACTTAGAGCTGATGGAGAACAAGCTAGGACAGAAAAGGAAAGATGAGACAGTGTAATTCATGAAGAGATGGTAGAAGAATTAAGTGAATTTGTAACAGAGAATAATACATTGAAAGTAACTATTGAGGAAAAATATAAAATTATAGTTAGACTTTAAGCTGAAGTAGGTCAAACTCAGAAGGCACATCAAAAATTGAAGACGACCAATAAAGAACTGACGATTAAGTTAAAGAAGTCTGAGTAAGAAACACAAAAGTTGAAGGCAAAAGTGAAAAACAGAGTGGAGAAATAAAAATTGACAAAGTATTTTGACTGTGAAAGTAGAGGAAAGACTAGCAGTGCAGAGTTTGGAGTTTATGGCACTTGAAGAAAAGCTCCATACTATTCAAGAAATTTTTGACACAGTATCTGCATAAGTTTCTGGAATCTCAAAGTTAGAGAGATAGATTAATTAGTGGAAGCAACACTGTGAAGACGTGTATACAGTTTTGGTAGATAAAGAAGTAGAAGTAGAGAAGTTAAGGAAAGATGCCTCAGTTTTGGAGTTGACTTATAAAACAAAATTAGATGAAGCAACAAAATTAATAGATGTTTCCAAGAAAGGGCATGGGGGCAGATTGCTCTGAATACTATGTATTGTCTTGTCTACTATGCTCCCTGTGTACTATGTTTTCTGCGTATTCTACAGACTCTGTGCGGAGTACTGTGTGCGGCCTTAGGAGCTCGATTTTCTACTCTGAGCGTATGGTCGTGGAGCTCTCGAGAAGGAGAGCGAACTGTGGTGCATCACCATCGAAATACTTCAGAGAGAGTATGGAGGATGAAGATATGTAGAGCGCTAAAGTCTAAGAAGTATATCAGATGCTAGTCAGAGTATTATGTTTGAGAAGATGATGTATCTCAGTGCTATGTATCTTTATTAATTAAAGATCTACTTTTTGTCTCTGCAATCTGATTTTATCTATATTTTACTAGTGTAATGAAGTATTGTTACATGACGTTTGTATTAACGCAAGCTGTAAGGAACAGAAACGCATGTAGCACCTTACTATTGCCATTGATGGAGGGCATTTGTTACTCTTTTCACTGTCATTGTCATAGCGGCTCCATATCTTCCTCGTGCATGTGTGCCAAGGCAGCATTTTTGCTGGGTTTTTAAGAGAATCGTCACTATCTATTTAGTGCAACAAGTTGCACAATGCCTAAGGAGAAGCAAGGATGGTGGTTGATTGTAATTCGTGAATTTTAATTTGCAGGAGGTGACTGTGTCATGTCGTGAAGCAATTGTTCCCTGCAATGAAGTTCCGATGATGTCTTTCCTTGCTGTATTTCAATTTCGTTGTGTTGTACTTCCATTTTGTTGTGCACTCTTTGAGGCATTGATTGGTCATCTCAGGACCAACCTCAACAATTCGTGTTCCTAGGCGCTTTGCCAGTCTAGCCTGCATACTGCTCACCTTCTGCACAATGTTACTCGAGTACTTTGATGCTAATGGGGCTACAACTCCAACATTCCTCTAAAGTTCGCTCATGAAAATCTCCGGCCTTGCAATTTTCATGATAATATGTTAGTTTCAGCCGCCATGGTTCAATATTGGTTGTCTCTCATTTTACTCTTGCTTGCACTAAATGTTTTATTTTAATGTGTGCTCTGAAACTTTTTGGTGAGCGTTTCTTTTTGGAGATATCTACAGATGGTCTGCTGCCTTATCTCTTTTCTCTTCTGTGGGACTGCGCATCATAATGCCGATATAGTTCTTGGTTCAAGGGAAAGTCATAGGTGTGTATTCATATATGTCCTCATACTCCTCGCAGCCTTTCATGGTTCAGTTGTGTGTCGAATTCTGCATTAAGGATTGTTATTATGTTGGTCATTGTTGAGGTCTTTTGTCGTCTTCTGTATTGAGCACTTTTCAGATGGAAATTAGTGCACGTTCTCTGGTGCCATAGTTCTCCATGCATATGGGTTGAAGTAAGGGGCACAAATGCTAATTTGATCCGGCATACCTATTTATTTTTTTATTGCATCGACCTGCGTGATGAGCATATTGGCATCTTCCTACACCATTACGATTATTGGGGATATTTTCTTGATCGATTCATTTATTGCCTTCGCTCCTCTTATGAGACATTATATCATGTGCGTTGACTTCCCCAAGTGTGCCATGAGTTTAGTGTGATGTAATGAGGTTTAACGTGTTCATGCTAATTTAGAAATACAAATTTGTACCTCAAGTGGATTCACATATCATATTGATGTCTTTTCAATGGATTTCGAAATACAAATTTGTACCTCGAGTGGATTCACATATCATATTGATGTCTATGGATTTTTTGGAAGCATGTTTCTCTTACTATGGATAGGTTCTTCCTCATTCATGGCAGCATTACTTGGAATATTGACTTGAAGATTCATGAAGGCACGTGGAAAGAAAGAAAGATGGAGTAAAACTTGGAGATGTTGGACTCCTTGAGCCTTACATATTTATTTTTGTTGTATATCATCCCTATGTTGTACACTCATTGATCTATGGAATTCTGTAAATGAGCTCTCCTTGTACTTCATTGATATGCATATATGAGGGCAAGCTAAGTGACATGTGGGTTGTATTTGCATATCTTGGATTAAGTTCCAGGCACTTTGCTTTGCATCTTACATGACTCTTAGTCTTGGATATGTTATGGACATTGTTTGCACTCCATACCATGGTGTAACAATGCACTTTGGTTTGCAAGCTTTGTTTATAAGGGTAGAGCATGATACTATGTGCACATCTATTTCTTGATTGACAGGTTGCTACTACCATTGGCTATGTTCTTAGAGTTGGACCACTCTATTCCAAGGGAGGTGCTATCACTTTAGCACTATGGAGATCTACATGGAGATTATCTAAGGATATAGTTCTTATTTTTGGAGACTTTGTTTTAGTTTTAGTGAGTGTGATGGAATCAGTATCCTCATGCACAAGAGATGTGGAGGCTCGCAGATTGAAGCACGTTTTGGAGAAGGCTTAGAGAATTAATGTGCCTCAGCCTTTCTTATATGACATTTTGTATAAAGGTTCCCAATCTATAAATGGTTTCCATGTATTTTTCATTTTGATGAGGGGGTAATACTTATCAAGGGATAGTTGTAGTTCAGGTCCATCATGCATGCCAGTGTTACGGGCACACTGGGACATGGCACATTGAAGCATATTTTGTATGAGAAAAATTTTATGCTAAGGTTCATTTGGAGGGTTGGGAGAAGGTTGAGTGTGAAGAGCCTATAAGACCACTTTCTTGTATAAATATGGCTTTTCAGATAATGAAACCTCTTTGTCTCTTTCCGTCGCCAAGAATGGCATGTGACATGTATCTTTTGTCTCTTTTGTTTCTTTAGTGAGAAGTTAGTTCTTTATGTTTCTTCTTGGAACTTGCATATCTTAGGAATGCGAGACATCCCTTTGTTTCCATCTTGTTCATAGTTGAAGCAATGGTGATGTACGCATCTCTCTTTCTTGCTTTCTATGTGTGCATGGAGGCACCAAGCCCCTTGCAAACAGTGGATTTGAACCCTGAAACAAAACTAATCTTCATCAAATATGGCTTGTATATACATTGCGCATGCTTCCTCAAAACTATGTTTGATTTTCTTCAGTAGAGCCTTAAGTAAGCATTGTACATGCTCAAGGTCCAACAATAGCACATCCAGACTATCAGAGCTAGAAGCAAGAGCTTGATTGAGCAGCTACTGACTCTATTCCTGCAAAATTGCCTCCTGGAGTTAGAAGTCATTCTTCAAAGCGACACGGCACCGAAGCTTGTTGTCTTCAATTTCCGCATCAATCTATTGCAGTTTATCATTCTAGAGACCTATCTGTTTCTTGAGTCACTCCATTTGCTGAGACTAGAATTGTATAGTCTTAAAATAAGCATGTCTCTTTTTTTGGCTAGCTTCCAGCTCTTTCTTCACTTTAATAGTTCTTCCCACTTCATCGGTAAATTTTTGTGCCTTCTAAAACAATTCCTCTTTGGTTGCAGCTAGTTCTAGCTCCCATTGCACATCTTTCTCATGTACAATGGTGCAGGTTTGTTCCAACTGAACTATCTTCTTTGTAGTTACCTCTAATAGGGATCCCATGCAGTCCAAAGAAGCATCTTTATCGGTAAGGGTTTTGCGTAATTGAATCAGTTCCATGTCTTGGGTGCTGACCTGCTGCTGTAAATGAACTTCATTGGCTCAGAGGTCAATGATTTCTTCTTGTAGTGGAGCAATGTCGGGTTCCAAAAGGTCTAGTTTGTGCTGAAACTCGTGGCGGAGGGTCTGCTTCTCTTGGGTCATCTGAGATTGTAGTGCATCAAACATCTAGATTAGGTATTGACCAATAGCTACCAAATGTTGGATGGATGGAGGAAAGGGAAGAGGCAATGCAGAAGATGGTGGAGGTACTCCAGTAGAGGATCGGGCAAGAGCAACTTCCCGAGAATGGGGTGGTGAGTAATCAAGGGAATCTAGGGGTGTGTCGATAGAGGGTCATTTGAGGAAGAAACATTATCAGGGGAAAAGATAGGGGTGGAAGGTATTGTAGGAGCAATGGGTTGTCAAAGAGTAGGAGGAGAGGGGGGAGCACCAACAACATCTACGACAATGACACTCTTGAACATTCTTTGGGGAGGAAGCAAGACGGTTGGGAAGTTCTTCAATAAGCATGGTAATAATCTCCTGGTTTGCCAAAAAACTTGGGGGTGAGGATGAGGCAGTCAATGTCTTGATCGGGGAATGAGGAGGTATGGTGAAGATGTCGTCCATATCCTTGATGTGTCCTTCCGTAGAAACTACTTTAATTGGCTCGTCCATAGCAACTTCTTTGATCACAGTTACGGCGGTCAAAGCTTCTTTCTGAGTAAGAATGATACCCGAAGACAAGTGTGCAGAGGAAGCATTGGAAGCTTGTGTAGAGGTGAAAGCCACACAACGGTGCTTCTTCAAGAAGCAAAGTAGAACTTCATTATCTTCTTCATCAACATCCATGTGAGAAGAGATTGGTGCAGCAAGAAGAGGGGCTACTAGAGGAGCAGATATAGTCAGAGACAAGACCAAAAAAGAAAATATGTGAGGCAACCAAGTGCGAGAAAGTTCTCCCTTGGACAACTATTTAACAACCACCTGGTGTTCCTTGTGAATGTGATGGAAGACAAACGTTGCCCAGTTGATGGGTTCGTGAGAAGCCACATCAATGGCCGAATACATCGATCAAGAGATACCGTAACTTTGTTTCTGGAGATTAATGGTAGATAGGATAAACTGGAGGGTGTGACACTCAGGGGCCAGGGACACATAATAGTGTATTCATTAGATGACTTATGCAGAAACAATTGATTCATAGTCTCAACAGGCCATTGGGTAATTTGGTTTCGGCCTTCATTTGCTAGGTGGAGATTAGAAACAATGGTGGAAAGGATTATGTGGATGGTGAAAGACGGTGACACAATTGGCCTGATAGCATCGATGGAAGGGCATGCAGCAATGATGTTGGAACATCAAGCTTACACTATGTGTTGAGCCCATCAAAGTCATGTTGGTCAAAGTCAACTGCAGTCACAGTCAACTGGTCAAAGTCAACTGGTCAAAGTCAATTGGTCAAAGTCAACAAAGGGCAAGGTCAAAGTCAACAAGTGCAAAGTCAAAGTGCATAAGTGCAGGTGTCAAAGTGCACAAGTAGTGCACAATGAATTGTCCACAAAGGGTAAATTGGAGGAAATGGGTTGCAGGGTGCAGAGGTATTTTCTCTAATTTCCCTAAGGTTCAAAGTGTGTTTTAAAGTGTTTTGGAAGGTTCAGGTGAACCCCCTCTTATGTGCAAAAGTGAAGACTTAAAAGGAAACATGAAGGTATGTGAAGCGGCAAAGTGTACGCACAGGTGAAAGTATGACCCTCCATTAAAATTTTTGGTTTTAGACTAAAGTCACTACATGACAAAACAGTGAGTTGTTGGCTGCCACTTGTGAGGACAATCTTGGGGCATCAAAGAGAGCACCAAGATATCATTGCAGTTAGGAGCGTACGGGATCGACACACTCAAATCAAGGCAAGGGCCATTCTTGGACCAATCTTAGAGTAAGTAAGAGAGCATAGTCTAAGGAAGCAAGGGAGAGAAGTGCAAGAGTCACCAGTGCGACGACGCATAGAAGTGGAAGTGAAGGAGTGCATAAGGAGTGCCTAAGGGATGGTGCAGAGAGCGCTAAGCTAGCCCCCCCAAGTATCTCAAGGTCCCATTGCAGTGGGTGCGTGCTGACACAAGGTATTCACTCCTCCCCCTTTGTGGAAGCTTGGTGCAAGGCGTGCACAAGGATAAGCTTGAAGCAGGTGGAGGTCTGGTGCAGAGGAGCCGGCAGCAAGAAGACTTGGGATATTTGGTATTTTGTGATTGGGCACTCTGTGTGGGGTTGTGCACAGAGGTATTGGCTTGTCTTGTACTTCAAACCTTGTAAGTGTCTTACTGTAATGTAATCAATCGGCAAAAGCTTCCAGGTGTATTCTCTCTTCTTGTTTCTTCCCCTTTTCTCCTACAAACCCTCAAACTCCTTCTTGTCGAAGAATCCACCAACAAAATTTGGCACGCCCGGTGGGACCTCCAAGGAGATTTGAGCTTAGGAGAAACCAAGTGCTAAGCATAAAAGAGATCAAGTGTCGACAGAACCACAGTGCTACTTCATCAAACAAAAGGTAAATATATTCTTATCAAGTGTCTTACATTCAGTGGGCTATGAGCTGCTCATGACCGCAACCGGGTCCCAAGTATTGAGGGTCACCTGCAAGCAGACAAGGAGGAAGGTTGTTAGAAGGTCCCCCAGTCCTCTATCTTCCACATCATCAGTCAAGGGCATGGCGGGTCAGGTAGACTTGGAAACTTTACTCTCTAGATTAAATATAAAGTTTCCTTCTTTCAAAGGACTAGCTCAGGAGGATCCAGATGAACACATTAGAAGGTTTTTAGCACTATGTAAGACTAGAGGCCTAATGGGTAGGGAGGATGCTTTTTTGATTCTCTTCCCTGCCACATTAGAGGGATTAGCTGATAAGTGGTTCAGCCAGTTTGCTGAAAACCATTTTACCACTTGGGATGTGATGAAAGATGCTTTTAAAAATCAGTTCCAGCATGGCAACACCGCGGAGATTATCATAGAAGAGCTAGAAAATTTAAGATTAGGTCCAGGAGAAAAGTTCCCAGAGTTTGTGACTCGGGCCAAAGCACTAATGGCTAAATTGCCAGACCCACCCCACGATTTTTTTGTCAAGAAATGGTTGGCTAAGCCCCTACCAGTCGCCACCCAATGCAAAATAAAGGAGTTAGTGCTACCTACAGCCTCCATAGAGGAGTTCATCAGCACAGCCACACGCTTGGAACAGATAAGGTACCAGTATGGAGCCACCTCTTCCCAACCAACATATGGTACAGAAATGGAGGATCCAGTGATACAGCTAAGAAAAGAGTTGGAGGGCTTAAAGAGAAATAAGCCCTACAAAGAGGAAGAGAATGTTGTTGCTCAGTTGAGAAGAGAGATTGAAGCAATAAAACTCCAAAAGGAGGAGGAGGCCCAGGCAGAGGAAGTGGCTCAGCTGCGATAGGAGTTGCAGGAGCTCAAAGGAGGTGGCATCAAGAGTGGACTTTGGTGTTCCATGTGCAACAAGCAAGGTCACATAGTAAGTGAATGTCCTCTGTTAAGTGTGACTTGTCAATTATGCAGGAAGGTTGGCCATGAGGCCCATGAATGCCAATCAAGAGGAATGCTTGCAACGACATACTGGACACAAGGAGGACCCCCAACACCAGTAAATGTGATGGCTGCTGCACCAAATCAAGGTAACAACTATAATCCTAGACAGAGGAATAACTTTGGAAATGGGCCTAGGAGGCCAATCATCTGTTTCAGATGTGGAGAATGTGGGCATTATCAAAGTAGGTGCACCCTACCAGAAAATTCCCCTCCCTGTAGGAACTGCCTGATGCAAGAGACCATTATACAAATTGTTGTCCTAAGAATCAAGCCTCTTCCTCCGGACCCCACATTCAAATGATTTCTGTGCACAAGGAAGAAGTGTGTGATCCAATCAACGAACTATCTCCATCTACCAGGGTGGTGCAATTAGAAGAAATAACATCTTTGACTGTTCAGACAAGAAGCAAGGGGAAGGCTAATGTTGAAATAGGACAAGAATCAAAGATTAAGGAAGGGAATCAAAATAGAGAAACATCTGAAGATAAAGTCACCACAGGTGCAGATACAAGTCAACAAGGAAATCTCATATGCACCAGTGAGGCCATTGGGCATGCCTTCAACAGGGCTCATGAGGAGCTTGATAAGTCAACTGGAGTCCAAGCTCTCAAGGAATCAGAGGCTTCAAAACTACTCAAGTCCATAAAGAAGGAGGTTAGTATTTTTGAATTAATAAATATGGATGGGAAATTCAGATCATAGTTATTGCAGATAATTGATGAGGCTTCCACTACAAGTTTGGTGGCAAACAGGGCGGTTTCACATAAAGGAAAAAGTGTAGGGGAAGCACCCCTTACGGATTATAAAAGTCCTCGGCTTACCGTATCAATCAAGGGTCATGAATTTCAAGGTGTTATTGTGGATGGTGGTTCTGGCATTAACTTGATGCCTGAACATACCATGAAAAAGATTGGACTCCACCCTTCAAGACCTGAAAATTTCACTTTTACTTTGGCAGACCAGAGCAAAGTAAGGCCCTTGGGGGTAATCCCAAAAGTTCCACTTGAAGTACAAGGTAATCTATTCATTCTGGATTTTGTGGTCTTAAGATTGCCCCAAGTTGAAGGAGGATTTCCTCTCTTAATTGGAAGACCTTGGCTCAGGCATGCCAGTGTCATTCATGATTGGGGCAAGGACACTATGTGGGTACAAAAGAAAGGGCAGGAGCTGACACACATTCATTTAGAAGAGGGCCCAGACAATCAAGGAAACACTAGTATGATGCAAACAGTTGGCATTTGCATGGAAACCGAATCGGAGGATCAACCCCAAATAGATTTTGAGGAAGAAGAGGATATTCTAAATTGGCTCCAAGCAGGCAACTCTTCCTCTTGTTTTGGAATTTTTCTTAATAATTCTTGCACGACTGAAGGTTATGATGAAGATAAGGAAAAGGTCCAGGTTGATGAATTGGGAGAGCCCATCACAGACCACAGAAGGGGCAGGAAGACACCCCTCAAATACAACTTGGAGGAGGATGTGACAACCACAGATAAAGAAGTTTCTAAAGCTAAAAGCAAGGTAAAAAATTCTAGTGAAGAATGTTATTTCCCATTTCAAGAAATCCCTGCAGGATGGGTGCAGGACAAAGAGGAACACATTGAAGTCCACAATGCACCTGCTTATGAAGCAATGCACGAAAAGCTAGTAGAAGAAGACAAGGAAGGAGATGCACACGAAGATAATATGGTAGCGAGAAATCCTGTCCAAGAAATACAATTAGGCACCCAAGACAATAATCAGCCAGTTTTGGTGGCCACTTGGTTGTGGAGCCACCCAGGGCTCCTTGAAAAGGTAAAATCATTCTTGACCCAGTATATAGATGTTTTTGCCTGGCATTATAAAGACTTAGAAGGAGTGCCTGCAATTTATGGAGAGCACAGAATCCCTCTGGTTGATGGAGCCAAACCCATAAGAGGAAAGAGTTATAGACTTAATCCAAAATATGCTGAAGCTGTCTATGTGGAAATCCAAAAGATGGAGGATGCAGGAATCATCATTCCTGTTGAACACTCAGAGTGGCTCTCACCTATGGTTATAATACCAAAGAAGAATACTAATAAAATCAAAATTTGTGTTGACTTTAGAGCACTCAACAAGGTGACCATTCCAGATGGTTTCCCTATGCCTTTTGCAGAACAGGTCGTTGAAGAAGTGGCTGGGCATGCATTATATAGCTTTATGGATGGATTCAGTGGCTATAACCAAATATCAATACATCCAGAGGATCGTGAAAAGACTGCTTTTATCACACCTTGGGGAACATATGTGTATGTAAAAATGCCATTTGGGCTCAGAAATGCTCCAGCCACCTTTAACAGAACGGTCAATCTCATTTTTGGCCCCCTATTGCTGGAATCACTTAGAATCTTCATGGATGACTTCTCTTCGTTTTCAGGATCTCACAAGGAAACTCCTCTAGATTGTTTGGACCACCACTTGAGGCAGCTGCAGAATGTTTTCAAAAGATGCAGGGAGACTAAGTTAAAGCTCAATCCAAACAAATGTCATTTCCTTGTGACAGAAGGAACCCTCTTAGGACATGTGGTGTCGGCTAAAGGTATGGCCCCAGATCCTGACAAAATCATTTCTATATTAAAGTTGCCTAAACCTAAATCCCCTAAAGAGATTCAGAGTTTCTTGGGGCATACTGGATACCATAGAAGGTTTATAAAAATGTATGCAGAGATAGCCAGACCTCTGGCTAGACTTACAGGTAAGGAAGTACCTTTTAAATGGGAAGAAGAGGAGGAAAACGCATATCAAACGTTACGGCCAAGGTTAGTGTCTGCTCCTATTTTGGTCACACCTGAGTGGTCAAAAATCTTTCATATACATGTCGATGCCAGTGCCTATGCAGTGGGGGCAGTTTTGACCCAACCCAGTGAAGCATTTAAAGTGGACAGGCCAATTCAATATGCTAGTAGAATCTTGACTAAGGCTGAAAGGAATTACAGTACTACAGAAAGGGAAGCCCTAGCAATGGTCTTTGCTGTCCAAAAATTCCGTCATTACTTACTGGGGGTAAAATTTATTATTATAACAGATCACCAACCACTAAAATACCTACTCAACAAACCACAAGCCACTGGTAGAATATGGAGGTGGTTATTGTTGTTCCAAGAGTTTGATTTTTCCGTAGTCCATAAACCAGGTAAAGAAAATGTTATGGCGGATCACCTATCCAGAATAAATATGATGAATCAAACTAGTGGAATCAATGATGACTTTCCTGTTTGGAAGAAGAAGAAGTGAGGGAAGTCCTTCACTCTGCACATGAAGGAACAGGTGGTGGGCACCTTCCAGGACATATTATGAGTCAGAGGATACTGGATGCTGGTCTATGGTGGCCTACACTATTTAGGGATGCAGATGAATGGGGAAAGGCATGTGACATTTGCCAGAGGTGTGGACCTAAGCCAACAAAGCAGAGACATAACCCCTTGGTTGTTTCCACTTCTTGGCAACCATTTGAGAAGTGGGGGCTAGATTTTGTAGGGCCCATCTACCCTCCCGCTTTTCCGAAAAGAGAAAAATATCTCTTGATAGCTACAGATTATGCGACAAAGTGGGCTGAAGCTATTGCCTCCCCCGATTGCACTGCACAAACTGTTGCCGATTTCATTTATAGTAGCATCATTTGCAGGTTTGGATGCCCATTTGAAATTTGTATAGATCAAGGTACACATTTTGTCAATAAGATCCTGCAGGAAATTTTTAACAGGTATAGAATTCTACATAGGACTTCTTGTGCTTACTATCCAAGAGCCAATGGACAGGCTGAGTCGACAAATAAGGTTTTAATCTCAATGTTAAGAAAGGAGTGTATGTTGCAGCCCACTTCATGGGGCATTGCTTATCAAGGTACATTGTGGGCATACAGGTTAGCCTACAAAGAGGCCACAGGATATTCTCCATTCCAGCTAGTTTATGGCATATCGCCCATTGAGCCATTTGAATTTTTACATGGTTCACCTAAGATTGCATTAATGCAAGGCAGGAAGGATTGTGAGGTCTCTCAGAGGCTCGGAGCACTACATAAAGTGGAGGAGATTCGTCTACTAGCAACGAAACAATTGATAGAGACTCAGATAAAGAGGAAGGAGGCACACGATCGCCATCTGTGGAACAATAACATTGGAACATGCATGTTAGTTCTTCTCCATAGACCTCATCTTAATACACAACTGAGAGGAAAATGGCTTCCACATTGGGAAGGACCTTATAGAGTCAAAACAATGCTAAATTGGGGTGCTGTGGAGTTAGAGATGCTGAAAGGAGAGGCCTTGCCACTCGTCAACATATCAAGGCTCAAGGCCTACCATCAACACACTTGAAGAAGTATGGATCACCTGGAACTGCAAAATCTGTCCAGGTTGTACATAGCTTTCTCATCAAACTTTGCTCAGTTTTAGTAGTTTTCTTTATAATTTTCATTCTCGATCCTGGGGTTTCTGAGCCACCTAGAAGGCATTTCACAATCTCTGCAACAGTAAAACTTTTGGATAATTTTGGAAAATTTTCTAGCATTTTTAGCATTTTTTTTAGCAATTTTTATCCCTTTCCAAATTCTTTTTCTTGCCAAATGAGAGGAATAACGAAAGCTCTCTGTGGGTTTGAGTGAGAAAAGTGGCCTCAACCAGTAGGGAATTTTTTTTAAAATTTTTGCAGATTTTTTTGGAATTTTTTGCTAATTTTTTGGATTTTTTATGTATTTTTTTCAGTTTTTTTCATAATTAACATTCAAAAAAAAAAAAAAAACCCCCCAAACCCCACCGACCAAACCCCCCCCCCCCCCTCGCCCCCCCCCCAACCCTCACCGACCAAAATCCCCCCCCCCCCCCCTGCCCCCCCCCATCCCCCACCGACCAAAATCCCCCCCCCCCCCCCCCTCGCCCCCCCTCGCCCCCCCCCCCCCCCGCCCCCCCCAACCCCCACCGACCAAAATCCCCCCCCCCCCCCGCCCCCCCCCCCCCAACCCCCACCGACCAAAATCCCCCCCCGCCCCCCCGCCCCCCCCCCCCCCCCCAACCCCCACCGACCAAAATCCCCCCCCCCCCCCCCCGCCGCCCCCCCCCCCCCCCCCCCCCAACCCCCACCGACCAAAATCCCCCCCCCCCCCCCCGCCGCCCCCCCCCCCCCCCCCAACCCCCACCGACCAAAATCCCCCCCCCCCCCGCCCAAAATCCCCCCCCCGCCCCCCCCCCCCCAACCCCCACCGACCAAAATCCCCCCCCCCCAAACCCCACCGACCAAACTCCCCCCCCCCCCCCCAACCCCCACCGACCAAAATCCCCCCCCCCCCCCCCCCCCCCCCAAACCCCACCGACCAAACTCCCCCCCCCCCCCGCCCCCCCCCCCCCCCAACCCTCACCGACCAAAATCCCCCCCCCCCCCCCCCCCCCCGCCCCCCCCCATCCCCCACCGACCAAAATCCCCCCCCCCCCCTCGCCCCCCCCCCCCCCCAACCCCCACCGACCAAAATCCCCCCCCCCCCCCCCCCCCCCCCCCCCAACCCCCACCGACCAAAATCCCCCCCCCCCCCCCCCCCCCCCCCCCCCCCCCCCCAACCCCCACCGACCAAAATCCCCCCCCCCCCAAACCCCACCGACCAAACTTCCCCCCCCCCCCCCCCCCCCCCCCGCCCCCCCGTTCTGACAGCCCCCCCCATTTTCTTTTTTTCAATTTTTTTCTTTTTGTTTTTTTATTTATTTATCTCATTTTGCTTATTTTCGTATTAAAATATATATATATATATATATATATATATATATATATTTTATTAATTTTGTTATTTTTTTTTATATTTATTTTTCTTTATTTATTTATTTTATTGATATTTTTTGGGCGTTCATTAAAAAAAAAAAAACTTTTTTTATTTTTTTATTATTATTTTATTATTTTATTTTTTTCATTTTCATGGCTAAAAGCTTTTGGCTCTGGATTGTACCTCGGTTGGCCGTTTTTTACAAAAAAGGAGTCATTTTCATGTTTTTTGGCACCTCTGAACTCAATTTTTGGCTTTAGTTTTCCAAATTCCCACATTTTCTCTGAGTTTTGGTCAAAACCCTCAAAATTTGCACACATTTATCACATGTTTTTACTTTCCCACATTGTCCACATGGTCTAGTCTCACTTTCTCTTTCCTTATGTTTAATAATATTCCATCTGTACCCTCTGTAGCCCTCCAGTTTTCCAATTTGCCCAGCCACATCCTTCACCCTCCCGTCCCCATCCATCTTCATACCCTCAGCCATCCCTTCCCATTCCATTCGAACCTCCCATTGCCCCTCTTTTTCTTTTCCATAACAAAATCCCACTTCTTGTTCTTTTCTGGTGCTTGTTTTGGTGGATGTTCTCAGATGTTCTCTTCAAGTTGTTGCAGCTCTGTTCTCATGGTGTCCTCTATGTTCAAAGTTTTGGTTGTAGCTCTCCGGGACGGAGAGCACATTAGGTGGTGGGCAACTGTTGAGCCCATCAAAGTCATGTTGGTCAAAGTCAACTACAGTCACAGTCAACTGGTCAAAGTCAATTGGTCAAAGTCAACTGGTCAAAGTCAACAAAGGGCAAGGTCAAAGTCAACAGGTGTAAAGTCAAAGTGCGTAAGTGCAGGTGTCAAAGTGCACAGGTAGTGCACAATGAATTGTCCACAAAGGGTAAATTGGAGGAAATGGATTGCAGGGTGCAGAGGTATTTTCTCTAATTTCCCTAAGGTTCAAAGTGTGTTTTAAAGTGTTTTGGAAGGTTCAGGTGAACCCCCTCTTATGTGCAAAAGTGAAGACTTAAAAGGAAACATGAAGGTATGTGAAGCGGCAAAGTGTACGCACAGGTGAAAGTATGGCCCCCCATTAAAATTTTTGGTTTTAGACTAAAGTCACTACATGACAAAACAGTGAGTCGTTGGCTGCCACTTGTGAGGACAATCTTGGGGCATCAAAGAGAGCACCAAGATACCATTGCAGTTAGGAGCGTACGGGATCGACACACTCAAATCAAGGCAAGGGCCATTCTTGGACCAATCTTAGAGTAAGTAAGAGAGCATAGTCTAAGGAAGCAAGGGAGAGAAGTGCAAGAGTCACCAGTGCGACGACGCAGAGAAGTGGAAGTGAAGGAGTGCATAAGGAGTGCCTAAGGGATGGTGCAGAGAGCGCTAAGCTAGCCCCCCCAAGTATCTCAAGGTCCCATTGCAGTGGGTGCGTGCTGACACAAGGTATTCACTCCTCCCCCTTTGTGGAAGCTTGGTGCAAGGCGTGCACAAGGATAAGCTTGAAGCAGGTGGAGGTCTGGTGCAGAGGAGCCGGCAACAAGAAGACTTGGGATATTTGGTATTTCGTGATTGGGCACTCTGTGTGGGGTTGTGCACAGAGGTATTGGCTTGTCTTGTACTTCAAACCTTGTAAGTGTCTTACTGTAATGTAATCAATCGGCAAAAGCTTCCAGGTGTATTTTCTCTTCTTGTTTCTTCTCCTTTTCTCCTACAAACCCTCAAACTCCTTCTTGTCTAAGAATCCACCAACACTATGCTTGAGGTGGATTTGATCTACATCAAAGGCTATTGCATCGAAAGAATATCCATTGGAGAGTTCTTTTTCTTATGCTCATTTATTGTATTTTTTTTGAGAGATTTTTGATGGTTCATTTACCATTGTAAAAGCCTTGAGCTTTACACATGTAAAGGTAGAAAGATAGAGCCCAAATCCCACGAATTTGTGGTGCTTGAAGTTGCATTCAATCAAGCAATCAATCAAGCAATCAATCACCTAAAAGTAGATCAAACTAGATCTTCACTTTTCCTAGATTGTAGGAAAGTGAATTGATTCCCTCCAACAACCATTCCCACCTACATTTGAATTCAAATTTCACTTGTAGAAGTCGTGGAACACTCCTATAGTCTATATAAAGACTTGAAATCACTTGTACATTACATGGAAGCAATATACATACACTTGAGACCATCATTGTCTTGCTCCTTCAATTCTCTGCATCATCTTCTTTGCCAACAGTAATCTTGCAGAGGCTGCTGCTCTCTCTCTAGAGCTCCAAATTGAGTGCAAGATGGCTCATTGGAAAGGTATAGTGTCTAGATTATGCCTATAAATTTTCAAAGCATTTGGTTTTGCAGATTGGGAGAAATCTGAGTTTTTTTGTCTCGGGGGAGGAGACAGATAAGCTCACACTTTGGTGCATACGGGATGCCCAAGCAAGGTCGTACATAATAAACTCTATCTCTGACTTTCTATTACCAATATTAAAGGATGCAAGACATCCCAAGAGACTTGGGATGCCCTCAAGACTTTCTTTTCTGCTAGTACCAAAGCAAGAAAGAATCATCTTTGGAACGAGTTCAACCAAATGAAAAAGACACCTAAACAAACCATCACAGAGTTTTTTACCAAGGTCAAGGAGGTTGCGGATCAGTTAGCATCCATTGGAGAGCTGATTGAAGAAGAGGTCATCATGAGGAAAATTCTCAACGGCATTCGAAGTGATAAGCAATGGCAATCCTTCATGACGGCTTATGATCTCATCATGGATGTGCAAACTCCAGACTTCAACATCTTTCTTCGACAACTCTTCAATCAAGAAGCCAACAATAGCATAAAGGAAGGTAACTCTTATCATGGTAATTCAACTAGTGCTCTATATGCAGATAAGAAGGATAAGAAGCAAAAAGGCAAGAAGAAGGAAGAAGATGAAGAAGAGACTTCCCAAGCCAACTTCGTAAGCAAGAACAAGTGGAAAGGGAAGAAGAAAGGACCAAAGCAAGACAAAGCCAAAGGTCAGAATGTTCAAACTTGTGCCATATGGGATAAGACCAACCACACCACTTAGAATTGCTGGTTCAATGGGAAGACCTAGAAAGGAAGTGAAAGAGGTGGATATGGAAGCAATAGAGGCACAGGTGGACACAACTTCAACAATAACAATAGACGCTATAATAGAAGGGACTACAACAATTATTCAGAAGGTCAACCACATGAAGACTCATTGCTTCTTATGAATCTAATCCACAAAGAAGGTAAAGAAGATGATCATCCAAAGCATAGACATGAAGTGCAAAGAGGGGATGACACGAAGCACAATGTGGAGAAGATTGGTAATGTCAAAGCTTCCAATGACAGGACAAACATTCTGAGTAAGGTTGTCTATGTACCCACTATCACTAAAAACCTAATAAGTGTATGCCAAATAGTTGAAAAAGGCTTGCAAGTTAGGTTCACCCAACATGGAGCTTTTGTGGAAGATCCATGTCAATGCTTCAAAAAGATAGCCCGAGGTGAGAAGCATGGTAGGCTCTTTACTTTTGAAGTAGGAGAAACCAGGAACATAGCTCTATTCAACTTTGGGTCTCAAACCCTAAGTGAGCTTGAAGTGTGGCATAAGAGACTTGCTCATGTGAATGAAAGAACCTTGAAGGATATATGCAGAGATCAAAGTGTTCTAGGACTGTCGAACATAACAAAGCAACACATGATCAACAGGTGTGATGCATGTCAGATTGGGAAGGCACAAAGACAACCATTCAACCACAAAGGCTACATCCACAACAACTTATTGGACTTAGTAGATACAGATGTATGGGGACCAAGTCAAGAACCTTCATTGGTAGGATCAAGGTATTATGTCTCATTTATTGACGACCATAGTAGATGGACTGTTCTATACTTTATCAAGAGTAAGAATGAAGTGTTTGATTGCTTCAAGAAGTATCTTGAACATGTGGAGAATCATACAGGTAGATCACTAAAGAAGCTCAGATATGATGGAGGGGGAGAATACTTCTCCAAAGAGTTTGATGAGTTCTTGCAGGAAAAAGGTATCAAAAGGGAAGTGATGACTAGGTACTCTCCTCAACTAAATGGAATTGCAGAGAGGAGAAACAAGACATTGGTTGGATCAGCCCGAACAATGCTTGAAGAGAAGAAGTTGCCACATTATCTATGGGCAGAAGCTATTTCAACTGCTATGTACCTTGTCAATAGACTACCATCCAAATCACTTCAAGGTATGACTCCTTATGAAGCATGCCATGGAAGAAAACCTAGTCTTGGACATTGCAAGGTTTTTGGTTGTTTAGCTTATGTTCAAGTACCATCACAAATAAGAGGTAAGCTAGATGAAAGGGCAACAAAGGTAGTGTTCATTGGATATGATTCAACTCAGATGGGTTATAGGTTCTTCAATCCTTCAACCAAGCAATTCACTACAAGTAGAGCTGTTGTGTTTGAAGAACACAGGTCTTGGTATGATGAAGACAAACAAAAGGTAACACTACCATCTGATCTTGATTCTGACTCTCATCAATCAAGAAGCAAGCATGATACACATGTCCAAGATCCAAGAAGTGATACAAACGATGACCAAGATGAAAGAGAAAAGGATTACAAGCTATGGAAGTCAAGAGGCAAAGCAAAGATGCAAGAGGTTGGAGAATGCTCCAAACAAGCACCTAGAAGATCAGCAAGAGATAAGAAACAACCAGAAAGGTATGGATATGATTCCATATTTGTTACGAAGCATTCAATATACTTGGCAAAAGACTCTATTTCAGAGGAACCCTCAACCTATGAAGAGGAAAAGGGAAACCCTAATTGGGAAAAGGCCATGAAAGAAGAGATAGATGCATTGAAGGAAATGGACACTTGGGATTTGGTTCCAATGTCACTGAATCAAAAGGTAATTGGTTGCAGATGGGTATATAAAGTTAAAAGAAACTCAGACGGATCAGTTTGCAAGTACAAGGCAAGATTAGTTGCCAAAGGATGCTCACAAACTCATGGTGTAGACTATGAGGAAACATTCTCACCAGTTGCAAAGATGAATACAATCAGGACATTGATAAGTGTAGCTGCTGCAAGGAATCGGAGACTGCTCCAACTTGATGTGAAAAATGCATTCTTAAATGGTTGGATAAGTGAAGAGGTATACATGTCACAACCACCAGGTTTTGAAAACCCTAATCATCCATCTTATGTTTGCAGACTTAAGAAAGCATTGTATGGATTGAAACAAGCTCCTAGAGCTTGGAATTACAGGTTAGTTACATATCTTCAAGATCAAGGGTTCAAAGCTAGCAGCTCAGATCCTTCTCTATTCATCAAAAGGGATCACAATGAGGTTATCTATCTATGTGTATATGTAGATGATATTATTGTGACAGGTGATGATCTAAATGGCATTCAAAGGATCAAGAGACACATGCAAGAGGAGTTCAAAATCAATGACCTAGGTGAGCTCACATATTTCCTGGGTATGCAGGTGATATACACAGATGAAGGAATGTATTTGACTCAAAGAAGATACATTTAGGATCTTCTTCTCAAGTTCAAAATGGAGAACACTAAACCTGCAGGTACACCTTTGGAGATGAATAATAAACTAAGTGTTTATGAAGGTGAGAAAATTGAAGACATTAAAGAGTATCAAAGCTTGGTAGGTAGCTTGATATATGCTACTCATACAAGGGTAGACATCTCATATAGTGTGGGAGTGCTTAGTCAGTTCATGCACTCATCGAGAAGACCACACATGGATGCAGCTAAGAGAGTACTAAAGTATCTCAAAGGTACAATCAAGGAAGGTATATTCTATCCTTATTCTTCAGATTTGGATATCAAAATCTATTCAAATGCAGATTGGGCAGAAGCTAAGGATGATAGAAAAAGTACATCTAGTTACTTAGCATTTGCAAGCTCGAAGCTAGTGTCATGGAGTTCCAAGAAGCAACCTAGAGTTGCTTTATCCTCAACTGAAGCAGAATTCAGAGGCTTGACCATAACAACTCAAGAGGCAATATGGTTAAAAGCATTGTATACAGATTTGGGACTTGTGAGTTCCAAACCTCACATATTTGGAGATAATGTAAGTTCCATGCATCTAGCAGCAAATCCTATTTTCCATGCAAGAACCAAGCACATAGAAGTCCATTACCACTTCATCAGGGAGAAGCTCATGGCAAAGGAGATTGACATTTCTTTTGTTCCTACTGAAAAGCAGGTAGCAGATATGATGACAAAGGCACTTGATGGAATAAAGTTTTGTAGATTCAAAGCTATGGCAGGTATTCAACCTATCAAAGAATGAAGACTCAAGCATACTTTAGCTTGAGGGGGAGCTGTTGGAACATCAAGCTTACACTATGCTTGAGGTGGATTTGATCTACATCAAAGGCTATCGCGTCGAAAGAATATCCATTGGAGTTCTTTTTCTTATGCTCATTTATTGTATTTTTTTGAGAGATTTTTGATGGTTCATTTACCGTTGTAAAAGCCTTGAGCTTTACACATGTAAAGTTAGAAAGATAGAGCCCAAATCCCACGAATTTGTGGTGGTTGAAGTTGCATTCAATCAAGCAATCAATCAAGCAATCAATCACCTAAAAGTAGATCAAACTAGATCTTCACTTTTCCTAGATTGTAGGAAAGTGAATTGATTCCCTCCAACAACCATTGGACCTTCATTTGAATTCAAATTTCACTTGTAGAAGTCGTGGAACACTCCTAGAGTCTATATAAATACTTGAAATCACTTGTACATTACATGGAAGCAATATACATACACTTGAGACCATCGTTGTCATGCTCCTTCAATTCTCTGCATCATCTTCTTTGCCAACAGTAATCTTGCAGAGGCTGCTCCTCTCTCTCCAGAGCTCCAAATTGAGTGCAAGATGGCTCATTGGAAAGGTATAGTGTCTAGTTTATGCCTATAAATTTTCAAAGCATTTGGTTTAGTAGATTGGGAGAAATCTGAGTTTTTCTGTCTCGGGGTCAATCTCTATGTATTCCTAAAAAATAGGAAGTACCACCGGTGAATGTCTCATTCATTCCTATAGCATATTTTGCTTATTCCTTATACTTTTGTGCATCCTATACACTCAACCCTATGTGTATCACTCCCATAAAAGGATTTTTTCTAATTGTAATCACGCTGATCGCTATGGGCATTTGAAGTTCATTGTCTCTTCCATAGATAATAAGTTTTTTGAGCTAGTCGACCCGCGAACCTATCTATTTTGTATCGACTCATTCTCCTTGATGCTCCAAAGTACATAGTGTGTTTCTTTGCACTTATCACATGCCTATAAGGTCTATTTGAGTCTCCATAAGCTCAAGGGCTGGTCTTGTGCCGGTTGGCTAGACCAAACTTCGTCGCTTCGAAATGCATTTTTCTACCTTCTACAAGCTTCTCCAAGTTCTTTCAAATGACACGAACCAATGTAAGCGAGAGCAGATGTGCCGGCATGGTGTGCCACGGTAGCTCAGCAAAATCAAGCAAGCCACATACACGAGGGTACTCGACGAGCTCGTCAGGGATGCCCGTGCTGAAGGTAGTGATGTGGGAGAGGGGCTCCATTGTCGGGTCAAGAACATTAGCCTCTAGCATCATCACAATCCCATGTGAAAATGTTTTGAAGTGGAAGCCTTTCAAATCTTTGTATTTCCATACAAACATATCTTTATATTCTCATAGAAGATTCATCAATGCTTCTTCATTCACGGGACTTAGATCATCTCCTATGTGTGTGCATCTCTCCTCTTGATTTTCTTCATCACTTCTTTGTTGCCATAGATTTCTACCATTAAATCTTCCCCCTTTGGCATTATGAGGAAGATTCTCCTATCTTCAATCTCATACTTCTTAAAATTCTTTAGTATTTCAAACAATGATTCCTTCTCCAACTGTGGAGTTCACTTACATTTCTTCTTCTTTTGTTCCTTGTGTATCTTCTTGGTTACACATACTTCATTCTTAGGTGTACTTTCATTTTTCTTTTCTTTGATTTTATTTGATACAAGCATCCTTCATCTTAGTCACTTATGGGATCCATTACTATGGATTCTAGGTCCTCGACATCCTCTATGGGTTCACACAACAAGGATATATCATAGTAGCCACCCTCATCACAATGGGGGTTCCATTGTTCTTCGTTGACTGTTATGTCCATAATTGCCAGTATCTAATCCTAATAATGAGGCTCAAATTCATCATTAGGGAATACCATTGGTGCATAGGTTGGTTCACATATAGAGTTATTCTTCTAGTATGTTCATGATTCTCTGGTCTCTAGCCTTTTCTCTTCATCTCCTCTATTTTTCATATCCACAAATGAGTGTCTTCATGTACATGAGATGGATTAGAAGAGTTCATAGAATGTACATATATAGCATCCTCTTGTATCTTGTGGGTAGGTTTCCACTATAGGGGTGGGACATCCCTATTTTTTTAGTCTTTCAAATTGACCTTATTCGTTATCCCTAAGTGTTGTAAGTACAAAGCAATGGTCCCCCAATCTCATATTACTTACACTTGTTGCATGAATGGTCTCCACAATATTATTTTGTACACATGATTCTTTCCAAACACACATATGGAAAATGTATGTTCAACTTCTATGCCATAGGTAATGAGCATAATTCCTTCCATCAATCTTAATGGACGTTCAGTATGGCCATGAGCCATTTGAACTTTTATTTGAGTGGGACATAAGGACAGTTTGCCCCACCGCATCCATAAAGATGTGGTAGCAATGGCAACTCTTGCACTTGAATCTAGAATTTCCTTGGTTGTGTGGCTTTGATAGGTAATGGGAAGGTAGGTATTACTTGATTCACTTTAACTCATGTCGCCAATCTAATCTATTGGAATTTCAAGTACTTTCCTTTTGTATGGGAGCAATCAAGTTTTCGGACTTTATTTTCCACGTGTTTTCACAACATTTGGTTTCACCTTCAAAAGCTCTTTTAAAGTGAGTTGAGATTTCACTTTAGTGTTCTTCAGTATGTTTGTGTTCCTAGGTATAATTAAATCTTCGTTTCTCACTATTATAGTGGGAGCCTCTCAATTGAAATGATCTAGATGCCCATGGGTCTGTGAAGTGTGAACAATAATGGACCATGTCATTCTTGTTTCATACCTTGAAGAATAAAATTATTTCTATTATGTTTTTTTCTTCAAGTCATTAGGTTTTCTACATATATTGTGTTTTATTGCATCATGTTCTATTTGATTTAGTGGTATCATATCAAAATAACTCTAAAACGTAGACATTCAAGAGTGAAGTAGGTATACGAAAATGAGATTTTAGATAGGTTATTTGCATGTAGTGCAACGAAATAGATTTATTTGCATA
The DNA here is from genome assembly GCA_020310875.1 of Ceratopteris richardii. Lineage (NCBI taxonomy): Eukaryota > Viridiplantae > Streptophyta > Polypodiopsida > Polypodiales > Pteridaceae > Ceratopteris > Ceratopteris richardii. Next base: position 19,703,819 of record CM035431.1, on the reverse strand, counting down.
TCCTTGGAGGAATTTGAACAATGAACACAAGAATGGAAGCATTGTGGTTGTGTGTCCATCCACCAACCTTCATTGAAGTAAGTCTCAATGATATGAAGGGTTAGTACATGAAGGAAGTGAAACCCCTTTAAGAATTTTAGCTAACGACGTGACCACTAATCGATCAATATTCTTTTCGTGGTGAAACCTCAAAACACTACTTTGAACTAGTCGTTTTTAGGTCTTCGACGCATTATGAGGTGAAAGGAAGCAACCACAGCCCTTGAATCGCACTAAAAATACAAGAGTTAAGATTGAATAGCCAAAGTCAAAGAGTCCCACAATGTCTATTTCATTAGACATTTCCAAAAATCCCATGAATTTATCACATGTCATGACTTAGATGTTGTCTTTTTTTCCCTCACATATTTTAGTCCTAGCCATGCATCAGAAATATTCAAAATTTAAGTATTCTGATTATGTTCTAGTTGGAATGGATCCCCTTCCAATACTGACACTTCTTGTGAAGGATTTTCTACAATAGATGGAAGAACTCCCCAGTAATGACACCAATGTGTTGAGATGTAGGCTACTCCGAACTCTTAAGAACTCAAACTTGCATCAAGTGTAGCGTCGAGAAGCCTATAATGTCAATACGATGGAAGACTATCGGTGGTGTGAAGACCTCCACACTCATGGCATGTCACTAAAGAAAGATGCATGCACATATGGCAATAGAGAAATTTTGAGCTCTCGTTTGAACCTTGTAAGGAAATAACATTTTCTCTTCATGTATTGGTCCCTTATCCACATTCCGAACATAATTGGAAGCAGGCCCACTATTCTTTTTAATAAATAAAGCAGTAAAATGTTTTCCTTGGTCACATCAATAATTCACCCTTGAGTAAGGAGTTCATTGCTAAGAACATAGATAAGCACTTACGCATGAACTAATCGCCAAAGTGGTTTTATGCAAAAAAGATAATGAAAATATCAAAGATTTATGAGAAAGAAAGTGTTCGCTAGAATGAGGCAAGAGGAATGAAGAAGAAGAAGGAGTATATTAGAACTTATAGCTCACTATGGTGGATGTCAAGGATAACTTCAATATGCTAGCTATCTCTTTCATTATTTGTCCATCCTCATCTACTCTTTCATGCTTACAAGAGACCAACATTATCAATAATAAATGGTCCAAACGTCCCTTTTCCACTCAAAATGTAGAAAAAAAATATTGTACAAAGTTATTTTGAATGGAAGGAATTAGTTGACAATGTGTATGGAATCTCACAAAAGTACTTAATTTTAGAGAAAATTATAGATTTTGGAACCTCCTTTCATTTTGTGGAGGTTGTGTTTTAAAACACGATGTAGCCCCTTTACTCTTTCAGTGGAGATCCCATATCGTGTTTTAAGAAATAATGGGATCATTATTTATCCATCCTCATACCTCTTTCATGCTAAATTCATTGGAGGGGCCCTAAGATCGAAGGGCAGATGGGTTTACCACATTTTAAAATACAACCTCTACAAAGTGGAAGGGATGGAGCTATGGCCACATTTTCGAGCATCTTTTGAGCCATCTATTATAGTCAAGAACTTGAGTTTGATTAGATCCTTCCAAATATTGTAGACCTTCCATTGAACTTCTCAATTCAAGGATCATGAAAAACATCACACAAAGAATTAAAGAATAAAAAACAAAGAAAAGCCTCTTGATCTTACACCACTTATTACTTGGTACTTAGACTTGCACTCACATCATGGTGAAGGCTTGCTATTTCTAAAATTAAAACTTTCCAAATTAGCACTCTAAAAAGAATGAAGAAATTTTTTACTCCCTTTTCTTTCTTAAAAGAAAAACAAATTGGACTCCAGTAGCTCACTAGTGATTTGAGTAAAGTCAGTCCATTGAGCATAGGCATGCTGCTAAGTGAATCAGCCACTACATTAAACTTTCCCTTCCTATACCTAAGCTCATAATCAAACTCCTGAAGGGTCTCTCCCCATTAGGCCTTATGATCCTTAAGTTGTGTTTGATTAGAGAGCCACTTAATGCTCTCTTGATCAAACACTATCATAACCTTGGCACCATATAAATAATGATGCCACTTCTTCAAAGCATGGACAATTGCATACAACTCCTTCTCAAAGATGGATTAATTATTATGAGCAGGTTATAGTTTCTTACTGTCAAAAGCTACCGGTCAACCGTCTTGAAATAAAACCGCTCCTATAGCAAAATCACTCACATCAGTCTCAACCACAAAGGGGTTTATTGGGACCTAGTGCAAAAGTGGAGCTCTAGCAATTTTAAGTTTCAATTTCTCTATATTTTTCTTCTATTTTTCTCCCAATGAAAGACGTTCCCTTTTTCTTTAAGTTGTCCCATCATCAAGACACCAATTTTGGCATAGTTCTTGATGAATCTTGGATAGAAACCTAATAAAGCTAGGAAGATCTACAACTCTTCCAGGTATCTAACCTTTGTTTTGAAAAATTTACACTTTGACTCCTTAGCAAATATGTTTTTTTTCCTCAACACTTGGAATGCTTTTCTCAAGTGTTCCAAGTGTTCCTGCTCTGATCTATTATAGATCAGAATATAATCTAGAAAATCTAATACAAGATTCCCTAGATAAGGTCATAATACATTGTTCATGAGTGTCATGAAAGTGGCACAAGCATTAGTGAGACCAAAAGGTATCATCAAAAACTCATAATGCCTATATTTAGTCTTGAATACATTTTTAGGGATGTCCTCTAGCCTAATGCTAATTTGATGATATCCCAATTTAAGATAAAGCTTGATGTAACTGATCAAACGTTTCTTCCAATCTAGGCATCAAAAACCTATTCTTGATAGTTAGCTTGTTTAGTGCTCTATAATCTTTGCATAATATCATGGAGTTGTCCTTCTTCTTAAGTAGGAGCATTGGTGATGTCAAAGGTGAGTTACTAGGTCTAATGAAGTCCTTGTCTAAGTAATCCTGTAATTGCCTCTCAACCTCCTCATGTTGAGAAACACTAAGCCTATATGGTGGCTTACAAATAGGATTAGTGTTAGTAACTACCTCAGTAGCATCGTCAATGTCCCCTCTCTCAGTTGGTAGCCATCTAGGGAAGTCAATGGGAAAAACCTCTCTAACTTCAAACATAAGATCCTTAAAACCTTTTACAACACACTCTTGCAAGAAAGAATAGTAGAAATTCTTGTCCATAGTTACATTTCTATCGTGAAAATATACACCAGATGAAGTTTCTATACAATGCTCAAAGTCTTGACTATGCAACAAAAAGATCTCCTATACATGCTAAAAATGACAAAGGCTATACAACTCTAAAGATGAGATGAGAGATGCACTAGGTACATCTCTCTCTCTCTATCTCTCTCTCTCTCCCTATATACATAATTCACTTCCATTCTTTTCAAACTCAAGGGTGTGGTTTTGATAATTGTGTTTAAGTGTGTCTCCCAACCCCCAAAGCCACTCTCTTTCTAAAACAAGGTCTATCCTCTCCATATTCATGATTTGGAAGTCCATATCATCAGTGTAATCCTATATCTTAACTTCAAAATTTGATACCATAGTATCCCATATCCTCTTGTCTTCCCCTTGCATCATAGATACTATGTATTTATGTGCACTAGGCTATTGGGGAATCTTAAGATTCTTGACCGGAGCATAGTTTTTGAATTTATCACTGGTAGATTCATCTATCATGACCCACACCCTAGTCATGTATACACTATGAAGTTTAACTAGGTCATGTGGTCCAAATTAAGGTGAACAAAATGGATGTGTCAAACAAGATGTATGCTCGATATCCTGATGCATCACTTCCACTCCTTTACAACTAGAGCTTCCATGAATGAGAAGTGTCTACAGTAGGTGGACCGCCATTTTGCCCTTATCAAGGGCTATACTACTCTCTGATCCTTTCTTCTTTACTTCCTCCTTCTTGAGTGGAAAATTCCACTGTGCATGGCTAGGAGATAGATACCTAAAACACAAGTTTTTCCTCTTGGCCCTCTCATATTGCTCAGTAGGTAACCTAGGCCCTTGTTATCTTTGTTTCTTAATAAGTATTTTTTTTCTCCATTGATACTTTGTTCTTAAAATTGTTTGTACTAAGAGGTTTGAGGGGCTGATCCATCTCCATAGGATTATACTGAGGATGGTTATGATCCTCATAAATCTTAGTGTACTTAATCGCCTTCTCAAAAGTCTTAGGTGTAATCCTTCTTACCTCTCTCTTGATGGCTTTGTGTAAGCCTCTAACAGACCCTCTGATGTTTTGGAAGTCATCTAACCCTTTAAGCTTTAGTATGATCACCCTAAAACGGGATATCTATACCGTCAAAGGCCTACCTCTTTGAGTGATCCTATCCTAGTCATCCGAGTTTCTCTCTTCCTCATTCTTAAGAAGAAACTCTTTCAAGAAAAAACTTTTGAACAAAGTCCAGTCTGTATGGCTGGAATTCAAATCCTTAAGATTCATGCACCACTTATAAGCATGCTGGCCAAGCCAGAGACTTGCTTGTAGCACACTGTACTTTGGTGGGGTTCTCTTTAGTTGATGCAAGTCATTCCACTTTTGCAAAAAAGTATAGACCGCATCCTTATTTCTCTCACAATCATCCCTCATAAAGGTCGACGGCTTGAGGTCTTTCACAAGGGGAGTTTCCATAGAACTCTTCCTTCATGCTTGCCCGAAAAAGGAACATCCTTCTTAGTTGTCTCAACTATAGGAAAAGTAGGCATCTCTCTTTCCTTCCTAGCTAGGAAAGAAGTAACATGAGTCTCTAGTGAGATCATCTAAGTCTTAAGTTGTTCTATGAGAGAAGTCATGCTACCAATGTCTCTCTCTCTAACCTAAGAGTTTGTTCCTTGAGTTATCTGAATTGTTTATGTGTAATGAACTCACCACAGAGCTCTACATAAGAGTATTCCTCTTCTTGTTGTTCTTTTTGCTCTAGTTGTTTCTCTTTAGGTGGATAAGTATGGTCTAAAGTTGCTTACCCTTAGATCCATGCTTTACTCCTCCCGTTTACTAATTAGAGTGTTTATAAAAAATGGAAATAAACTTTATAAGCAAGAAAGAGAGAAACAATATCTCTAGAGCACTTCCACGATACAGTTGAAGTCTTTGAAAGCAAAATCAAAGCGATCTTGGAAGCATGAAGTCTCTTAATTGCAATCCTTGCTTGGCCCAACAAAAGAAATTCAAAAAGTACGATAGGCTTGAGAGGGGTCTCAACACCATAAACCAACAAAAAAGATGTTAAAAGTGTGTGGCAATAGCCCAACATATGTAATTTTGGTAATATGCAAACACTTTTGGCCCTTTCCAGTCCTTGCGAGTAAAAAACTAAGTCGGCAAGCACCTGCCAATGAAAGCTACGATGCCACACCAAGTGACAAAGGTAGATTCTGATGCCAAATGATAAAAAACTAGGCTCGAGAGTGCATGCCTACTATCTACCAAAGCAGTGCATAGGATTTTGGTTGGTCAAAACCTCTCCAAATCAAGCATCATTTATTGTTGATCAAAGCTTAGGAGTGTAGTTTGTAACATAACAAAGATCACTTCAATCAAAAGCTGAGCATGAAGCTATGGGTCAAAGAAGATAGGTATGTCAAGATAGGAAGATGAAAAACAGCTTCTTTGTGGAAAGGCTACTTTGGAAGCTTGAAAATAGCTACTCCAAAGGTATTTCACCTATTGGAAATGCCCTCAACCCATGTCCATAGCCCAATATACATGTGTGTATCTTTATTTCCTTCAATCCTTGCTCAATGCTGTAGCCTCCCCCCACCCCCCACAAAGTGAAGAAAAGAAAATTCAAAGATCAAATTTTACCTCCTCTAAAACTCCTATAAGCTTGTCCTCTACGTAATGGCTGAGAAGGCATTGAAATATCCCACATATCTCAATTTTTTACCGATTTGGCTCCCATACTTGCCAAATTACGCTATGATTGCTCTGCTTAGCTGGAACTACGAGGAAGTTGAGTCGCCGATTGAAAAGATGTAACGTGCGCATGCAGATCCTTTTCTTGTAATATCCCCCTATCCACATACTACTCCTTCATCTATTCTCTCCAACATTCCTAATGAGCCCCCTCCCCCCCCCCCCCCCCCCCCCCCCAAGGCGGCGTCACACATGAGTGCCACATGGCACTCATGTGAGTATCCACCTTAATGAACCTAAGAGTTGATTCACACCATCTTTTCTATGGTGGATCCAGATTTTTCCTCTTCATTCTTGCACATGAGAGAGATTCGAGATCGCTTCTCTACAGAGAGAGAGAGAGAGAGAGAGCAAAAACATTCATGCTCCATGGAGAAATGGGAGGGGCTTGCTCATTTTGTATGTGTACTCAAGAATCCACCACATGTGCAATTAATTCCCACGAATCTTATCAGCCCACGAGCTATATGATTTGATAAGGAGGGAAATGGAGGGAGGACAAGACTCAACCCCCAAACATACATATACTTATTTGGCAAAACTAGACCATACAAATGAGAAGCACTTTCTATGAATGGCGAATACATAAATATTTCTCCCTTCTAATGTATAAATTTTTGGGCTATTATAACATCATATGAAATTTTTAAATTAGCCATTTTATTTCAAAAATCCAAAAAATAGTCATTGGGCTATAAATCACCCTATTTGTTTTCTTGGAAAACAAGTATAAAGGATACCAAATAGGTATGGGTGAAGAAAGGCAAGCAACCAGCCACTCCTCTAAACAAATCTCAACCACGATAGCACACGAAGATGAGGAGAATGATTGACCACAACCACCAAAATCAATATGGGAAGATAAGTCTAATCTGGATACCTAAGTAGCCTTTAAGGGCATGAACCAAAACCTCTCACATATGGGTGCCCAAAGCTTGCTTGAAGGTTTTGGTGCCACCCACTCCCCTTTTTTTCAGAAACCTCGGCAATCACCTCCTAATTAAACCTCTTGCGAACTAAATTCGCAATACATGTCCAAGTCATGTATCAATCATCCCTCAAGCCTCAAATACTCACTCATTCACGTCTTCTTAACGTACGAATGCATCCCTCAAGTCAAAATCTTGTCCCATGTACTAGCCATGGTAACTATGAAAACTTCAAAATCAGTGTAAAACCCTAACTTGTAAGAAAGAAAAAACACATACATAGACCTTGTAATGTTCACTCCAAAGAAACATGTAATCAATCTAGCTGGGCTTCCTTTAGACTGGTTTCATCATGCTGTGAACATGCATAAATTTGATAGCGCATATAGGTGCGTCTAGCAACATGCAAAAGGCACATTTGGTCTCAATTGCATAGTGCACATAAAGGGGGCTAAGTAAGGGTATCTATGTAAGTATTGGAAAGGGACTGTGGTCTTGCCATACTCGGATATTGTGTCTCTAACCCTATTAACATGTAAATTCATTGTCTTATTAGATGTACATGATGCACTTATTGATGAGAGAGCTGCTATTGAGCAAGAAAGAACTATGCCAAAATGGCTGGTGCAGACCTTGTGTGACACTAAATTAGATGCACCTCTGTCATATCCTACTCGATCAGGCTCTCATAGTGCCTCTTTTGCATCAGATTGCTATGTTATGGCTGCATCTAGTCTCTGTGATGAGAATGAGCCTGTTTCATTTGATGAAGCACAAAATTCAAAAAATTGGATGGTTGCTATGCAATCTGAATATGACACAATAATGAAGAATGGTACTTGGTCTTTATGTGACTTGCCTCCTGGCAAGAAGGCCATTGGCACTAAGTGGGTATACAAGTTGAAGCGTAAACCTGATGGTACAGTTGACAGGTATAAGGCTAGGCTTGTTGCAAAGGGTTATGCGCAGGAAAGAGGCATTGATTTTGATGAGACCTTTGCACCTACATGCCGTATGACTACTGTTCGGAGCATTTGTGCACTTGCAGCCCATCATGGTTGGAATGTACATCAGTTGGAAATTAAAATAACATTTCTGAATGGTGACTTGCATGAAGAAGTGTATGTTTTTCAGCCCTGTGGCTTTGTGCAGAAAGGGCATGAAAACCACGTGTGCAGGTTAAAGAAGGCATTATATGGTTTAAAGCAAGCACCACGTGCTTGGTATGAGAAGATACATGCCTATCTGATTGTAGATGGTTTTGAGAACAGTCCAATTGAAAGCACCTTATATGTAAAGCGTGCTAATGATGTGCTTCTGATCATTGTTGTCTATGTTGACGACATGCTGCTCATTGGTCCTATTGAGAAGCATATTACTGATTTTAAGGCTGATTTGCATGCCTCATTTGAGATGTCTGATTTGGGGCATTTGCATCACTATTTGGGCATTCAGTTTATGCAAGTTGATGGTGGAATGGCTTTGTGTCAAACGAAATATATTGACATATTATTGCAGCGTTTTGGCCTTGAAGTCTATAAGCCTATTACCACTCCTATGGAGACAGGTTTACGATTGAGTCTTCATGATGCTGGAGATGCATTTGATGTTGTTCTCTATCAGCAGGTTGTTGGATGCTTGATTTACTTATGCATTACTCAGCCAGATATTCAGTTTGTTGTCTCACAGATGAGCAGGTTTATGCATTGCCCAGGAGTCAAGCATTGGCAGGCGGTTAAGCGCATCTTTTGCGACTTGAGTGGTACTCGGCTACTTGGGTTGTTTTATCCCAAGGGGGGATCACTACCGCCAAATTTGCATGCTTTTTCTGACTCTAATTGGGCTGGTTGCTATGACACTTGTGTGTCCACTAGTGGATTTTGCTTCATGCTTGGTAGCTCATGTATATCTTGGTTGAGCAAGAAGCAGCCTACTATGGCCACTTCCAGTTGTGAGGCTGAGTATAGGGAAGCTTTCACAGCTACTGTTGAGTGTGTGTGGCTCAGACGCCTTATGGCTGATTTGGATGTTGGTTAGTCTTCTACCACCACCATCTTCACTAACAGGCAGAGCGCATTGGCAGTTGCAAGGAACCTTGTGTTCCATGCTCGCACTAAGCACATTGAGGTGCATTATCATTATGTGAGGGAGAGATTCTCTGCTGGGGAGATCGGCTTGGCATATGTGTCCACGCAGGAGAACATTGCAGACCTTTTCACGAAGGCTCTGCGTAGGGAGAAGTTTGAAGCTTTCCGCAAAGCTTTGGGCTTACTTCCTTTTGTGGAGGGATTTCCACATAGCTTGGCACTTCCTTATACATGACTGCTAGCTACTTGTTCACTGCATCACTCCCAAGGGGGATTTGTTGATATATTTAGGTAGTGATGTGTGTGAACACTCTAGGACCGCCAGGGCACTTTTTTCCCTCTTTAGGAGGTTTTTTTCCCCCGGCTTGTATATACACCTATTGCCCTAATGGGCTACATATCTTTATACATTCTCTAGTAATACATTCAGTATTATGTGTTGTGCTCCAAGCTTCTTCTTCTTCCTTGTGTTTTTCGAGTGCTTCCGCAGATGTCTAACTCCAACAACTTATTCACTAGTGTGGCACTCAGACACACCTATATAAGAGTGCTTATTAAACTGAATAAGAAGTAGAAAAAGGCTTGGAGCACAACACACAACATTGAATCTATTACCACTAGAATGTACAAAGATAAGTGACCCGTCAGGGCAATAGGCATATATACAAGTCGGGGAAAAAAAACCTCCTAAAGAGGGAAAAAAGTGCCCTGGTGGTCCTAGTGTGTTCACTTACATCACTACCTAACTATATCAACAAATCCCCCTTGGGAGTGATGCAATGAAGGAGCTAGAAGTCATGTATAAGGAAGTGCCAAACTATGTGGAATCAATCCACAAAAGGAAGTAAGCCCAAATCTTTGCGAAAAGCTTCAAACTTCTCCCTAGGCAGAGCCTTCGTGAAAAGGCCTGTAAGGTTCTCTTGTGTGGGCCCATATGCCAAGCTGATCTCTTTAGCAGACAACCTCTCCCTAACATAATGATAATGCACCTCAATCTGACTGTCAATGAAGATGGTGGTGGCAGAAGACTGACCAACACCCAAATGAGCCATAAGGCATCTAAGACACACACACTCAACAATCGCTATGAAAGCTACCCTATACTCAGCCTCACAACTGGAATTGGCCATAGTAGGTTGCTTCTTGCTCAACCAAGATATACATGAGCTACCAAGCATGAAGCAAAAGCCACTAGTGGACACACAAGTGTCATAGCAACCAGCCCAGTAGTAAGATAGAACACATAGAATGGATATCTCCCATAGTGGTAGTACCCAAGAAAGAGTGGCAAACTTAGGGTTTGCATCAACCTCAAGAAGCTTAATGTTGCTACCATTATGGACAATTATCCACTTCCTATAATTGACCATTTGCTGGAGAGACTAGCTGGCAAAGAGGTATAGAGATTTCTTGATGGTTTCTCAAGATACAATCAAGTGGCTATAGCTCTAGAAGATCAACATAAAATTGCTTTTGCAATTGAGTGGGGAGTATTTGCATTTAGAGTCGTACCACTTGGCCTGACAAATGCACCAGCTACCTTTCAAAGGCTTATGTGTCATGTCTTCAAAGAACTCTTGAGAACAACCATGGAAGTATATGTAGATGACTTATGTGCTTTCTCTTGCAAAAGAGAAGCTCATCTTCGGGAACTTGGACAAATCTTTGAAAAGTGTAAACTTTACAGAGTCTGTCTAAACCCTCAAAAGTGTCTTTTCTTTGTTAGATAGGGAAAGATACTTGGTCACATTGTTTTAAAGAATGGCATATCTACATATGAAGAAAAGACCAAATTGATAGTTGAGATGCCTAGACCCACAACTATGAAGGAACCACAAGGATTTATGGGACATTGTGGGTACTACAAGAGATTTGTACACAATTATACTATGATTGCTAAACCTTTATATGCCTTAATCACGAAATTTGAATGGATGGAAGAATGTGAAGAAGCTTTCAAGAAATTGAAATATTGGTTGATCTCAACACCCATTCTGAAACCACCCAATTGGGAGAAAATTTTCCATGTCCATGTAGATGCTTCCAATTTTGCATTGGGATGCATTTCAGCACAGCTAGTGGAAAATTCCAAATTGGATTTCCCAATTGCCTATGCAAGTAGACAAATGAACCAAGCTGAGAGAAACTACACCACCACAGAGAGAGAGGGATTAGGCATGGTGTATGCAGTCAAGAAGTTCAGACATTATCTCCTAGAAAACAAGTTCAAGTTCTCTATGGATCATCAAGCCCTATTGTATTTAGTAAACAAGCCTTGTAACACAGGGAGGATTGTCATATGGTTTTTGCTTCTGATGGAGTTTGATTTTGAAGTTGTTGTAAAATAGGATAAGACTCATGTCAGAGCAGATCATCTGTCTAGGCTATGCAATGGAGAAGAACCCCAAGGAGTGGATGATGAACTGCCAGATGCTTATATATTTAGGGTAGAAGCTATACCTACTTGGGCAAAGAATCTTGTCCCATTGTTGAGTTTTGAACCCCAATTCACAAAAAAAGACATCAGTCAAGTCCTGGGTCAAACCAAGAATTTCATATTGCTATCAAGACACTTGTATTATCTCCATGACTCAGGCTTGTTGCTAAGTTGCACCCTAGATGAGGAACAAAGGAGTTACCTAGAAAGGGCACATAACCCTCATAACCTAGTCCATGCTTCAAAGAATCAAACCCTAGTGAATCTCCATAGACTAGGAGTATATTCCCCATATCAAAAGAAGGATATACATTATTTTGTGCAACAGTGTGATGATTGCCAAAAAATAAGAATAGGTGAAAATGCAACCTTAAAAAAGTGAAAAATACTTTTCATGAGAAGGTAATGAATATAGAGTGCAAGGACTACTCTTTGATAGCAAGTCAGTTGTATAAGACAGGTAAATATGGGTACCTAAGATTATGTGTTCCAGAAGAAGAGTATGTGAAAATGCTGCAATTAGCACATGCAGGTGCAACTTCAGGACACTTTTCAGTAGAAAGAACTGCCAAGCTAATAATCAATGCAGGATTTTGGTGGCCAACATTACATAAAGATGCCAAATTATTTGTGGAAAGATGTGACATTTGCCAAAGAGCAAAGAATCCAATAAGAAAAGATGACATGCCACTAAGTCCCATAATGAGCTTTAGAGCTTTTTCCAAGTGGGGTATTGATTTCATTGGACCCATTTCACCACCATCCAAAACCACCCATCCAGAGTACATCATAGTAGCACTGATTGTCTACTTAACTAAGTGGGGAGAAACTAAAGCCACTAGAAGAAATGATGCTCAAACAACAACAAGGTTTTTATTTGAGAACATCTTTGTGAGGTTTGGGTTACCATTAGAAATCATTAGTGATAGGGGAAATCATTTTGTCAATGAGGTCATAGAACATCTTTTAGATGAGTTCTTAGTTGTGCATAGGCTATCAACACCCTATCACCTCCAAGCCAATGGTCTAGCCAAAAGCACCAATAAGATTTTGCACGAAATATTGCAAAAGATAGTTAACAACAAGCGGTCAGAGTGGGATAAACAATTACATCATATTCTTTAGGCATATAGAATTGCTTATAAAACCAGCATTGGAACAACACCTTTCAATTTGGTGTATGGCCAAAATGCTATCTTACCCATGGAATTCCCAATTCCAACCCTAAAAGTGGAAAAATTTCTAGATTGGACAGAACATGAATCAGTAAACAGAGTCTCAGAACTAGAAAAGTTAGGGGCTACTAGGTTACAAGCCATCAACTCTTTGTATGCCAACAAAAGGAGACAAAAAGCTTATTTTGATATGCATATCAAAGAGAAGGACTTGAAGGAGGGAGACCTAGTCTTAGCATTCACAATCAAGGAAATCAGCAAGAAATTGCAAACGAGGGGACATGGACCATACATCCTATACAAGATCAGTAACAATGGAGCTATGCAGCTAGCAACCCTAGAAGGCCAAGACATGCCCAAATACATAAGTGCATGTAGGGTTAAGAAGTACCTAGAGCTTCTCACTGAACAACAATGGCAGAGATTGCAAATAGGAATGCATAGGTAGCAAGAGTTGGAAAGAATCAAAGAAGAGGCTCAGGAAGAAGCTAGGGAGAGAATCTTGAAGATCAAGGAGAAGATGAGACAGTCCTAATTCGACTTTTCACTATTGATATTGTGTAGCTTACACTTTTTTGTTTGTTTGTTTTCTTTATGTTGTTGTAAATTCATTTGCATACTATGAATAAGTGTACATACATGTGTCAAAGCAGCCAAAGGGGATCTCCATCATATGCTCTGCAATATTGAGAATGCATGCACATCATCTCGAGAAACCCTAATTGTACTTGCACTAAAATACACACACAATCACTCAATAAAGGCTTTAGAGCATAGGGAGGTCATTTTTTACACATGAAATTCATGCTGCAGATCCACCACCGACTCTAAAACCAACCTTCAACCTACATTCTCAATATTATAGAGAATTAGGGGGGATGGAGGATGTCAAAGCAAAAGCAAGACAAAAAAAAAGTAAAGCAAAGCAAGGAAGAAGTGTACAGAGGAGAAAATTTTTTATCTTGTTGAAGAAAAGACAAGTTAATCGTTGGTTGAAAATAAGACATGAACATGCACTAAAGGCTTATAATTTTCATTAGAGGGAACTGTAGGCTTGATCCTACATATTCCGAGATTTGGGAAGCCATAGAGAGAGGGGATTTATCATACATGGGTTTCCAATGAGGATGGAGTATCAACAGGTACTCAAGAAGTGGAAGAATTATAGTATCCATGATGGATATCTGTTATATAACGGTAAGGTGTGTGTCCCTAGAGACTTTGAGATGAGACGGCATATTCTATATGAGTGTCATGAAATACCTAGTGTTGGAAACCTAGGAGTTAGCAAGACTTATGATCCTTTTACAAGGCATTTTTACTCGCCTAGACTTCATAAGGACATCCTAGAGTATGTGCTTAAGTGCACTAGATGCCACATCAATAAAGCTTAAAGATTGAGGTGGAGGACTACTCCACCCATTGGATATTCCCAATGGGAAGTGGGAGAGTATCTCCATGGATTTTATAGTTGAATTACCTAAGATGCAAAGAGAACATGACTCTATCTAGGTAATTGTGGATAGGTTAACCAAAATGGCTAGGTTTATACGAAAACATGTAGTACAATGAAGATAGTTGAGTTGGCTAGATTTTTGTAGAGAACCTATATCGATTATATGCTTTTCTTTAGACATGGTCTTAGATTGGGATAGGAAGTTCACTAGCCACTTTTGGAGAGCGGTCTTCAAACGGTTGGAAATGAGACTTAGCATGAGTAAGGTTGAGCATCCACAGTAAGATGGGAAAATTGAGAGGGTTAACCAAATCCTAGAGCATATGCTTAGCATATGTGAATGAAAGGAAAATTAACTAGGAAGAGTACTTACCTATAGTAGAGTTTGCATATAATAGTGCCAAACACTCTTCCACTAGGCATAGTCCATTTATGCTTATGTACGGGTTTCAACCAAGGGTTGCTTATGCAGTAGGATTGCATAATGAGAAACATCAAGCTATGAAGGACTTCATGGAAGGGATGAATGTTATGCTTGGGCTTACTAAGGAAAACATTATGAAAGCTCAGGATAGGGCTAGAGCCTATGCTCACCCTCAAAGGATAGACATCAACCTTGAGGTAGGAGAGCAAGTCTATCTTAGAGTTCCATCTACGTCTGAAACCATGAAGATGTGCCCTTGTTCAAAATTATCTCCTAGGTATTGTGGACCATTCCCAATACTTAAGAGAATAGGAAAGATGGCTTACTAGCTCCAACTTCCAAAGAATAGCCAGATGTATGGGGTATTTCATGCTAGCCAGCTTAATAAAAGGCTAGGTGAATCTGACAACCTTATTTCAAATAGTGAGGTACTAGAGCCTATTTCTTTTCAATCTTTTCCCCATGAGCCTCAAAGCATACTACACACTCGAGAGAAAAAAATGAAGAGTCACTTATATAAAGAGTGTCTAGTAATGTGGAGAGATAGTTCATAAGATAGTGCTACATGGGATTGGGTTAGCACCCTTGAGAGATGGTTTCCCATGTTTGCCTTCCCAAGCATCTTCTTAAGGGGAAGGATACGAGGAAAAAACATGGAGATATGACCATGCACACCTAATACATGGGGATATAGTAGGAGTATTATTCCATTTATTCTCTTTTATTTGAGAACATTCCGATACCATTTTTAAGGACAAAAATGGAATTAAGGGGAAGCACATGTTATGTGGAGCCACCATAGAAGAGATAGTGTGAACCATCTCTTAGGTTCCTTAAGGTGGATACTCACATTAGTGCCATGTGGCACTCATGTGTGATGCCACCTTTGGGGGGAGCTCCTTAGTAAGGAATGCTAGACATAATAGATGAAGGAGCAGTATGTGGCTCGAGAGATATTCAAATAAAAGGGCCTCCATGCGCATGTTCCATCTTTTCAACCGACGATTCAACTTCCTCGTAGTTCGAGCTAAGAAAATATGAAAATGGTAGCAATCATAAAGTAATTTAGCAATTCTCTTCTTAAATCTGTGAGAGATAGCTAGCATTTCTTGAATCATATGACCACGCATATGGGATGGAAGGAGCACCATGTTACAATTTATGAGAAAGGGTTGGTTGTCCATGAGCACCTCTCAATCCCTTGCATATGGGATTGAATGGGGAACATACATGCTCCCTTATATTCTCATATTTTTGAAAGTTAGGCTCCCTTATTTTCTCATATTTTCCTCTTTATAGTAACAAGCTGAAGCGTAAACCGGATGGTAGAGTTGACAGGTATAAGGCTAGGCTTGTTGCAAAGGGTTATGCACAGGAAAGAGGCATTAATTTTGATGAGACCTTTGCACCTACATGCCGTATGACTACTGTTCGGAGCATCTGTGCACATGCAGCTCGTCATGGTTGGAATGTACCTCAGTTGGATATTAAAACAGCATTTATGAATGGTGACTTGCATGAAGAAGTGTATGTTTTTCAGCCCCGTCACTTTGTGCAGAAAGGGCATGAAAACCAGGTGTGCAGGTTAAAGAAGGCATTATATGGTTTAAAGCAAGCACCACATGCTTGGCATTAGAAGATACATGCCTATCTGGTTGCACACGGTTTTGAGAACATTCCAACTGAAAGCACCGTATATCTTAAGCGTGCTACTGATGTGCTTCGGATCATTGTTGTCTATGTTAATGACATGCTGCTCACTGGTCCTATTGAGAAGCATATTTCTGATTTTAAGGCTGATTTGCATGCCTCATTTGAGGTGTCTGATCTGGGGCATTTGCATCACTATTTGGGCATTCAGTTTATGCAAGTGATGGTGGAATGGCTTTGTGTCAAACGAAATATATTGACACATTATTATAGCGTTTTGGCCTTGAAGACTATAAGCCTATTGCCAGTCCTATGGAGACAGGTTTACGATTGAGTCTTCATGATGTTGGAGATGCGCTTGATGCTGTTCTCTATCAGCAGGCTGTTGGATGCTTGATTTACTTATGCATTACTCGGCCAGATATTCAGTTTGTTGTCTCATAGATGAGCAAGTTTATGCATTGCCGAGGAGTCAAGCATTGGCAGGTAGTTAAGCGCATCTTTCGCTATTTGAGTGGTACTCGGTTACTTGGGTTGTTTTATCCCAAGGGGGGATCAGTACCGCCAGACTCGCATGCTTTTTTTGACTTTGATTGGGCTGGTTGCTATGACACTCATGTGTCCACTAGTGGCTTTTACTTCATGCTTGGTAGCTCATGTATATCTTGGTTGAGCAAGAAGTAGATTACTGTGGCCACTTCCAGTTGTGAGGCTAAGTATAGGGCAGCTTTCACAGCGACTATTGAGTGTGTGTGTGGCTCAAATGCCTTATGGCTGATTTGGGTGTGGCCGTTGCGAGGAACCCTGTGTTCCATGCTCGCACTAAGCACCTAAAGTAAGGATCTCATAAGAAGAGCAATGGGAGTGGCAGGACCAAGTTCCATATTGGTGAGTATCTCCTCTTACCACCTATAGAATTCAAAAATTTCTAAGGAGCAATCCCAATTAATGACCGCTATAAATGTCATTGAAAGAGTGCATGCAAAATCCCATTAGTTATAGGGATGCATAGGGCCATTGAGAGACACTAAATATATTTTGGAATCCAAGTTACATTTTGACCATCAACGGGGTCCCTTTCAATTTTTCACCCAAGACTTTGAAGCTTTGCAAAACTCCAAAAAATTACAACCCCTATGGGATAAATCAAGGCTTCCTTGCCAAAACTAGACTTTTATTTGTGCTACTATTTGATTCATACACTATAGCTTGGACTAATTTGAGACATAGCTAGTACATTTGTATTGCCATCCCTACTCTTGGATAAGCCTTTGAATAAGTCTCACCTCCCTCAGAATCTAGTTAGAGAGGTCCTTTGAATAAGCACTAAAAAATATTTTAGTGCTTCCTTGCCAAAACTAGACTTTTATTTGTGCTACTATTTGATTCATACACTATAGCTTGGACTAATTTGAGACATAGCTAGTACATTTGTATTGCCATCCCTACTCTTGGATAAGCCTTTGAATAAGTCTCACCTCCCTCAGAATCTAGTTAGAGAGGTCCTAAAGATGTTTAGGATGCATGTATCCTCCAACAAGGAAACCCTCATACGCAAGGAGATGGAAAAAGAGTGAGATTTTGAAGCTTTCTCAAATGTCAGCTATTACACGTAATCTATCAATGACACTCATAATGTGGATGTAAGATTTTGCTTTCTTTGGTCAAGATGGATTTACACAACCTCATAAAAAGATCGAGTTTAGTTTGTATTTGGCACAAAATAACTTGTGAAAAAGATTTGTCACATTTAGATAATACAAGATGGTTGCAGAAACAAGCATGAAATGGGTGCTGTGCCATCACACATATTGTTTATATGTGTCTTGTTTATGATGTTTCCACAATTGCAAACCTTCAAGGATGGTAGAGCGTTAACATCCCACAAAACTAACTACATGAGAGACACAATACCATGCTTGCAACCAATGCTAACCTCACTTACGACCTTGCCTTCCCCATTAAGAACACCACCAGTAGTCCCACTATTCACTCTTTGTATCACATGAACAACAAAACCCTTGGAGCCAGCACATAATAAAGAAATAACAAAAGAACCCTCTACATTGGCCCTAGAAACACTTGTCATTGCAGAGACATCATCTTCCTGAACAGTGAGGTTTCCACACAAGAAATTGAACCACCTTTTGGTTTTGAAATATCGGAACCATTTCTAGACTTTGAATATTCATACACATAGTCTGTATCTCAAGAATATGAAAGGTCAAATTACCTGGGGCCACAAAGTGATAGAGAGGAGGAGCAACAACTGAATAATGAAGAAGAAGAAGAGCATGATCTACCCACACATACAAAGGAACTACAAAGGCTATATTCATGTATGGAGGAATTTCAAGCATGAAATCAACTTGATGGGGAAGAAGCCATGCGCTACTGCAAAAAAAACTCACGCAAAACATCTTTGATGAAGCATTCATAGAGATAATGAACTTATTCATAGAGGATGTGGGTGTGGAAAATGCATTACGATTTTTGATGAAGAGGCCACCGGCATGTTATGATCCTCGCTTTGTTTTCCAACAAGCACATATACGCTCCCCCTTCCAAGTTCACATCCCTGCATGGGTATATCCACTCAAAGTAAAGTCCGAAGTGTTCATGTGCTTTAAACAGTTTTTGGTTTTGGCTGAAAATCTATCAGCATGTAAAATGGGCACCCTCCATTTTGATCGAGGGGGGTAATATATGTCTTCTGATTTTAATGCATTTCTGGCTGAATGTGGGATAAAAGACTAGTGTACAGTGCCGTATACACCTCAACGGAATGGAGTTGTTGAACGAAAGAATAGGTCACTCATGGAGATGGCGAGGTGCATGGTCAAGAGTTAGGCTTTACCACATAGTTTCTGGCTTGAGGTTGTCATGTGTACAACATATGTACTAAATAGGTGTCCCACTAAAGCGCTACAGTCTATTACTCCATATGAGGCTTGGCATGACCGCAAGCCATCTGTTGCTCATCTGCGTGTTTTTGGTTGTTTGGCATATGCACTAGTGCCTGAACAACATCGCAGGAAATTGGATGATAAGGCAGTAAAATGTATTTTTGTTGGGTACAGTTCTAAAAGTAAAGGCTATCGTCTGTATCATCCACAGACTAAACACATTCTGGTTCGCCGTGATGTTGTCTTTGTGGAAGATGCTATTCAGCCATTGCTTTCATGTACTAAGGAGACATCTGTTAGCTCCAAAGACATGTATGATACTTTGATTCCTCTTTTTACAGGTGGACAGTCTAGTGCTAGTCCTAATGAGGCAACTTCTCAGCCTTTGCATGTTTCATATGATGATGCAGATCATTCCATTTCTGATGCAGATTTACATGATGCACTTGTTGATGAGAGAGCTGATATTGAGCAGGCAAAAACTATGCCAAAATGGCTGGTGCAGACCTTGCGTGACAGCAAATTAGATGCACCTTTGTCATATCGTACTCGTTCAGGCTCTCATAGTGCCTCCTTTGCATCAGATTGCTATGCTATGGCTGCGTCTAGTCTCTGTGATGAGAATGAGCCTGTTTCTTTTGATGAAGCACAGAATTCAGAAATTGGATGGCTGCTATGCAATCTGAATATGATGCTATAATGAAGAATGGTACATGGTCTTTACGTAACTTGCCTCCTGGCAAGAAGGCCATTGGCACTAAGTGGGTATACACGCTGAGGCGTAAACCTGATGGTACAGTTGACAGGTATAAGGCTAGGCTTGTTGCAAAGGGTTATGCACAGGAAAGAGGCATTGATTTTGATGAGACCTTTGCACCTACATGCCGTATGACTACTGTTCGGAGCATTTGTGCACTTGTAGCCCATCATGGTTGGAATGTACATCAGTTGGACATTAAAACACCATTTCTAAATGGTGACTTGCATGAAGAAGTGTATGTTTTTCAGCCCCGTGGCTTTGTGCAAAAAGGGCATGAAAACCAGGTGTGCAGGTTAAAGAAGGCATTATATGGTTTAAAGCAAGCACCACGTGCTTGGTATGAGAAGATACATGTCTATCTGGTTGCACATGGTTTTGAGAACAGTCCAACTGAAAGCACCTTATATGTTAAGCGTGCTAATGATGTGCTTCTGATCATTGTTGTCTATGTCGACGACATGCTGCTCACTAGTCCTATTGAGAAGCATATTGCTGATTTCAAGGCTGATTTGCATGCCTCATTTGAGATGTCTGATTTGGGGCATTTGCATCACTATTTGGGCATTTAGTTTATGCAAGTTGATGGTAGAATGGATTTTTCTCAAACGAAATATATTGACACATTATTGCAACGTTTTGGCCTTGAAGACTGTAAGCCTATTGCCACTCCTATGGAGACAGGTTTACGATTGAGTCTTCATGATGCTGGAGATGCATTTGATGCTATTCTCTATGAGCAGGCTGTTGGATGCTTGATTTACTTATGCATTACTCAGCCAAATATTCAGTTTACTGTCTCACAGATGAGGAGGTTTATGCATTGCCCAGGATTCACGCATTGGAAGGTTGTTAAGCGCATCTTTCGTTACTTGAGTGGTACTCGGCTACTTGGGTTGTTTTATCCCAAGGGGGGATCACTACCGCCAGATTTGCATGCTTTTTCTGACTCAGATTGGGCTGGTTTCTATGACACTCATGTGTCCACCAGTGGTTTTTGCTTCATGCTTGGTAGCTCATGTATATCTTGGTTGAGCAAGAAGCAGCCTACTATGGCCACTTCTAGTTGTGAGGCTGAGTATAGGGCAACTTTCATAGCGACTGTTGAGTGTGTGTGGCTCAGATGCCTTATGGCTGATTTGGGTGTTGGCGAGTCTTCTGCCACCACCATCTTCACTGAGAGTCAGAGCGCATTGGCAGTTGCGAGGAACCCTGTGTTCCATGCTCACACTAAGCACATTGAGGTGCATTATCACTATGTCAGGGAGAGGTTCTCTGCTGGGGAGATCAGCTTGGCATATGTGCCCACGCAGGAGAACATTGCAGACCTTTTCACGAAGGCTCTGCCTAGGGAGAAGTTTGAAACTTTCCGCAAAGCTTTGGGCTTACTTCCTTTTGTGGAGGGATTTCCACATAGCTTGGAACTTCCTTATACATGAGTGCCAGCTCCTTGTTCACCGCATCACTCCCAGGGGGGATTTGTTGATATATTTAGGTAGTGATGTGTGTGAACACACTAGGAACACCGGGGCACTTTTTTCCCTCTTTAGGAGGTTTTTTTCCCCCGGCTTGTATATACGCCTATTGCCCTAATGGGCTACTTATCTTTGTACATTCTCTAGTAATACATTCAGTATTGTGTGTTTGTTCTCCAAGCTTCTTCTTCTTCCTTGTGCTGTTCGCGTGCTTCTACAGACGTCTAACTCCAACATGGTGTCACATCGAAAGAAGCACCAAAATCTAGCAGCCACATGTGGGAAAGAGAATCAGCCATAAGAGCCTGAGTTGGCATAGTACTATCAAGTGTCAACACATAAGCATCATGAGAAATAGTATTAATTTCTTCAATCTTCATAGTCAAAGTAGATGGTGCAGGTAACGGTTTAACATGCCCATCAACCTTCTGTCCTTTACCTTTAGCATTCTTTAATGCATAACAGTCTTTCTTCATATGTCCTTTCTTATGAGAATAATGGCATTCAATATCCCTCTTCCTTGTTTTACTTCTACTCTTATTTCATTGACCATTCTTTTCCTTGTTCTTGCTCCTGCCATGTTGCTGATTCTCTCCTTGGTAAGAATCACGAACACTATATGCATCTCCACTGTGAGTGCCAACCATAGATTTTCTACAAATCTCCTCACTCAAAAGTGCTCCACATATGTCATCATAGACGAGTTTACCACCAGGTGCACTATTGCTAATAGCTGCGCAAAACGTATCCCATGATGATGGCAGGGTGCATAACAACAATACTCCTTTCATTTCATTATCCATATCCATTTTATGAGCCTATAATTGGGAGAATATAGCATCAAAATCGTTTAGATGAGCAGCAACACTATATATATCTTTCATGCAAAGATCATATAATTTTCTCATCAGATACACTTTATTTGATGCCGTCTCTTTTTCATATGTATTGCATAATGTCTTCCAAAGCTCCTCTGTACTTTCATAGTCTAATATTGTAAAGTAGACATTATCGGCCAGGTGCAAGTGAATGGTAGACCTGGCCATTTCATCTAACTCATCCCAATGATCTTCATCCATGTCAGCAGGCTTCTTTGAAATCCCATTTACTGGCTTCCATTGCCTCCTTTGAATCAACACATCTTTAATCCGATTCTTCCATAGAGAAAAGTTTGTGCCGTCAAATTTTTAGATCTCAAAATGGTCTTTGCCCTGCAAGTTATAGCTCCTCCTCGGAACACTGGCACTAGACCCTGATCCACCAGATGTGCCTGAGACCTCTGATGCCATGATGGTAGAGAACCGAATAGAATGATAATGGAGCTAGAAGAGTCCAAAAACCAACAAATAAGTGTATGAAGGAGTAAATCGACCACTATATAGTTGACTAAACCAAAAATCTAGAAAACTTTTGCTAGAGTATCCTCTGCAAAATGAGCATATGACCAGTGTCAAAATATCATAAAACTGCAAGTATTGACATGTTTACCTGCATAGGGAATCGCTGACTCCACTCCATAAAATCAGTTACCCAATAGAAGCCAACTAGGCTTATCGAGCACCTATGAACAACTATCATACATCTCCTATGGGGAAGCTCGGTAAGTCTTCCACCTGCATCACTGAAGAGACCCCGACATCTAGGTGTCTCCAAGTTAAGAAAACCTCACCAGGACCCTCTTTATCAAACCTAAAAGGCTTTATGCAAAAACATAACCGCTATATCAATGACCACATGGACGTACATAAGCGGTATCCATAGAAGCATATTGGGATGGGTGACCTCCCGAGAAGTATTGGGAACCTCTATCTTTCTTAATCGTTGAGGTCCTCCCTTGTGCGTAGCAAATGGTGCCAATGGTGACTTCGATGATTCGGGTGATAAGGTATGCCAAGGTCTATGCCTTGGTCTCCACCTTAGTCGTAAGCCTTGAATTAATTCGATGGCGATGCACCACGATGTGCTCTCCTTATCGAGGGCTCCACAAAGATATCCTGGGAGTAGAAAACCGAGCTCCTGAGGCCACACATAGGACTCTGCACAGAGGCTACAAAATACACAAAAAAACACAGTGCACAGGGAGTACGAAGGCAGACTTCTTAGGTCTTACAAATGCAATTGAACTTATAGTCTGTGACTGACCAGGCCACTTTATGTTTTTATTAAAGAACATATATAAAGACGTGTTCGGTGGCCATTTGACCTTTCACATGGACACTAACAGTAACAAAAATCACTCATGATTGGTAGCTATTTAAGCTAACTAGAGTTTCCCAAAAGGAATTAAGCCAATTGTTGTTGTGCTCAGAGAACTGTTCAAAATATTGAACAGGAGTAGAAACAAGAATAGCAAGTTTTTTGGTCTTGGATCAATTCCCACCTCTCTGAATTGATCCATTGATTAGTGGATCATCTTCCAAGAAACATATGTGATTATTTATGATCATATGCTAAAGAGGCCCACTACGCTCTCTAATAGTTGTTCTTGGCTGGTGTGAAGCAGGTTTAAGCAACACCTATTCATCTCTGAAGATTATCCTCCATCTCCTTCAACATATCCGACTTATATTTAGGGTAAGTTTCTCTAGAATGGAACACTGGCATGTGTCTAACCAATACTTCAATACCTCACTGAATTTTTTCAACATTATCTCTATCATATTAGAATCTCTACTTTTATAATGCTAGTGTGTAGTAGGATCACCAGTGTTAACCTCTAACACTATTTACACCATGTAATATACTCTTTAACCCCTGAGTTACAATATGCAATTCCTTACATTGAGGGGTTTTGAAAATAGATTGGAATTGCTAAGAAAGGGCTTTGGTTGACAATGGTGAATAAGGAGGGGTGGTAAGAGAGGAGGTCTCTATGGGAGGAATCAAGGGTCGAGTGTGTCTGTGGAGAATAGATCATCAAGAAAGGTTTGTCACTATGTACAAGCTGCAATTTCTATGTAGCCCGAACTGAACCATCTTTTGGAAAGGAGGAATGCTGGATTTTGCCCAAAATACAGCCTTCACAAACATGTTTTCCAGGTGCCTCAAGTTTGGGCAAAGAGGACACCATGTCAGATTTCTGCAGGCATAGCAAACTAGCAAAATTCAGATGACCAAAGCATGCATGCCAAAGCTTTGCATCTGACATAGCCTGAGAATCATTTACTGCACATGCCAAATCATTTTCAGATCTTTCATAATCTATGAGCTTATACAACCCACGACATAAAATGCCAGAAGCAATAATAACATCGCCATTTGACAGATCATGAACTGTACATTTGTCATCAACAAATTTCACAACCAAGCCAATCTTGGCTAATGCAGAAACTGATAACATATTCTTCTTGATCCCTGGCACAAATAAAGCATCTGACAAAGTGAAAGAACTACCATCAGCAGTAATCAAAATGATCTTACCAACTCCCATAACAGGATAAGAGGAGTTGTTGGCACATGTAACAGTATTCCCTATAAGGGAAGGCTCGAGTGAAGAGAAGAAACTGCACTGCGAGGTAATATGTTTGGTTGCCCCACTGTCAAAGTACCAAACATCTGAGTCTACTGCAGACATGCATTGATCATGAGAAGATGGGTCAAAACTGCATATAGTAAACGCCCATTCTTCTTCCTGCACAAGATTTGCAGACTCTGTTTTTGGTGTAGAGGCCTCTGCAACAACCATTCCAGCCTCTTTCTTCTTTGCCTCTTTAGCAGCCAGTTTTGGACAATTCTTTATGATATGATCATTCCCTTTACAGTACTTACAAAACAATTTTTGCTTTTCTGATTTCTTCTCATCTTTATCTTCCTTCTTCGAATATGCAAAATTAGTAGATTTCTGCTTACTAGTTGAAGAGCTCCATTTTCCTTTGCCCTTGTGACTAGCCAGGAAAGCTTGATCTGCAACTCGCATAATGGACCTGTTTTGCCTGGACTGATCTTCCTGCAATAGAACAAAGAGTAACTCCTCAAATGACAAGGCATTTGGATTGCCTTTCATCATCAAGCAAAGAGTAGAAACAAAACTTTGATATGAATCAGGAAGACCATTCAAAACGGTCTGCACAAGTGAGCTATCTCGTATAACCTCATCAGCAAAAATCAATTGTTCCTTCAAGTCTTTGATCTTTGTTAGGAAACTGTCCATAGAATCACCTTCATTCATGTGCTCACTCTCCAACTGTTTTCAGAGGTAAGCAATACGAGCCTCATTCCTAGCTTGGTACAATGTGGTAAGTGTATTCCAAGCATCCTTAGCTATTCTGCAAGAGTGAATATGAGGAATAATGGCATGTTTGATAGACAAAGATATCAATGCATGTGCCTGGGAATCTCTGCCATCCCAACGAATCTGCTCTGCAGTAGGTGCAGCAAAACAGAAGGATGAACATGAATCTGTGGAATATCATCTTCGACACCATCTTCATCAGCTCCAACACCTGTATTTGCAATACCTCTAGTCACAGGTGTAACAGGACGTCTTTCAACACCCTGCACAATGTTCCAAAATCCTTTTGCAACCAATACATGTCGCATCATATAAGCCCATAATGCGTAGTTGATACCATCCAACTTATCCTCAACAGCCAACATACGGAATACATCACTGCTTTCAGCCATGGCTAGTGACTAAAATACCTTGATGCAGAAAATTGACTGTATCTCAGAAAGTTGAACAGAACTGCCCCAACAAATTCTGCTAAACCTGTAGCAGACTTCAAGACGCCTATACTGGCGAATAGAAACTAGTATATATCTTTGGCACAAAAAGACAAAATAGCCTGCACAAGCACTACGATAGTGCATTCGGAGGCTGAAACGAGCTCAGATCGCGATTTCGGCACCACAAAGCGAAGCAGTTTTGATCTCTAAAACACCTTGAGTATGCTCACCAAATTTCGTGCAAATATGAGACTACAAATGGAGGAGTGTCGACGGCGCCCTAGATGAAGCGACGACCTACTCTGATACCAATTGTTGGAGTTAGACGTCTACGGAAGCACGCGAACAGCACAAGGAAGAAGAAGAAGCTTGGAGAACAAACACACAATACTGAATGTATTACTAGAGAATGTACAAAGATAAGTAGCCCATTAGGGCAATAGGCGTATATACATGCCGGTGGAGAAAAACCTCCTAAAGAGGGAAAAAAGTGCCCCGGCGGTCCTAGTGTGTTCACACACATCACTACCTAAATATATCAACACACCACATAGAGAATGGTTCTCTAATTATGCAGCAAAGTCTCTTGATACCGTGAGACTTGGTGACTCTTACCAGTGTGATGTTGTGCGGATTGGAGATGTGGTTGTGCAGTTCATTGATGGTTCAAGATCTACTATGCATAATGTACACCATGTACCTTAGTTATCATGCAGTTTGATGTCATTTGGTCAACTTGATGACCTTGGTTACAAGGTGGCTTTCTATGCTCAGTCTTTTTGTATATCAAAGGGCAATATGGTTATTGCAAAAGGAAGCAAAGTTGGCTCACTTTATCCTTTACTTGTATCACATAAATAACACTTATTAGCTATTACTGAAGAGCCTATGGCTTGTATTTGGCATGGTCGTCTCGGCCATATATCTCGTAGTGGAATGGAAAATCTTTCTCATTTTGGCTTACCTGTGTTATCTTTCTTTGATTTTTCATTTTGTGACCATTGTCAACATGGAAAGCAAACCAGAAATGTGGATAGAACGCACATTGACTCTTCAATTCAACCTTTAGATCTCATTCATACATATGTGTGTGGTCCTATTCCCACTAGGTCCTTAGGTGGTTATCTTTACTTTGTCACTTTCATAGATGATGCTACTACAAAAGTCTCGCTATATCCTATCAAATCAAAGGATGAGGTATTCCGTACTTTCAGAAAGTGGCTTGCTTCAATTGAGACTCAAAAAGGAACTAAGCTTAAGGCTTTACATTCAGATAATGGGGTTGAGTATACCTCACATGATTTCATCCTTTTCTATCAGTCTAGAGGGATTCATAGAGAGTTTACAGCTCCTTATACCCTAGTACAAAATGGTTTAGCTGAAAGGATGAATAGAACTATTCAAGAGAGAGTATTTTCTATGTTGCATCATGCAGACCTCTCCAAGGCTTTTGGGTAGAAGCAGTATTGAGTATAGTTCATGTGATTAACCTTTCACCTAGTACTGCCAAAGGTCTGAAAGTGGCACAAGAGTTATGGACATAGAAGCCACCATATTATGATTATCTTCGAGCTTCTTGGTGTGGCGTATATGTTCATATACCCAAGAGTCTTAGACAAAAGTTGGACCATAATTCATAGAAATGCATTTTTCTTGGATATGGTCAAGAAGGACAATTTGGATATCGCTTATGGGATCCTGAAACATGGTCAGTAATCAGAAGTAGTGATGTCATTTTCAATGAGTCTAAGATGCATAAACAACCCATTAAGGAGGTTGTAGTGAGAAGAGTGGTGTTCGAGGATACTAGTCCTCCAGTTAGCATGCATAAAAATGCTGCACATAGGGACATTCAAGAGAATGTCTGATCATATCAGTCTGCACATGTTCCAATTCAACAACCATTGAGATGCTCTACACATGTCTCACATCCACCTGATAGATATGTTCCAGGTTTAGATTTTGTTATGCTAACAGATACCAGTGAGCCTTCTTGCTACAAAGAGGCTATGCAGAAAGAGGACCATGTCAAGTGGGAGCGTGCCATGAAGAGTGAGTTGGATTATATTCACAAGAATGGTACTTGGGATTTAGTACCTTTGCGAAATGCCAGGAAAGCTTTACCATGTAAATGGGTATATAAGCTGAAACTCACATCAGATAGTGCTTCTCCAAAGTATAAAACACGACTTGTTGCAAAGGGTTTTTAGCAACAACATGGTGTTGATTTCAAGGAAATCTTCTCTCCAGTGGTCAAGATGACTACCCTATGCATGTTGCTTGGATTCTTTGCAATTGCGGACTTAGAGCTAGTCCAAATGGATGTGAAAACTGGTTTCTGGCATGGAGATCTTAGAGATGAGATCTATATGGAACAACCAGAGGGTTATGTAGTTCCTAGCAAGGAAAGTCTATTTGATATGAAGGATTTGGGAGATGCCAAACATATTCTTGGCATGCACATTACTTGTGATAGGAGTAAAAGATGCATATAATTCTCTCAGAATGAGCACATATCCAAAGTACTTCATAGGTTCAATATGCAGAGTGGAAAGGCATTGAGTACACCTTTACCCAGATATGTGAAATTGAGCAATGATGATTACCCCAAATCAGATGAGGAAAAGGAATTCATGGACAAAATTCCCTATCAGTCTGTTGTTGGTCGTCTCATGTATGCTACGGTAGCTACGAGACCAGACATTGCATTTGCAATGGGAGTTGTGAGCAGATATATGTCTAATCCTGGCAAGAAACATTGGGAAGCGGTCAATATGATTTTGAGATATTTGAGTGGCACTAAGGACAAGTGTCTATGCTTAGGTAGAGGGAAAGCATCCATTATTGGTTACATAGATTCTGACTATGCTGGTTGTGTAGACAATCCTAAGTCTACATCAAGGTATATTTTTCGTTTTGATGGAGGTGCTATCTCTTGGAGATCTCCTCTTCAAGAATGTACAACTGTTTCCACCACAAAAGCAGAGTATGTTGCAGCAAGTGAGGCATGTAAGGAAGCATTGTGGCTTTCTCATCTTGCTTGTGATGCATGTACCTGGTTTGCTCAATGACAATCAAAGTGCCATTGCTTTGGCTGAGAATCTGACCTATCATGCGAAGACCAAGCACATTGAGGTGAGTTATCACTTCATTAGAAATTGCTTAGCCAGTGAGCACATTATTCTTGAGAAGGTTCACACTTGAGATAATGCTGCACATGCTTTGACTAAAGCTCTACCACATGATAGCTTTGGACAATGTTGTCACTTGATGGGGGTTACTTGATTCATGATCTTACACAGTCACTTGTATACTGTGTAACATGCCCATCCGGTGGGAGATATAGTTTGTATACTTACACTCAGGTATTCTTTATAATTCATTATTTTTTCTCCCATAGTTACTTTGGCCATATTGGCCTTTAGTGGGAGATTGTGACCGTTAGTGTCCATGTGAAAGGCCAAATGGACATCAGACACTTCTTTGTATATGTTCTTTAATAAAACATATAGTGGTCTGGTCAGTCATAGACTGTAAGTTCGGCCGCATTTGTAAGACCTAAGAAGTCTGTCTTCGTGCTCCCATGTACTGTGTTTTTCTGCGTATTCTGCAGCCTCTGTGCGAAGTCCTGTGTGTGCCTTAGGAGCTCAATTTTCTACTCTGAGGATATCTTCATGGAGCTCTCAATAAGGAGAGTGCATTGTGGTGCATCGTCATTGAATTACTTCAATTTCATAAAAAATGATGGACTACACACTGAGAATGTTGTTTAGCAAATCACAGAACCTTCCTGACAATTATGGGGTGCATGAGTCCACAGACCAGAGAGTAAAGATGTGTTAATATCTCATGACCTAGAGAGGCAATGATAATGAGACTTTGTAGTCATATAGTAGAAATTATGTTGAATAAACTATTCATCCCTAATCTTGAAATAATAATTGATCAAAATTCATACCAAACAATTCTCTTTATTTTGAGTTCACCTTACCTAATGGTACAAGGAATATTCCATGGACTATTTCTTATTGAAGTGAGAAGTAATTGATATTTGTTAGGTGGGTTGATCTGCCCTAAGCCATGTGTGGGTATGAGGTGGGTGGTGGATGCCCATGCTCAACCACCCTATCTAGCCATCTGCAAAAGTCTAGACCTCTCCATTGATCTCTCTCTCTCTCTCTTTCTCTCTCTCTCTCTCTCTCTCTCTCTTTCTCTCTCTCTCTCTCTCTCTCTCTATATATATATATATATATATATATATATACACACACACACATACATACATACATATACACACATGGCTTTTGTGCTAGTCTAGGCATTGAATTGATCAAGCATACATCTACCTTGTAATTCCCAGTGTTTTCTTGAGCACCATTTAATCTCAACCTTGGGAGCGCATGGGTGGAAAATGGACAATGCCTTTATCTTTGTACTTGGTTGTTAGTAGTGGATTTTTGAAATTCTATTATATATCTTCTCTTTTGTGCTTTTGGTCCTATGTTTTTTTGCAGAACGACTTTCTTACACGATTGTATTGAGCACCATATCTAATTTTATGAGATACAAGATATATAAATAAGTTAATCTCAACTCTTGATGATTTTCTTAAGATATGTTCTTGGATCTAATGGCTGAAAAGGTTTAGTTTCAGTCTATCCAAGGCACGATGTTTTGGAGGGATCTTGTTATGGGGTCTTGTGGATCAAAAAATGCACATCTGGTGCTTTAAATATGTGTAGAAACTTTGTTCCTTTTGACTTGTGCTCACAAAAGCAAGCTAGAGTACATTATTTCTCTTTATTCCTCTTTTGGGACGGTCAAGTTAGCAATAGAGAGTAGCCTATGAGATCCCATTTGACAACTTTCACCCTTTTGGTTCTTGGTGTGTGTGGGAACTTCCTTTCCCTTGCTCCAAGTAGAATTATCCACTAGATTTGAACTTAGAAGAACTCGTTCGAGATCTTCTTAGAGAAGGTGGGATCTCAACCTTTAGGGATTCCATGTAGATATTTCCAATACAAATATAGAAATATTGAGATTTATCAAGGGTTAATTTCTCTTTCTCTTTCTATTTGTACACCTTGCAAGTGAAAAAAAAGCCATGATACATTTATTTAGTTTGGGAGAGCTGATGGACCTCATCCACTTTTCCTACCCTTGGTCTTGAAGGCACAAAGTCAAAAGAACCCTAGGTAGGAAAACCCAAGATCCTCACAAGATCTCAAGCATAGAGATCCCATGCAAGAGTCTCTTGAAGGGTAGACTAGTGAGTCCATGTGCCTTATAATGACTAGATTTGAAATGATGTTATGTGGTTCATCTTTTGATGGAATCCAAGTCCACCAAGGATCCCAAGGGATCCTTGGGAGGGATCTTTCTTAGAGATCCTATGGGTCTATGAAAAATAAATCTATGTGCACATATAAGACAATAGCCATGAATGGAGTCCCAAAAGCTTTAGGAAAGGACCTCAATGGGATCTCTCAATAGGATCCTATTGAGCCTTGGACATAGTTTTTTGCGATTTTTCCCATGGCGCTAATTTAGGTGTTCAAAAATATCTTTAAGGCTAGATATACGTACAAGAAGAAAAATCCTTGAAATATCAAAAAACCTCACAAGAAAGATCATTTTTGGATACTTGTTGGGCAAAGCATCTCAAGTTTTTGGCTTTCACAAAATCATGAATTTCTGGTTGTATGACTGTCAAGAATTTGTGATTATCTGACACATGCTATTTGTTTGTTTTTTCCCCCAAGAGCCTGATTGGACATAACTTTTTCATCCAAAATCCGTTTTTTGAGCTCTGACACATCAAGTGCAATTGGGAAGCCAAGGGGGCTCCAAAGGATTTTGAGAAATACAAAGGGGGAAATGGGTCTTTAAAAATACTTGAATCAAATTATCTATCAAATAAATTAGAATTAAAGCTTGATCTAACCTTAGGACTTTTACAGGTCCATTGAGAACCATTGAAGGGTGTCAAAGCAAGCTGGCAAGTGTGTTGCAAGCTTGGGAATGTGTGTCCTAAGCATTCAAGTGTGACAAAGGGAGGAGTAACTTGAGATTGGAATCATTCTTAACTCCCTTAGTCAATTCTTAGCTTAGGCTAAATACAACTAGTGATATTGGTTAAATAGGGTCACATTAAGTACAAATCAAGTCCAAGAGAACCCTAATTTCTCAAGTTCAAGCATAGCTAATATATTGTTGCAACAAACCCTAAAGAAAAAGGACTTAAGTGGATTGATCACATCTCAAAGTGCGATAAAACGCAAGTATTAGTAAACATAATATTTGTCAGACAAGATTACATTGGATAAACCTATAAAAGAACAAGTAACTGATTCGAAAGAACATTGCATCGTGGTTTTACTTGGGAAAATTGGGACTAATAGACAAAGCTTATGAACCTTAGGTCAGGTACACACCTAGGCTAGGATAGAAAAAACATCAAGTTCTGTGAAGCTAGTATCAATCACACCGATAGGTCATGTGTACAACAACTTAGTGATTATCCCTACGTGCTAAGATCAGAAAAAAGTGATTCAAAGTGTCTTTCCGCAAGGGGATACCCACAGGAAGCTCAGACACTGCCTATTTATAGACACTAGAAGGTCCCTATAAGACACAATTGGAGTATATTAGGACTAACCAATTAGGTGCACACATCTATGAGGATGGTCTCAGGTGATCAATCATCCAACTCAAAAGTCCTAATCAACCCTTCAAACTTGAACATCCAATGGTTAAATTCGAACAGGGTTCGTATATTGATAAGAAAGGAACCATGTATGTGGTTACGAGCTTACTAAACAAGATAGATGAGTTTGGAAAGGTCATTCCTAAGAACAAGATATAAGACCTAGAAAAAGGAGAACTAGGATGAGAACCCAACTATTCTTTAATAGAGAAAGGGAGGAAGCTTTTTAGAGATTCAAGCCAGTTCAACTTAGCAAAATAGGTAGAGTCAAATCTATGAGCTCAAAGATCCTAAGATACCAAGAAAAGTTGTCTATTTGGATAACACATCGGAGAGAATGTTCTTGGTAACAAAGCATGGTAAGCATGCATACACTTGGAAGGGCAAATTGATTTTTTCTCCTCCATGATCTAATGTCTCCCATGGCCTCCAAGGTGTAGGATCATCCAAGGCTCATGAAACCCAGAGGGAAAGAGATAGAGAGAGACCTAAGGTAAGCTTTGCACACACAGTGGGCAAAGACAAATCAGGATTTGAAAGTGAAAGACCTAAAAGAGAGAGACATAGAGCACATAGTCCTCAAAGAGATGAACATGATTCTCCATTGCCTACACCTTGAGAGTTCTGAAGAACCCTTAGACCCTCTCAAGTGGTCAAGACAATAAAAAACTACTTTGATGGGCCAGGAGATCCTCAAGATCATGTACCAAAGTTTAGACAAGTGTTAAGAGCTGAATGAGTCGAGGACCTATTCACTCAATAGAATGCCTTTGGTCTACCTCTCAAGAACACTACCTTAATGTGGTTTTAGCCACTACACCAAGGTCACTTCAAGAATATATACTAGTTGCTAGAAGCATTCATTAATGAATTATCCAAAAGTGGCATCAGACATAATACTTCATTGTTGATACATAACTTCAAGCGGACAACCCAAGAAATGGTGAGACTAGAAGAAAGAAGATTTAAGCAATACCTTTAGAGATGTCCTATCCCAGAACTACCCACATCAGCCAAACAAGTGGCCTTGTTTTTAGATGGCTTACCAAGCACCAGTTTAAGATCATATGCGTACTTAAAAGAGCCTAGATCCATAGAAGAGTGCATGTGGATGTGCACGGACATAGAGGATAATTGGGATGAAGAGTTAGACATTTCTAAGATCTATAAAGATTCAGATAGTTCTACTAGTTTCACTTCCAAAACATCCACTTCCATTGATGAATTGGCAAAAACATAGCTCAGAAATTAGGAGTTTCAAGCAAGCATATGCCTAGAATGGTCTTAGTGAAGTGACGCTATACATGTGGAGGCCACATGGATAATGTTTGCCTGATCATGGCTCAAACCCAAGGAAATCCTAGTGACCAATATTGCACTATTGAGAGAAAATACACGAACCATATAGCTCGAGATTGTCCATACAATAGGCAAGCTATTAGACAAACTTATCAACAATGTTACCAATAGGGTAGGTATCAGAGCCAATAGGAACATCCGTATTATACGCCATAATAGCAATACCAACCTCAATATGATCAGCAATATCAAGCACCATATAGGCCACAATTGGTCCTAGGAAACCAATCGCCACCTCTTGCCAATGTGATTCTAGTTAAGAATGCAGTGGTAGAGGAGAAGCCTAATAGAGAACTAGTGCCAATGACTCCTTTGGTCTTAGAAAATGACCCTCATGCTCAAATTTTTGACTACACCCATGAAGATAGTCCATGAGCTTATTGTTGGTGCAATTAAACCCAAGCCCACATACTTGGTTAACTATCTTATGATTAACTTATTGGCATAACCTATGAAAGGCTTCATATGATCAACCTCTTGTAAAAGTACTTCACATTTATCCTTGTAAAAGTGGATTACATCCACTAGGTGTTAGGAAGCTCTAAATCACCTATCACTTGGTTGTTGAGCAATGAGATACTCTATCCTATATGTTAGCATTCACCTTTTAGGTAGTAGTTTGAATTTGAATTCAAACTTTGGCTCCAAGTTCAACTATAAGAAGAGGATCTAAAAGACCCGCGTGTATCTCGAGGTTGAGAGATCCTTTTGTAGTACGTCCATTGTGAAGTGAGCGATCACCGCATAGCTCATTCACCTCTCACACATTGAGCAATGTTTTATTGCCAATGACATTGTATTTGTACATGTTTAATACATATACGATCATTACATTCTCATCTTACTTCTCTACCATAACTCCATCAGAACAGTGATCTTCTCAGAGCTTGTTCTCACTGTGTAATTGATCATTTGCCATGATTTAAAGCATGATAGAATCACCATACTGTCTATCCTATAAATTTTCATTAGCATTGAGTCTCGAGATCGTCAGATATTAGCATATCTTTGCTCATTGGTATGATGACTCTTGCAACCCGTGAATGTCAAGATGGAGTTGTGACTTGCTAAACTTCTTTCTCTGCATGTAGTCCATCATTTTTAACAAAATCACTCATGATTGTTAGCTTACTAAGTTAATTAGATTTCCCCAAATGGAATTAAGTCAATTGCTGTTGTGCTCAGAGAATTGTTCAAAACAATGAACAGGTGTAAGAACAGAAATAGCAAGTTTTTTGTTCTTGAATCAACTCAAACATATATGTTTTGATCCATCAATTGTTGGATCATCTTTCAAGCAACATATATGGTTATTTGTGCTCATTAGCTAACTAAAGATACCCACTACACTCTCCAGCCATCATTCTTAGCAGGTGTGAAGCAGGATCTAGCTACACCACTTCATCTCTTGTGATTATCCACCATCTCCTTCAATAGTGGTATCAGAGATGCAACAATCAAGATGGGTGATGGATTTCCATCCCTCATTGACAAATTGGATAGGAAAAACTACTCAACATGGTCATGAAGGATGCAAGCCTACCTTCAAGGGAGAAGTCTATATGGATACATCTCAGGAGATGAAGAAATGCTAATCTTCAGGAGCAAGCATCAACCTACAAGGGAAGAGCAAGAGAAGTTGACCACATGGTGTGCAAAGGATGCCTTTGCCAAGTCATATCTACTAAACTCAATCTCTGATTTCTTGTTGCCACATGTTAAGAATTGCAAGACCTCCCAACAGACTTGGGAAGTACTCTCATCATATTTCTCCTCAAATAGAAGAGTTGGGAAGAATCAGTTGTGGATGGAATTTACAACCGTAAAGAAACAACCAAAGCAAGGAGTGGATGATGATTTAACCAAGATGAACGATGTGGTTGATCAGCTTGCAAGCATTGGAGAGGAGATAGAAGAAGAACACATAGTAAGGCTGATCATTAATGGAACTAAGGCTGATGACAATTGGGAGTCCTTCACCACAACAATGGATCTCTACATGGATATGCAAATACCTGACCTCAACACCTTGATGGGGCAACTCTTCACCCACAAGACAAAGCTCAACGGAAATAGTGACAACTCAAGAGGTAACCAATCTTCTACCCTTTATATAGATAACAATAAAGCTAAGGATTAAGGTAAAAGCAAGAAGAGTGAAGAAGAGGCTAGTACCTCTCTATCTAATTATGTAGGAAGAGGAAGAGGTGCTAGAGGAAGGGACAGATGAGGAAAGCAAGGCAAGGGGAGTCCCTACAACAACTCACCATGCAACACATGTGGTCTTAACAATCACACTACAGAAGAATGCTTCAAGAATACAAGGAACCAAAGGGGAAGAGGCTTCCATAGAGGTAGCTATGGACAATCCAGAGGCATAAAGAGGGAAGTAACAACCAGATACACTACTGAATTGAATGGAGTGGCAGAGAGAAGGAACAGGTTAATTGTTGAAGCTGCAAGGTCTATGTTAAATGAGAAGAAGTTACCTACTATAAACATGTACAAGGCAAGTTTAGTGGCAAACGGATTTGCCCAAAATCATGGAGTAGACTAGGAAGACACATTTTCACATGTGGCAAAGATGCCAACAATCAAGGTCTTGGTAAGTCTTGCTACTTCTAAAAATTGGAATTTATATCAGTTAGATGTCAAGAATGCATTCTTAAATGGATGGATATCAGAAGAAGTGTATATGGCACAACCACCAGGTTTGAAGATGAAGATAAAGTAGGTTATGTATGCAAGCTTAGGAAGACACTCTATGATCTCAAGCAAGCTTCTAGAGCTTGGAACCATAGACTTGTTACTTATTTGTAGGACCAAGGCTTTGTGGCAAGCAAGGCAAATTCTTCTTTGTTTGTTAAGAAAAATAAATGAGAAGTTATCTACTTATGTGTCTATGTAGATGACATCATTATTACAGGGAATGATGCTAATGGCATCAAGCAGGTCAAGGCTCAATTAATGAAGGAATTCAAAATAAGTGATCTTGGTTTATTAACCTACTTTCTTGGCTTAGAGCTTGTGTATACAGATTTTGGTATATTTATCACTCAAAGGAAGTACATACATGATATGTTGGTAAAGTTTAAGCTGGAGAACACTAAAATTGTAGGTACTCTTATGGAAATCAACCATAAATTGAGTTCACATGAAGTTGAGCTACTTGATGATGTTATATGTTATCAACAACTTGTGGGAAGCCTCAATTATGCTACTCTAACAAGAGTGGATATTGCCTATGCAGTAAGTACATTGAATCAATTTATGCATGCACCAAGAAAGCCTCATGTGGAAGCTGCAAACAGGGTGCTTAAGTATCTAAAGGGTACAATGAATGAAGGGTTGTTCTATCCCTTCACTTTTGACATAGATACAAGGATGTATTCTGATGCAGATTGGGCTGGCTCCAAGGATGATAGCAGGAGCACTTCAGGGTACCTATCCTTTGCAGGTTCAAAGCTTATATCTTGGTCATCCAAGAAGCAAACAACTGTGGCCTTATCTTCCACAAAAGCAAAATATAGAGATTTGGCAAATGCAACTCAGGAAGCTATGTGGCTTAAGCAACTATATGCAAATTTGGAGATACATTCTTACACTCCAATGATCTTTGGAGACAATACAAGCTCACTTCATTTGGCTGCTAATCCTGTATATCATGCAAGGATTAAGCACATTGAAGTGCACTATCATTATGTAAGGGAGAAATTGCTTAGCAAGGATATTCAACTATCCTATGTATTACCTCATTTACAATGTGCAGATATACTCACAAAGGCATTGGCTGGAACAAAGATGAACATGTGCAAATTGATGATTGGTTTGCAAGAAATCAGGGAGCAATGAAGACGAAACATGTTAGGCTTGAGGGGGAGCTGTTGGTGCAATTAAACCCAAGCCTACATACCTGGTTAACTAGCTTATGCTTAACTTATTGGCATAACCTATGAAAGGCTTCATGTGATCAACCTCTTGTAAAAGTTCATATTTATCCTTGTAAACGTGGATTACATCCACAAGGATTTAGGAAGATCTAAATCACGTATCACTTGGTTGTTGCGAAATAAGAGAATCTATCCTATATGTTATCATTCACCTTTTAGGTAGAAGTTTGAATTTGAATTCAAACTTTGGCTCCAAGTTCAACTATAAGAAGAGGATTTAAAAGACCTGCGTGTATCTCGAGATTGAGAGATCATTTTGTAGATAACATTGTATTTGTACATGTTTAATACATATATGGTCATTACATTCTCATCTTACTTCTCTATCATAACTCCATCAGAACAATGATCTTCTCAAAGCTTGTTCTTAGTGTGTAGTTGACCATTTGCAATAATTTAGAGCATGATAGAATCAGCATACTGTATATTACAGTCTTATAAAGTTTCATTGGCAGTGCTTCTTGAGATTGTCAGATATTAACATATCTTTACTCACTGGTCTGATGATTGTTGCAGCCTGTGAATGTTGGGATGGAGCTGTGACTTGCTAAACTTCTTTCTCTGCATGTAGTCCATCATTTTTTATGAAATCACTCATGATTGTTAGCTTAATAAGTTACTTAGAGTTCTCAAAATGGAATTAAGTCGATTGCTGCTATGCTCAGAGAATTGTTCAAACCACTGAATAGGTGTAAGAACAAAAATATCAAGTTTTTGCTCTTCAGTCAACTCAAACATATATTTTTTGATCCATCAATTGTTGGATCATCTTCCAAGCAACATATATGGTTATTTGTGCTCATTAGCTAAATAAAGAGGCCCACTACACTCTCCAACCATCATTCTTCGCAGGTGTGAAGCAAGATCTAGCTACACCACTTCATGTCTTGTTACTATACACCATCTCCTCGAATACTTATTACAGAAAATCACCCGAACACAATGAGAATTATCCGTATCAATATGAAGTACTACCTATGGAACGAAATTGGGAGCTAGAATAATCCAATTTCATGTATAAAAATCCTAACCCTAGGCCCCAATTGAGACAAATGAGACCACAAGACCCTAGAGGACCATGTGAACATTTCATTCGTGAATGTTCCCACCCATGGGCCCTAGGACAAGGGCAAAATATCACAACACAAGGCTTTTGTCCTGAGTGCGGTAAAGAACGTCTCTTGAGAGATTGTCCATGGAACCACTCTAGTGCACCCAAGCTTACACCCATTTATGTGGTAGGCTTAGTGGTGGGTTCAAGTTCAAGTAGCATTAACGTGGCTCCTATACGTGCAATCACTTGGGCAAAAGCCTTAAAACAGGCTAAACCAGCTGAACAATCAGAGTCAAGTGAATGAGCAGAGCCTAGTAAGAGGAAAACAAGAACATGGAAGGATACGAGGGAGAAGGTCAATCCTAAGTTAGCTAGAAAGTTATCCAAACTAGAAGAAGGCTTGAGAGATGCAAAAATAAAAATTGCAGACATTTCATCTCAAAACCCCTTGCATGCCGAAACTACATCCACTCCACTTCATCCCACCCTACCACACTCATTGTAAATAGACCGCAACCAGGGTTTGTTTTTGCAGATCCAACCCCAGAAGGCTTGGACATGATGTTCAAGGCCTACCACACTCAACTTCAAGAACGGCCAATAATTGCAAGCCTAAAAAAAATTACCCTATAGCAGATTTAGAGATTGAACATACAAAATTTTGCATGAAAATGGTAGAACAAGCTCAAGCTATGCTCAACACCAATCAATTATTCAATCAGACAAATTCTATCAAACGAGGTTTGCATTTCTAGGGCTTACTAGAAAGACTAGAGTAGTTGCTAAACAAGCCGTAGGTTTCTTTACCTCCATCGGCTCAACCAGTTGTCGAAAGAGAAAGCTCAACAACAACAAAAGTTTATATTCTTGATTCCATGGATGCTGGAACACCTCTTTCAATTCAAGAATACTCTCAAGAGTTCTTGTGGGAAATACAAGAAGAACAAGAGTTGCCACAATTCACAGGCCCATGGGAATTTGAATCTCTTCAAATCAGAGCTCCCACAATACTACTAAGAAATGAAGACTCCATGAGACTCCACATCGCTTGACCATCGAGATGGCTGAGAAGTATCAAAATCATGGGACACTAGACCCAAGAACATTGGAGTTGAATAGTTATGTACATCCTTTTGTCAAATTCTAGACTTGTGTGTTCCTCGGGACTTCATGAGTTGTACAATGTCCACCAGCAAATGTCGCTCTGCCTTGAAGCAAGAAAACGAGGTTCAAGGATCAAGGAGAAAGGTGAAAGGAGATTCTTACCTACACCTGAGGATCTTAAGAAGGGAGATTGTCGACTATTTATTCTACCATCAAATACAAAGTGTGTTACTTATACAAAATATTATTGCAAATTAAAATATGCTATATACAAGGTCGTGCCAATATCTATCTAAGTGTCATACAGCTTAAGCCTAGATACATTCACAAGTGGTAAAGGCTCATCTCTCATTGTACCTATGCAAGATTCTCCTTGACTTAGTAAAGTCATTACATTATATAACCTTTCCATATAGGAGAAAATTTACATATTCCATGTGCATGCTTGACTAGATTATAGAGTAGTTTCAATGAACCAGCTTGAACCTTAGAAGACAACAAGATTCTGTGTGTTTCCCTTGACGTATGCAGTTTCTACCATAATGTGAGCTTCTTCACAAAGTTCTTCTAACCTAGTTAGAGAGACCAATTGAGAGGCTAAGGAAATCGTGTCATCTTGGGTAACTTGGGTGATTTTCTTCCTTATGTGATCTGATCCTATGAAGAATTCTAGAGAGGCCATAGGTGTAGCCCCAAAGATGAGCTAGAAGGGTGAATTTTGCGTTCTTGCTTTATGCATTGTTTGATAAGCCCAGAAAGTGTCGAGATAGGTGGTTCCCCACATTTTTGGGATTAAGTAACATTCCTTCCTCAATAGGCGGACCAATGTTTTGTTTGTGCTCTCTACCCATCCGTTCACAAGAGGCCTTTGCACTATTTTATACTTGGTGAAACGATCATGGAGGATAGTATTTACAAAACACATGCCCTAATCTGAGGTGATTCCAGTGGGGTAACCGAATCATGTCACATGCATTTGAATAGAAATTGAGCCACAATAGATGCAAAACAATCTCGGCCCACTTAGTAATGTAGTCTATGGCGATTAACATATTTTTTTCCTACCGTGGCGACACCATAGGGTAGATAGGCCCAACAAAGTTGATACCCCAATGCTCAAATAGATTCCAACCTAAGGAATAGTGAGGGTATTTCGGTATCTCCAAGAAGGGTAAGTAGCACATCGTTGATATGCGTCATACTTTTTTGCCCAACCATTTGCCTCCTTAAAAATCATTGGCCACCAAAAGCCACAATCAAGAATCTTATCATCCATAACGTGACAAGGAGGATGCCGAGTGCCAACTCCTTCGTGTGCTTCTTAAAGAGCTGCTATAGTTTCTTAAAATAATAAGCATTAGGGAGGGTCCCATCATGTCTTTGCTTGTATGGGATTCTCACAATGTGTTTGAAGCTTCTACACTTGATCACTAATAGTCTCTTCTCTAAGGGTGTGAGCTACGGTGGAAAGGTACACATCCACAGTAGGTCTTGCACCTCTTGATATGAGTTAGAAGAAGTATGAACCTTAAACAATGAGATATGTGGGAATCATTGGAAATCATGTGCACAATTGTTGTTTGGGAGGTGATTCATGACATGTCATTGGCCAATACATGATGCCATCCTTGTTGTATCCTTATTTCAAATTTGAATTCTTGGAAGACCAAAAACAATCTCCATATATGCGTAGTAGCTTGAGGCTTGTTAAGTAAGTACTTTAGGGCGTGATGGTTCGTAATGATTATGAACATGAAATTGAGCAGGTAGTGTCAGAATTTCTATAGAACAAAAACAATGGCTAAGGCCTCCCTCTCTATGGTGTTGTAGTTCTGCTCTGCTCTGCATAGTAGGTGAGTAGTGCAGTATATCAGATGATCTGTCTTGTCTTCACTCCTTGGTCGTTATAGGATTGCTCGGATTGCCTTATGACTAACATCAACATGAATGTGGAATGGTTGCTTCCAATCGGGTGTACATCAATATGGGTGCTTGAGTTAATCAAGAATTCATCTCTAAGAAGGCTTGCTCTTCCACCTACGACCTGTGGAATGGAGTAGTTATGCCTATAAGCCTAGTTATGGGCTTCATGATGTCTACATACATGCAAATGAACCTTTTAGGATACCCTGTGTGTCATAGAAGTCCATGAACTTCCTTCTTGCGAATGGGTCACAACATCCTCAATATTGCCATTACCTTGTCTCAACGTGGTCCATGCCTTGCAAAAAGGAAACATAACCCAAAAGGGTGCCTGATGTTAGTAATTGAGACTTGTGCGGGTTTAAATTTAAGTTAGTTTCTTGGCACTTCTAAAAAATAAGAGCAAGGTGGGTGAGATGCTTGTCAAAGCTTTTGGATGGGTTGGTCTTACCAATTCCTAAAAACGTGGAGAATCATTGATGAATATTTGAAGGGACTTGAGGAACACAGTTCGAAAAATGATCAAAGTCATCGGATTGAAAGTTGTGAGTGTGTTTTGCAGCCAGAAATCCATTTTCGTATATATGTAAGTTCCTCTAGGAGTTACGAATGCCATATTTGGTGGATGGCAATCTGATCATTTCTCCTCTAATCGTCCATGAAACTATATAATGAGTGCCCAACAACGCCCTTGATAACTTGCTTTGAGAACAAAGTGGATAATCCATCTGGGATGACGACCTTATTGAGAGCCCAAAAATCTACACACACCTTGCTTTTGATCCATTTCTTCTTAGGGGTGATCACCATATATGAAAGCCAATCCAAATGTGAATTGCGAATGATGATCCATGCTACCTCCATTTTGTCGATCTCTAATCTTATCGCTTCGGGTTGAGATGATAAATTCTTCCCCTAACTAGTTTTGCATCTTGAACCATGGGGATTGTGCGGAGCCCTAGTATCATGGGAAAGCCACCCAAATCCTTACAGTTCCATGCAAAGACATCTCTGAAACTTTGCAAGAAAGAAGCTAATTGGTTTTTTCCATAACCAAGATGTCAACTAGACACGTTTAACCTCTCCAGGTTCTCCTAAATTTATTTCCTCAATTGATGGAGTCGTCTTTGTATCCTCAGTGTTTCTATCATTTTGGTTTTTCTCTCAAAACGAGTATTGGTGTAGGTGCAAGTTTCCATGATCTCAGACTTCCAAGTTTTCTACTATAGCCAACCCGAGTCTATTTCATCTATAAGTAGCTGCACCTTTTTCTCCTTCTTCATCGGTAGTACATTGTCCTTGTGCTCTTCTAGAGTGGGCTTCTCCTTATTATTATGCTTATTCCTTCGAAAATCGCCTCGTCTAGGGACCTCTACTTGGGAGCCTCTTTTGTTGTCTGCTCGAGGCTCACTATAGGTCATTGCATAACACGATGGAGATTCAACACCCATCCATTTTAACAGCTCTTCATGTTTGAATATAGCATTCAATCCTAAAGAGTTTGGCTCCGCATCATTTGGTACCGCTAAAGTAGCAGCTCCCATTCTAGCAGTATCGAGGCTTGAATCCATTTGTAATTGCTTCAAGATGTCATGATCATGTACCCACATAAAGTTATGCCCCTATTCGTGGATCAACTTAGCATATTTAAGCCAAGGTCATCCCAAAAGTAAGGGAAATTCTCCTAATGAGAGATACAATCATAATATGAAAAAGTCCAAGGTGAACTGAGTCCCTTGCACCATCAATACCACCCTTTCAACTTTTCTGACACACTTTATCTTACTCTAGTATTCCATAGTTATCATGAATTGTGCTTACCAAGATGGTTAGAGTCCTAGCTTTTGCATTGTTGATGAAGGCATCATATTGGTACTTGATCCACCATCTAGGATGACTCCTTTAATCTTGTGTCTGAATGTATTCACTATTGCCCAAGGCTGTAATAGCCAATCAACAAGGCTTACATTATGAAATAATTACCAAGAGTAATAACCACAAATACTTGTGCTCCTATTGAAGCTACAATGCTCAACATCTTGCTCCAAAATCAAGCACTTATCTTCAACATGTCATATAGACTCACCTGCTAGTATGTATTCTCTAAGACATTGCTCACCAAGAATGGAGTCATAGGTACGCTGCTAGCTTTGGGTTTGTGTTCTCAATTTCCTTTTGGGCCATTCAAAATGCATTTTTGATTTCCCTCCCCGGATCCTACTCTTCTTCGAGTTCCTTCCTTGAATTTATAGCCTAGTCAGAGATTGTGCTCCTTGCTTTTCGGCTCCCAAATCAGGAACTTCTTCTTTCTCTTTTTCCAATCTGGAAGTTTCTTGAT
Organism: Ceratopteris richardii; assembly: GCA_020310875.1. Classification (NCBI taxonomy): domain Eukaryota; kingdom Viridiplantae; phylum Streptophyta; class Polypodiopsida; order Polypodiales; family Pteridaceae; genus Ceratopteris; species Ceratopteris richardii. The sequence continues at coordinate 19,659,469 of CM035431.1, read as the reverse complement.
TTGTACTTAATCTCTTGCTACTCCTTGGCTCCTCCCATTTCTGCTAGCATATCCTCTAGGCTAGTTGGTTCACTAGAATTGCTCTTCCATTGCGCACTAGTACCCTTATTTTCCACTTCTATATACTCTTCTTCCACTACCTGCTAAGCTCTCATGTGCACTCCTCATGGGGAGATTTCTCCTAGTTGTACACTGTGGATGACCATAGTTGTGTGCCTCGAGTGAAAAGCGATTCTACGAGAACATGGAATGCATTGTTTACCTTGCCCATGGTAGCATGCTTTTGGAAATCTTTAATGTAGTGTTGAGGTCTCGAGTGCACTCTTAATGGGGAGATTTCTCCCAGTTGCAGGACATTAGTTGTGGGTGACCACAGTTGTGTGCCCCAAGTGGAAAGCGGTTCTACCAAAACATGGAATGCATTGTTTACCTTACCCACAATAGCCTTCTTCGAGAAATATTTAATGTAGTGATCATGTAGCTCCACACAATTTGTATAAGGTGGTGCATTTTCCAATATGGGGCATCGAGCCTAAATATGTCCATACTCTCCATGCACGTAAAACAGTATTGGGCATCAACAATTTCTGAATGCAGAAGTCTGATCATCAAGACCATTTTGCATGCCAGGGCTAGTAGGAGAAGAATAAAATGATTGAACACCAGAAACATTATCAAGAATAGGACCTGGTGAAGCTCTCATAGGTTGAGTCATAGGAATTGAGGGTTGCATCATCATTGATAGTAGACTACCATATGCATGCAATTATGGATCTCTCATTCTTTTTTGATTATAACATCCCCGAGCCTCATGGTCCAAATTACCACAAAATGTGTAGATTACCTTGTTAGGGAACTTGAATGGGGATCCCCTTGCTAATGACATATTGTATAGTGAAGGCTAGCCTTAGTTTCCCCTCCCCTCAGCTCTTCAATCTCTCATGGGAGATTGGGTTACAGTGTCTCCTTCAACAATTTCAAACCTTTGTTATGCTAGGGAATCATTCCAACAACATGAGAAGTAGCATCATTAAATTGTACACGGGTCTCCTCAATCCTTGTAGCCATGGCCACAAATTCTTCAAGCAGGGCACTTGGTGGCAACAATTCCTAGATTTTGTGTCTTGTGTTGAGAGGAAGCAGCTTTTTGAGCCACTTCTTGATGCAGATCTCATTGGGAGTGTCTTGGAACTTGGTCATTGGAGCCTTAGTCCTAGTCATCAACTAATGAAATGATCCACCTTTTCTTAAATATAGGTTATTGAGCTCATCAAGTACTTTCTCTATTGATTTTCTTGATCTAAAGGCTGCAGAGAATCCTTCCTTCATCGTTTGCCAATTGATGAAATGATCTTCTTCAAAATCACTAAACCATTGTGAGCTAGCACATCCAAGGTTGTAGGGATTAAAGCCATGAATGCTTCTCTCCACTTTTCTAAGCCATGACTCTTACACAGAGCCAAAATGTGTTTGACAAGATCATCGGGGTCTTCTATCGAGACTCCCTTGAAACTTGGGAGATTAATATTGATGTGTGACAAGAATGATGCTAGGTCTCCTTGTGCCACTTTGGGATCTTATATAGGTTGTTTGAATGAAGAGAAGTGTTGCTTTTTCTCTTTGCTAACGTAATTTTAGGACTTGTTGTGACTAATGATACTATGACTAATGGTTGTGCAAGGTGTTCGTACTAGACGACGAGAAGTGTGACACAAGTAGGTTTTGTTCATAGAAAGGTTAAACACACTATGAGATTAGAACTATCGAGCTTTTGGACCCACCACATGTGCCAAATTTGTATAACTTGGGCCACAATTATACAACATTGATATTGTTTCACATGGTTCTTCCATACTTGCTCAAGGATTAGTAGATTCTGTTAAAAATAAAGAAGTACGCTCGTATATATTTTTGCAAAATGATTTTCTTCAAGTAGAAGAAAAATACAAAAATGAAAAATGGAAGCATTTACTTCAGCAAGTAGTGGAGGCCAAAAGAGAATCAAATCCAAAAACTGAACTGTAAGAGGAGTGGTTGTCCAAAGTAGTGGAGAAATGATGGAGAAGAGCTCTCAAACTCATCATGAGAGTTTTTGGTCACTTGGCTATAAAAGAGGCAAGGGAGGACACTCAAGAATAGAAGAAGAAGGCGTGGCAGTCCCATTGTAGCTAGTTCATTTGGTTTGAGTCATTTCATTCAGTTCACTCTCATAGAGTATGTCCAGCCGCATACCCATTTCTGGGTAGTCTACTTGTAAGAGTCATATCTCTCAATATATGTATCCAATTTTAGTGTTTAAACATTGGTTAGAAAGCTTATCTCCAGTACTTCCTCTCTTTAGAAGAATTTTATCAAATTCTTTATGTTCTATGAGTTATTCAGGTTTTAGTGAAGTCCAGTTTTCAGCCTAACCGAGTGGATATGTAGCCTATTTTGAATCAAAGACTTGCCAACCCAAATCTAGTCCAAATTGAGTGTTTGATAGCTCATTTGAAAGCTGTACGTGTCTAGTTTGAGTGAACAAAGTTTCAAGTTCATTGAATTTTTCAGTTGGTACCAGTTTTTGTTTGAAGGTTCAACTGTTGGCAAAAGTCTTGATCGTGAGAAGGTCTTCTACACTTTCCGCTGCGAATAGGAGAGGAATTCTCCAACAATTGGTATCAGAGCATTGGATCTTGAAGAGGCAAAGCATTGGCTGAAATAAAGCAAAAGAGAAGCTACAAATCAAGGGGGAGCTTCGTGAAGTCAAGAAAGAGCGCCACAACATACTTGAGGTAAACTTCAATCTTGGAAGTTTTCAATGGCTGATTTAGGACAACAAGTTGAGAAGTTAGACAAAGAAAAATTTCAATCTTGGAGGTATAAAATGACAAATTACCTTAAAGGTAAAGGTTTATGGAGTCTAGTTAGTGGAGACGATCCACAACCGGTGGACCTTGAAGATCCCAACATTACTCTGGCACAAAGGAGACAATTTGCTGATTGGGAAGAGAGGAATCGAAGAGTGATGTTCCTCATCTCACAAGTTATTTCTAACACTATGATTGGTAATGTGCAAAACTTAGAAACAGCCAAGTAAGTTTGGGAAGGATTGGAGAAGGTGTACGCTACCTCAACAAGATCTCGAAGGATGCAACTCAAGAACAAGCTCAACAACATGAAGAAAAGCTCAAACCAAAGCATTAGTGAGTATGCATTGAGGATCAAGGAGATTCGAGATCAGCTAGCATCAGTTGGATGCAAGATAGAAGAGGAAGAGATCATCCAAACAACCCTCAATGGCTTGAGGAGTGAAAAAAAGTGGAAGCCCCTCATCACAAACATTCTTTATAGAGATCCTCTCCCAACATTCGACGAGATTATACCAAATCTTGTGGCTGAAGAGGTAGCTCAACAAAGGGAAGGCAACAAAGGTAAGGACAACCATAGTCAAATGTTATATGCAGGATGAGGTAGAGGAAGGAACTCAAGAGGAGGCTCAAGAGGAAGAGGAAGAAGCTACAACTACACAAATTCCAGCCAACACAACTTGGAGGACAACAAGGACAACTCAAATGACAACACACATGGAAGAGGTCGAGGAAGAAATAGAGGAAGAGGTCGAGGTTCATACAATCCTCACAAAGGTATAACATGTTATCATTGTGGTAAACTAGGACATTATGCAAATGATTGTTGGCAAAAGAATGGAAGGCTGAATGGAGGCAACCAAAGGAGCCAAAATAACTATGCGAGTACATCAAGTGAAGGAGACAAGCAAACCATGCTTGCCATGAAGCATGACTACAACAACTCAAGAAGTGATGATAAAAAATGGTTCATAGATTCAGGTTGCAAAACCATATGACATGCCAAGAAGATTTATTCACAAAGCTACAAGCTCCAAGTGGAAAAGGAGGTGTGGAGACCGGCGATGAAACTCAACATGCAATTGAGCATGTTGGAGATATCAAGCTTGGAGATAAGAAGGTATTGGCTGATGTTCTTCATGTTCCTACTATTGCAAAGAATTTGATTTCAGTAGGACAAATGGTAGAGAAAGGATATCATGTTTTCTTCAATGAAAAAGAATGCGTTATAAAGAATCCAAAAGAAGGATTCAAGGTCATTGCTCAAGGAAGGAAAGGAGGTAGAATGTTCACCTTGGACATTCAACAAACACATGGAAAGGTGATGTATATTCAGTTTGGAAACAAGAGGATTGCTGAAATCGATTTATGGCACAAAAGGTTTGGACATATCAACATTCCCAAGCTCAAGGACATGAGCAACCATGAAGTGGTAAGAGGTCTTCCAAGATTCAATGATGCTGGACTACGTGAGTTTTGTGAAGCATGCCAACTAGGAAAGCAAACTCGACAACCATTCAAGAAGAGCAACTATGTGGCAAGGAATGTCCTCGACTTGATACACACGGATGTATGGGGAGGAGGAGAACAGGTAGAAAAGCAAACAGGATGCAAAAAAAGACCTTGAGGTCCGATGGAGGAGGAGAATATTTCTCCAAAGAATTTTCACATTTTCTTTATGAAAATGGCATCAAGAGACAATTTACACGTAGGTACACACCTCAACAAAATGGAATAGCTGAAAGGAAAAATCGACATATCACAGAAGTTGCAAGATGCATGCTCAACGAGATGAAGATGCCACTAGTTGGGTGGAAGCAACTAGTACGACCGTTTTTTTGATGAACAAGTGCACAACGGATGGAGTCCATAATCTAACTCCTGAAGAGGTTTATTCCGGTAAGAAACCTGACCTTATTCATCTTAAAGTTTTTGGATGTGTGTGTTATGTTCACATCCCTCAAGAACTAAGGACAAAGATGGAGGGAAAGTCAGAAAAATGTATTTTCATTGGATATTCATCGGAGCAAAAGGGATACAGGTGCTACAATCCGGTGACAAAGGAGCTACGAGTCTCACGAGATGTGGTATTTGATGAGCTAAGACCATGGTTTGGAGACAAAGGGAAAGAGAAGATTCTTGAAGAAGATTGCGAAGATGATGGAGGTGCTGTCCAAGAAGAATTTCAGCAAACAAGCACTCAAATGTCAGATCCAGAAGCTTCTACATCACTTGGAGAAAACTCAACATGGAAGGAGAGACTAAGGAGTCATTCCTCATTGCCAACATTCTAAGCGAAGATGATGGAGGTGCTGTCCAAGAAGAATTTCAGCAAACAAGCACTCAAATGTCAGATCCAGAAGCTTCTACATCACTTGGAGAAAACTCAACATGGAAGGAGAGACTAAGGAGTTATGAAAGATTCTAAGCTGAAAGTGCTGCCCAAAATAGTGATTCAAATGCAAGTGAAGAGTATGAAGAGGTGATCACACCAAAGGTAAAGTTGAACCAGTTGAAGAAGCAATATTCAAAAGAAAATGAAAGGAGGTCTTCGAGAGCAAGGTATCCAATTCAAAGGCTGAGCTATGATAGTTTTATTGCAAAGCATTTTGCATATATGTCACAGGTGGTCAAAGAAAAAGAACCGGATGCATATGAAGAAGCATGTACACAAAAAGAATGGCAAGAAGCTATGCAAGAAGAGATGATAGCTCTCAAGGACAATCACACATGGGAGCTAGTTCCAAAGGCTGAAGGCATGAAGATTGTTTCAAATAAATGGGTGTTTAAAATAAAGAGAAATGCTGATGGGTCTCTAGTTAGGCATAAAGCTAGACTAGTAGCAAAAGGATTCAAGCAAACTCACAACATCGACTATGAAGAGACTTTCAGCCCGGTTGCAAAGATGGGAACAATTAGAACCTTGATTGCAGTGAGTGCAGCAAGGAGATGACCATTATGCCAACTTGACATAAAAAATGCTTTCCTCAATGGTGAACTTCAAGAAGAGGTATACATGAGTCAACCGATTGGATTTGAAGATAGAAAGCATCCAAATTTTGTTTGTAGATTGAAGAAAGCCTTGTATGGGCTAAAACAAGCACCACATGCTTGGAATCAAAGATTGGTCGAGTACCTCACAAGGTGTGTGTATAGTCCAAGTAGTGCAGATACCTCTCTCTACATGAAGAAAGAAGAAGGCAAACAGGTATATATTTGCATATACGTTGATGATCTCATCATAACAGGAAGTAATGTTGCAGGAATACAAGAGATAAAAAGAAAACTCGGTAAGGCATTTAAAATTTTAGATCTTGGCGAGCCGAAATACTTTTTAGGCATTGAGATATTCTACGGGAAAGATGGCATCTACTTGATGCAAAGAAAGTACTTGTTGGATGTTCTTTTCAGATTTGGGATGAGTGAATGCAAACCACTCACTCAACCTATGGACACAAATGTGAAGCTATGCTCAAATGATGGAGAGAAGTTACATGATGTAACTACATACAGGAGTATTATAGGTTCATTGATAAATGCTACGATCACAAGACCAAATTTGTGTTATATTGTTGGAGTTCTATCTCAATTTATGCAAGCTCCTACAAGTGAACATTTAAATTCAGCCAAACGAGTGCTAAGATATGTGAAGCACACAGTCAATCATGCCTTGTTTTATAGATATGATGAAGAATTGCAGGTAAAGGGCTTCAGTGATGCTGATTGGGCTGTGTTGGCAGTAGCCTTGGCACACCAGGACTTACAAGACGTGAAAGTCAAAGAAGGGAGTCAGAGCGAAGGGACAGCACAAGCAAACAAGGCAGTCAAAGAAGATCTGGCAAGTAGGCCAATATTTTTTCAAGACATTAATGCAAATCAAGAGATGGACATGCAGGGAGGAAGAGCAAGTAGGGAGCTCGAAGATATGTATGGCAGATCACTAGAAGAAATCCCTACAACAACAGTGATTTTTATCACTAACAATCATTGTAAATATCATTTCACCTTTTTGTAGCTCCATTTTGTGCAAGCCAAGGAGTCCTTGAGCTTGAGGAGCCTTAGAAGTAGTTGCGTACCAATTTTCATAATTTTTAGATCTCGTTTGAGCCCCCAAATAAGCCCTGGAACCTAATTTTTAACTAGGCCGGACACTAGGTCTGGACAGGGCCAAAAGCTAGTCAAAAACTATAAAAGGAGCTAGAGAGCTCATTTTTGAGGTTAGATTGTAATTGAAACGAACTTGTAAGAGCATTTTGAAAGTAATCTAAAAGCTCCATTGATTCTCACTCTTTGTCTTACATTGTGTGCGCGTGTGTGTGTATGTGTGTGCATGCTTGTGTGCTTCTCACTCACGCACTTGTGTCGCCACTTGCTCGAGGTCTTCATACCATCCTCACGTCTTCCCGGATTGACATTAAAGGAGGTGCTACTCATCATTGAGCTACACCAAATTTTGGCGCCGTTGCCGGGGATCGAGCTTTGAGGACGAGCGTGTGATGGTAAGACGTAGAGTTGACGTGTTGGAGTTGTAGGTATTTTCTTCACTCTCATCGATTTTCTTTTACTTTCTTCACCATCTTCATCACCATCATCATCATCACCATCTTCCACCTCCATCTCCATCATCGCGAAAATTCCAGTCTTTTGACTATATCTCCATCTCCACCTCATTTCCCTCATTTCACTTGTGAGAGAGAGTGAGAGAGCGAATTTGCATGTGCTGTTTTTTGCATGTTTCGTGAGCATTCTGCAGGTACAGGCCGCATCATCATCCCCAGCACCCTGCGCAGGTACGGAAATCTGTGTAACTGTCTGTGTGTCGCCGAGCTCTGTCAATCGCGACCGACAGAAAAATTGCTCTAATTGCTAAACAAAGTGCATATCCATGACCTACAGGCCTAGAGCTTCCCAAAAATGTGTTTAGTTTTTTGAAATTCCACAGATTTCTGTCAATCGCGATCGCTCTGTCAATCGCGATCGACAAACCACGACGGACAGATCTGTCAATCGCGATCGACACGTCAATCGCGACCGACAGCCCACGACGGCTCTGTCAATCGCGACCGACAGAGTCAACGACCGATTGACCACGACGGACAGACCATACGCGTGACACGTGTCAATCGCGATCGAGTCATCAATCGCGATCGACTCATCAATCGCGACCGACACAGTCAACGACTGTTTGACCACGACGGATTGACCACGACGGCTCTGTCAATCGCGATCGACGCGGTCAACGACTGTTTGACCACGATCGACAGACCCTCGCGACCGACCTGTCAATCGCGATCGACTCATCAATCGCGACCGACAGAGTCAACGACGCTTTGACCACGACTGATTGACTTTTCGTAATCCCTGTCAATCGCGACTGACCAGTCAATCGCGACTGACAGCCACGACGGACCTGTCAATCGCGACCGACAGACTTTGCGAACGCGTTAGAAGGGCAAATTAGGTCAAATTTTCAAGGCAAAATTATTGGTCTAAATTTTGATTGTGTGTGGGACAAACACTAGGGTGTAGTATTGCATCGCGAGACCATGCCACAAGCTACTCGAGTATTCCTGTTTGACTGTTAGCTCGTATTGAATTCTGATTTAACTCCCTAAACCCTGAACAGTCCTAACTTTTTCATACGAAATCCAATTTTTGAGCTCTTGGGCTTGTTGGAAAGCTCGTGGCATATACTACACGCCCTCAACTGTTTTTTATAAAGATAATGCGTTGATTTTCAGAGAGGGTATTTTGAAGTTGACCATACCCAAGGGGATCAAAGTCAGGGGTCTTTAGAATTATGTTCCTAAAAGTCACAATGCAGATGTGTGTTTGTGTCACATGAATGAAAGTGGTTGGTTTTGTTCTTTGAATATAAGCATTGAGCTAACCGTGGGTCCTTTATAGGTCCATTGAGAGCAACTGAGAGCGTACAAAGCAAGGTTTCTTTGCAAGCTGGAGAACCGGGTTCTTGAGCACCATAAAGCAAGGGATCAACAAGTAAGGTTGGATTATTCTCAACTCCCTCTGTCATTTCCTAGCTCAAGCTAAGAACGAGTAGAGATAGGAGTAAGTCAGGGCAACGATAGGCAGCTATCAAGTTGAAGACTACCTAAAAACTCAAGTTCAAGTTAAAAACATAATCTCTGTACTGTCGATAACCTAAAGAAAAAGAACCTAACGTGGAACGATCAACCTAAAGTACGAAGAACATTAAGTGTTCCTGACGACGTGATATCAGACAAGACCATAAACACAATAATTAACTAAAAAGAATCAAGTGACTGGTACCAATTGACTGGCAACGAGGTTGTACTTTGGAAAAAATTGGGATAATCAGTTAGGCATATGAACCTTCGATCAGGACGACATTTAGCAAGGGAAAGACAAAGCCTTAGGTCTTCAGAGGCTAGTGTCAATCACACTGCAAGGTCTTGGGCCCAGCAGTTGAGTCGCCACTCTCATTACCCTAGCTCTGATACCAGTGAATCAGGGATGTCTCAAGGCATGGACAGACCTACGGGAAGTTCAGGAGTGCCTTACCTATACAGGGTAGAAGGCCTTTACAAAACGCAGCTGGAGTACCTTAGGACCAACCGATTAGGTGCTAGCATCTATGAGGACGGCCTAGGAAGATCTGTGGTCCAGATTAAAAACCCTGACCAATCCATAGGACTAGAGCACCCAGCTGTCAAGTTTGAAAACGGTGCATACCTGGACAAGGAAGGAACCATATATGTAGTCACTAGTCACCCTGATAGGACCGATGACTTTGGGAATGTAATCTCAGAAGCGGACTTAGGTGACTTGGAACAAGGAAACATGGGAGTGGAACCTAGAACCCCTCGAGGTAAATCAGTTCTCACTAGGATTATCACGCCTGAGTGGGTCCCCCAAGATAACAAGTGCATAGATTTGCTTCTCAATCGAGAAACGGACGAAGCCTTTTGGAGATATAAACCGGATCACCCAACTGATATAGGAACGATCATGATCTATGAGTTTAAGGATCCGGATAGCCCAGGCAGAGTGACCTACTTAGATCATGCTTCAGAACGGATCTTTGTGGTGACAGAAAATGATAGGCATGCCTACACTTGGAAGGGCGAATTTATTTTCCCCCAACCAAGATCAAATGTATCCTATGGTCACCCTGGGGCTGGAACTTCCCAAGCTCATGGTACGCAAAGAGATAGAAGTAGGGATAAACCAGAAGTAAGTTTTGCCAACCCAGTGGGCAGAGAAAGAACGAGAACCGAGACGAATAGGGTAGAACCCGAGATGCATAGAGCCCACAGGAAACAAAGAAATGTAGATGGATTCCCTCTGCCGAGACCTAGAGAGCACACAAGAACTTTGAGACCCACCCAGCTAGTTAAGTCCATGAAGAATTACTTTGACGGCACAGGAGATCCCTATGATCATGTGGCAGAGTTCAAGCAAGTCTTGAGAGCTGAACAAGTGGAGGATCTGTTCACGCAGTACAATGCCTTCGGTCTAACCCTTAGGAACACAGCACTTACGTGGTTTCAGCCATTAGATGAACGCCAGTTCAGGAGCATAGATCAACTTCTAGAGGCATTCATCGTAGAGTTCTCTAAGAGCGGCATAAGACACAACACCTCCTCACTGATTCACAGCTTCAAGCAAACCCCTCAAGAGACTGTGAGACTTGCAGGAAGAAGATTTAGACAATATCTTGAAAGGTGCCCTATTTCGGAGCTACCCACATCTGCTAAACAAGTAGCCTTATTTCTTGACGGATTGCTGAGCCCAAAATTGAGATCCTATGTGTATCTAAAAGACCCTAGGACTATAGAAGAATGTGTACGTATGTGCATTGACATTGAAGATAACCTAGGAGAAGAGCTAGAGTTGTCCAAAATTTACAAAGATTCAGATAGTGCATCTAGCCACTCTTCCACGCAGTCCACATCAATTGAGGAACTTGCTGAAAAAGTAGCTCAGAAATTAGGTGTAACTAGCAAACAAATCCCAAGGTTTGCCCCAGTGAAAAGATGCTATACATGCGGTGGTGACCACATGGCGAATGTCTGCCCTATTATGGCTCAACCCCAAGTAAACCCTAGTAGCCAGTACTGCACCATAGAACGGAGATACACCAACCACACCGCACAAGATTGCCCATACAACAAGCAGGCTGTTAGGCAACCCTACCCTCAGCACTACCAACAAGGCAGATACCAGAACCAGTACCCTCCACAACCATATGGCAGGCCACAACAAAATTTCCAACCTCAATATCAAAACCAACAGAGACCCCAACCGGTGCTAGCTCAACAGCCTCCAAACCCCTCTAACGTGATTCCAGTAAAGTATGCTGTTGCAGAAGAAAACCTGAATAGAGCTATAGTCCCTGTAACATCCTTGATCTCAGAAAGTGACCCAAGTGACCATAGCTTTGATTCTACACATGTCGATAGTCCCCAGGCTTACTACATGCAGTCTCCAGAACATGGTGAGTCTTACTATAGTGAGGAACCAAGTGAACCTAGTTGGGAGTCAGATTACACGAACGTCATGTATGCAAACCCCAACCCCAGGCCTCAACCTAGGCAAGTAAGACCTCCATTCCCAAGAGGACCATGCTACCGATGTCAGGGGGATCACTTCATTCGTGATTGTCCCTTACCCTCACCTACACAACCCCAGTCAGTGACTATCCAAGGTTTCTGCCAAGATTGTGGAAAAGAACATCTCTTACGAGATTGCCCTAGGAACCCCAATAATATGCCAAAAATCACTCCTATCAATGTGATCGGTTTGGTTGTAGATCCCTCAGGAAGCGTCACTTCCACTGCACCAGTGCAGGTAGTCACTAGAGCTCAGGCATTGCAGCAAAACCAAGAGACAAGCCAGGAAAAGGGCCCAGAGGCTAGTGAAACCGAGAGCATAACAAAGAAAAGGACTAGAGCATGGAAAGATAGTCGAGAAAGAATGAAACGACAATGGGCCAAAAAGATGAGTGAGCTTGAGGAAAGCATAAGAGAAACCAAAGCGAGGATAACTGAACTCACAGCTCAAACTCCCTCTCACATCACCCCGCCTCCACCACTCCCATCTCCATCCGACTCACCACCTTTCCCACCGCCTCATCAAATCCCACCACCCCCTAGAGTAGGATCAGTTCTAGCAGATCCCACTCCTGAAGACCTAAACATGATGCTTAAAGCATATCAGGCCAGAATCAAAGAAGGGCCAAACGTCTCGGATCATGACAAGTGCTATCCTAGAGCTGACCTAGAGATAGAAAGAACCAAACTGTGCGCAAAAATGGTCGCATTGGCTCAGACTATGTTTGAAGCCAGTCGCCTTTTCAATTACTCGGGCTCAGCCAAGACGCAATTACACTTGGATGGATTCCTAGAAAAGTTAGAGAGGATAATTGCCAGATCTGACAAGGAAGAAAAAAATCAGGAGAAAGAAAAAGCAAGCAAAAGCCTGAGCCATTCCCCATCGGAAGTTTATGCAGCCAATTCCACTAAACCAGACAACTTCCCCTCCTTAGAAAGATTAGAGAGGCTAGTTGCACAGCCAGAACAGGAGCCTACCCCTCAAAGAAAGGAAAGGGTAAGAGAACGGAAAAGCCAGCCTCTTCAGGAAGCCCACATGCCTTTTCAAGGAGCCTATCTTCCTCCCCAAAAGTCACAGGAGCCTCACTCGAAAGCGTACGTACCTCCACAGGTAACCCACATTCCTTCCCAGAGAGTGTATGAGCCTGCTCGGAAGAGTAATAGAATAAGCAATCCTCCCCAAGAAGCTTGTGCCCCAGCCATTTATGAGAGCAAGGAGAGAGCCAACGGAAGAATAAGTCCTCCTTCCCAGGTTGCTTATGTGCCCAATTCGACAGAGCCGGACACTTCTTCTTCTATGAATCGGTTTGCACCAGACTTCCTACGAGAGATTCAAGAAGACAAATGGGAAAACGAAAGCGAGGTCGCCCCTCCTTTTGAACTTGTGGACGATGCACACGACCAATTCCCACAAGACATCCCATCAATTTACGGGGAACATGAGAGTGCTCAATCTCATGAGGGTTGGGACTTTGAGTCTAATTCCATACAGGAGCTACCCCACTTCACAGGCCCATGGGAAGCAAAGTCCACATGTATGAGAGCACCCACAGTCATGGTAAGGAACAACGACTCAGTCATACCGAGGAACACGGAAGTAGTAACAAACGCCAAGGTGCAACGCGATCTCACTTTGGAAGAGCTGCCTGAGGAGAGACCAAACACGCGGAAATATGTAGCTAGTCAAGTGACGGAAACTGCAAAACCTCGTTCCCGGGTAGGATCCCATAGGACAGTACCGGAAATTCCCTTGGATAAGATAGGAGACATGTGTGAAGGTGAAGAAGGGAACACCTATCTTCCCATCACCTACCAGGACTACACCACGAAGGCAATTTTGGACTCAGGTGCAGGAGTTGCAATTGCCACTACCTCCTTATGGAAGCGTTGGGGCAAGCCAGCACTCAGGCCAACGAGAATGAAATTGCAAATGGCAGATGGTCACATAGAGAGACCCCTAGGATTGCTAGAAGGAATAACTCTCACCACTTGTGGTGTCGAGTTTGAACATACCTTTGCCATATGTGACTTCAGCAAAAATCATGCCTATGAGATGATTTTGGGAAGACCATTCATGCGACAGTTGCAAGTGGTACAGGATTGGGGAACCAATTCTTTGTACCTACAGCACTTAGGTGTTACAACCAAAGTCAATCTCAAGGATTATTCTCATAGAGATGTCCCTCCTATCCAATGGAATCCCATCCATAGAGCCAAAGATGATACAGAATCTGTGCATTCCATAGGATCAGGATCCTCCTGGATGCACGAAGACACTCACTTATGGATGTGCAAAGTAGCAGTGGAGGAAGAGAAGAGAGAAAAGGCTAGAGAAATAGGTGCAAACGAAACCCATAGACCCATTCAAGACCCAGCCTATGCACCTGTAGTTTTTCCAGACGAGGAATTTGAACCCCATGGCTGGGCAGAAATTTTAGCAACAATGGATGTAGCCATCAATGAAGAACAATGGACACCTCACTGTGATGAGGATGGCTATGATATTTCAGTCTTCTCCATAGAGCCAATCATGGGAGAGGCAGTTCTAGAAGAATGCGAACCTAGCCCTGATGCATTTGATGATGCAAGTGACTCCGATCTAGAATCAATCATTATGGACCCTCCATTTGCATCAGATGAAGAATACTTCCATGAGGTAGAATTTCAAACCCAGAGGCATGGAGAGCTGACAAATGACGTAAGATTAGCAACACATGTGACCCCTAAGGAAGAAGGAAAGAAACGAAAGAAGAGAGAAGCTTTACCAGAAGAGGAAGAATCTTTGTTTGAGGTCCCAGAAAATTTTAAGAAGTATGAGATAGATGACAGGAGAGTCATGATTAGAATGCCCAAACGAGAGGCACAATCAGGAGAGGCCTATGATAACAAAGAAACTACCAAGAAAATCGTAGTGGCCCTAGAAGAAGGAGAGGAGAGATGTACGTATATAGGCCATGACCTGACAGAAGAAGAAGAGTACGAATTGATTACCTTGCTAAGAGAATACAGAGATGTATTCGCTTGGAGTTACAAGGATTTGAAAGGTGTTGACCCTGACATATGTTCACACACCATCCCCATGACCTCAGATGCCAAACCCTCTAAGCAAAAGCCTTATACATATAACGATAATTACGCTGCTAAGATCAAAGAAGAGATAGATAGACTGGTTGAAGCTGGATTTATCTACGAAATTGAGCACACTGAATGGGTGTCCCCCATCGTAGTGGTGCCCAAGAAGAATGGCAAGCTGCGTGTGTGCATTAACTTGAAAAAGGTTAATGCCGCCACGATTCGAGATAACTATCCGCTTCCCATCACAGAACATCTCTTAGAAAGAGTGGCAGGCAAGGAAGTGTACAGCTTCCTTGATGGATTTTCGGGCTACAATCAAGTAGCCATAGCTCCAGAGGATCAGCATAAGACAGCCTTTGCCACATAATGGGGCATTTTTGCTTTTAGAGTAATGCCATTTGGGCTTACCAATGCACCAGCTACCTTCCAGAGGCTGATGTGCCACGTTAAGGAGTTCTTGAGGAAGAGTTTAGAAGTCTACGTGGACGATCTCTGTGCTCATTCCAATGTTAGGCAAACCCATATTCCTGAACTCAAACAAATCTTTGACAAATGTAGAGAATATCAAGTCTGCCTGAACCCCGAAAAGTGTGTTTTTATGGTCAGGCAAGGCAAGATCCTAGGACATATAGTGTCAAAGAATGGCATATCTACTGACGAAGAAAAAGTGAGAGCCATAGCGGAGCTACCTAGGCCAAAGAATGTCAAGGAAGTACAAGCTTTCATGGGGCATTGCGGTTATTATCGACGATTTATACACATGTATGCTGTCATTGCAAAGCCCATGTACGGACTTCTGACAAACTTTGAATGGACGGATGAATGCGAAAATTCCTTCCAAGAGCTTAAACGAAGATTATGTTCAGCACCAATCTTGACCACACCAGATTGGAGTAAGCCATTCCATGTTCATGTGGATGCATCCAACTATGCCATTGGATGTGTGCTCGCACAACCTACTGGTGAAGGTAATATGGATCTTCCAATTGCCTATGCCAGTAGACAATTGAATGCGGCTGAACGGAATTACACCACTACAGAGCGCGAAGGATTAGGCATGGTATATGCAGTTAAAAAATTTAGACACTATTTGCTTGCAAATAAGTTTAAATTTTTTACTGATCATCAGGCGTTGTTATATCTTGTAAACAAGCCATGCAATACAGGAAGATTAGTGAGATGGTTTCTATTGCTAATGGAATACGATTTTGAGGTCGTGGTAAGGAAAGGTAGGACTCATTTGAGAGCCGATCATCTCTCTAGGCTCACATCGGGAGAAGCCCCACAAGGAGTATCAGATGATCTTCCTGATGCTTACTTGTTTAATTTGGAAGTTGTACCGCAGTGGGCTAAGCCATTAGTACCAGTATTGACGTACGGGCCTAATCATCCAGTGGTGAACACACGGAATAGGGAGGTTGTGAGAGCCCAAAAGTACCACATCATGGCAGGAAGTATGTACAAGCACACAGATCAAGGGATCTTGGCTTGTTGCGTAGAAGAGGATGAGTACGCTAAATGGTTGCAATTAGCACATGTAGGTGCACTAGAGCAACACCATTCAAAACAACGAACTTTACAGACTCTAAAGAGATTCGGAGTGCACTGGCCAACCATGGAAGCGGATGTCCAAAAGTTGTGCAAGGAATGCCCAACCTGTTGCACTAAACCACCTGTGGAACATGCCACTCTCTATCAAATATCCATTGTGCCAGATTGGAGTGAACCTCTAGTGTCATTCTTAAGGACAAACACATTCCCCCCAGACATGACTCTAGCTAGGAAAAGGAGTTTAGAACAAGAAGCCCTGGATTATTCACTCATAGGTGATAATCTATATAAGCGTGGTAAAGATGGTTACCTGAGACTATGTGTCCACGAAAGTGAATATCTGAAGATCTTGGAAACAGCTCACCAAGGTGTAGCAGGAGGACACTTTGGACCAGATCGGGTGATCAAGGCAATATTGTTTGCGGGCTTTTGGTGGCCTACACTTCACATGGATGCACATACCTATGTGAAACGGTGTGATGTCTGTCAGAGGACTCAGTATCCTATACGCAAAGATGAGATGCCACTGAAACCTATGATGGGTGGACGTGCATTCTCTAAGTGGGGAATAGACTTCGTAGGTCCTATTAATCCCCCAGCTAAGGGGTCTCATGCAGAATACATCATTGTGGCAACAGATTATCTCACCAAGTGGGTAGAGGTAAAAGCTACAATCAAGAACGATGCTCAAACAACTGCCAAATTCTTGTTTGAGAATGTATTCACGAGATATGGGCTACCTATAGAGCTGGTAAGCGATAGAGGCACTCATTTCTTGAACGAAGTGATTGAAAATCTGCTCCAAGAATTCTTGGTAATTCACAAGAAGTCTGCCCCTTATCACCCTCAAGCTAATGGACAAGCTGAGAGCACTAATAAGATTTTATGCAATATATTGACGAAACTAGTGAACACTAAACGCTCTGATTGGGACAAACAGCTACACCATGCTGTTTGGGCATACCGAGTTGCCTATAAAACGGTACTCCAAGCCACCCCCTTCCAGTTGGTTTTCGGCCAAAACGCTGTGCTACCCTTGGACTTCCTGATCCCCACATTGAGAGTAGCACACGAGTACGAATGGACAGGTCATGAGCTCTCCTCTAGGATCTTTGACCTTGAACGATTAGGAGAAACAAGACTGAGAGCCGCTGCAGGGATATATGCAGCCAAGAAGAGACAGAAGGCATACTTTGATGCCCACGTGAAGGATAAAGGCTTGAAAACGGGAGATCTAGTCTTAGTCTATACACTGAAACAACACGCAAGGAAGCTGGAAAAGAGAGGCTACGGACCTATGATCATCAATAGGATCTCCACAAGTGGAGCAGTACAATTGGCCACATTAGAGGGTGATGTTCTCCCTAACTATATTAGCGGATGCAGAGTCAAGTTGTACCAGGAACCCCTCACGGAGGAAATGCTCAGCCGACTCAACACTGCTAAGAAACACAAAGAGGAAGAAAAGAGAATTAGAGAAGAAGCTCAAGCAGAGGCTTTAGAACGCATCAGAAGGATGAAATTACGAAGGCAAGGTAGAGATCAGCCTGGAGCGAATGACTATGCAGACCAAGGATTTCCCATAGCCATGTGTGAAGTTGCAGGAACAAGCTCGAATAGAATAATTGATAGACGTCCTTTCATAACCATAGACATAGGACAAGGAAAGAGTACAAGGACCGTAAGAGCCTTGATTGACTCAGGTGCTGCCACTAGCGCTGTTAAGTTGTCTTACTGTCAAGAGTTACAGTTAACTGTCCATCCTGTGGAAGCATACCTCATAGGATTGGGAGGCGTGGAAACCCCTTGCATGGGTGAGGTGGAACTTCCCCTCTACATTCACGAGGAGGCAATGACCGTTAAAGTACTAGTGTGTCAAGATGAGGATCTCACTAAACCTCTCGTCTTGGGACAGGATTGGATCTATGACCAAGCAGTCAATCTAAACCTAAGAAGTGGACTTCTCCAGGTTTGGGTCAATCATAGCCGAGTTACAGTAGAATTAGACAATGGAGCACTCAAGGAACTAGGAAAGGCACAGACTCCTGGTCCTTCCAGGGGTACACATGAAGATGACCATGCTGTTCCTGTCCAAAACTATGTGTTGCAGAGGAATGATAATTGCAAAAAAGGAGTCAGGAATGCAACGGAACTCCCTTCTTTTCCAAAGGCTAGAAGGAGGCAGCAACCCAAGGTGGACCAAAGGCCGAAGGAGCAAGGTACTACCTATGTCAGAGATCAAAAGTGCCTGCGCAGCAGAACAGCCCAGAAAATAGACCAGGTATGGGTGCGGAAAGGCGAACGACCAGTTGCACCACCGTCAACTACAGGGGCAAAGCCTCTTATTAGTGACCAACAACGCAACGCTAATAAGAAGTCTTTCAGAAATTCTTCTGCTAAAGTAAAATCTATTTGGGTGCCCAAGAAGTCGATGAAGGCAAGCCCACAACCAAGACAAATTTGGGTGCCTAAGGCTTGCTTAATGGCACAAGTAGCTACGCGGAGGCCACAACTTAAACAGCATAACGCAGCGACGCATGCTGCCAGATTTCACTCGTTCTCGACACTCATGTACACACCAAAACCCCAGAACGTGCTTGTAATCAATCGTATATGGGTCCCAAAAAGGCCTCGTTTTCAAACCACGACACCGAGAAAGCTCTGTAGAGACTCTCCGAAACCGAAAGCAAAGCCCATTCACTGCATTTGGCAGCCTAGGGCCTGTAATAAACCCCCCGACCCCAATTTGTAAATTCATAACCCACTTACTAACTGCAATAGTTTCCTAGGACAACACAATCACTAACTACACACACTGTCTTCATGCACTTACTAACCACTAACTCACCATCTACCTTATGTTAATGTTGTAACGGGGACAACAACGGATTTATTTTGTCCATTACAATGTTAACACTTGGTTCTATATTCTCACAGAACCAATCAGCAAACAGGGCCATGGCAGAAGCAGGTACCAGCTCTCAAGCCGGATCTGGTCCCCAGATCGTGGACATAGAAACACTTCTCCTTGAGCCACGTCTCACCGCAAGACCGCCAGAGCTTCAAGAAGTGCATGTGCTCCCCATCCAGGATCCTCCTCAAGGACACACTTCTCAAGTAGGTAAGCATGCGCATTGGTTCAGTGATGTTGCTGGACCACTGGGCGATGGAACCTACTTCTGGGAAGCAGAATTGGAGTTCAATGGCAAATGGGGTCGATACCACTTTTTCACACGCGAATTTGAAAGCTACCAAAATGCCGAAGTCATGAGATCAGTTTGGGTCAAAGCAGGTGTGGAAAGTTATTTCAGGACTCACTTACCAAAGCCGGATTTTTTACGATGCTCTTATCTGATCAGTACCATCACGCCAAGCAGAACCAAGGGCGGTGACAGCACCTTTGTGTTGCCATCACTGCTGCTGGGTAATGAGCTCAAAAGATTCAAGTTGACCCTCAATCTGGTAAGAGAAGCGTTGGGTATGTATGGCATGCACATCCCAACAGAAAAGGAAACCATGGTTCCAGGTCGAATGAAGCACAAGGATCTTAATAAGCTCAAGGACATGGTGGCGATGACACCCACCATTGCGCTTCACCTGCGAACCATCATGCAACATTTTGCGTTTCCCGCCCAAGAACGATTCACAATGCCCCCGAAAAAAATATGGTTCAGTTTATATCTAGCAGAAACCGAAAGCCTGCCCATCAATGTACCGCACTGGATCATAGATCAGATCCACCTAGCGCATCAAAGGTGGAACAAAAAACAGAAGAATGTGCTCCACGGGTGTTGTGCTTTGACCAGAATAATCTATAGATGCTTGGCTTATGACGTGCCTGTTCAGCGGGCACTCGTATGGTCCCGAGTCCAAGAATTCCAAAGAAGACTATCAGCAGCAGGTCCCCCATCAAAGAAGATGAGGGGGGGAGTCCAACTACCCTGTGCCCAACCAAGGGGAGCTACCGCTACACCAGAAATCACTCCTCCCCAAACACGACGAGTTAGGCCATTCACAATCCGGTTACCAAGACCAAGCACAGAGGGGCCTAATCTGGTGTTTCCACCCATTCCATCCGATTTGGAATTTCCACAGGGATTTACTCTTGAGGACCTCACGGATGAAGAAATTGCCAGATTAATCTATGACTCTAACCTCGAAGCCGAAGCAGCGCGAGCTCAGGAACCGCGACCCCAAACAACATCGGCCCCCACCCAACCACAAACTGTAGAAGTCGATGTAGATGAACAAGAGGCAGGAGGTGATGAAGAAGAAGCCGACGAAGAACAACATCAAGATTATGACGAACTCTCCGAGTTAGCAAGTGCCCCAGCATATTCGGCACAAATCAAGAGACTATATCGAACCATGCGACTGGTTCAGGAACAACATAAGATGTCTCTAGAACAGGGCAAAAGACTCATGAACGACTTGCTAGCTGAGGAAGGTGTGGATGAGTTGTTCATTGAGTCCATGAACCTTCATGCCGACGCTGTAGGACTGGACGAGGCCATCCATGAGGCAATGGCCTACATCCACAGGTTTGAAAAAAGAGTTCCTACTCGTCCCAGGAGGTCCGGAAAGCAAATTCACATCAATACATCAGCACCAGGCGAGTCAGCGCAAGCAGAAGAATATCACGAAGCACCGTTGTCACCACCATCCCCACCTCACACTATACAATTCACTCCACCACAGGACACTAGCACTACCACATCCACTACCACTACCATTGTCATGGGCATCCCACTCTCTCCGGGAATCCAATACGGGGGTGTCACCATGCCCACCTTCACCACCCTGTTCACCGATGTCACATCCACTCCACCAACGATTCCCATCTACACCGTCACTCAAACAGTTGACACGATGGAAACATCACCTGCCACAGCACCGCTCCCTCCCCCCATGCCACCTTCATCACCCATACCCCCTCCACCCACATCTCCACGTACATCCACCTCATTCACCTCTCCCATTCCCGCCCCCGTTCCCCCTGCATCTTCACCCCTCCCAGCATTATTTAATGTAAATAACATCTTTTTAGCATTAAACCAATGCGTATACCAGCTCCAGAATGAGTACAAAGCTCTGGACAACCGGTATCAGAATCTGGAAACGCACCATCACAACTTACAAAGACAATTTCTCACTCTACAAACAGAAAATGCAGAACTGAATCAACGCTACACGACGCTTGAGCAGGCTCACCAAACCTTATTGGCGGCACCCCAACCATCGACAGAATCAGGTGCCAAACAACTAGAAGCTTTGCTCGAGGTATACCAAGCCGATAATCTCAAAGTCCGGCGTAACCTGGCACTTCTCAGAAAACACATGGCGGCCGCCCTTGAGGAAAACAAGAGACTGCAGCAGCAAAATGAAGCAAATCTAGAAGCAGCAATGGAAGGCTCTCCACACGAAATTGATCCAGAGCAGTTTAAAGCTGTGCCCTCAGAGATAATGAAGACCATCTTGGACAGCTATGCAGATCTATTAGAAGCTCATGATGACTTGGAAAGGGAACGTGATGCGCTGCGCAATCAACTCCAAGAGCAACAGACAGCACCCAAAGTCACCGAAACGACCACGACTTCAGAAGAAGTCAAGGCATTGAAAGAGCAGGTGGCTGAATTACAGGCAAGATTACTCACACATGAAAGGCAACCCTCTCCAGTTGTCGAACCTGAACCCGAGGATTTGGTACCCATCGAGGTAGATGAGACGTATGAGGAACCTTACGTTCCTATGCCAATGCCAGGTGGTGAGCAAACCGCAGAAGGAATGGATACGTTAGAAATCGAAGTACCTGAGTGGCTCCAAACACTAGAGAAAACGGCATCAACTCATGAAGATCGAGTGGCAGTTCAGATCCAATCTATGGCAAAGATAGAGGACACTATTATTAAATCAGAATACTTCCGCAGCATGTCCCACCATAGATGGATCGGAACAAATGATGATCAATACGTGCCCTATTGTATACTCCTGGCGGACTACAATGCAGAAATCCAACATAGATGTGGCAAACCTCCAACGTTTGCCACACAATTTGGGCCAGATGATATCCCAGAGAGCGCCAAAAAAGGATCCATTCATCAACCCACTTGGAGGATCCGACTCCTCGAAACCTACCCGGAGATGGTTCGCACCTGGACGAATATGCCTCTTTTTATTAAATATAACCCTTGTTATGTTCCTGTACTCCGCAGACGCACATGGCCAGAGTTTACCATTGCAGTCAAGACTATCAAGGGATGCGCCAAATGGTTAAACTACGTCTATCTAGCACCCCCTCAAGGGCCTCCCACCGTCAATTACATGATTTCCACTATACGGCACTGGAGCATCCGATTAAGGAATACCCCTGATGTAATGGCCCAGATGTGCATGAAAATTTTTGAGTTAATGCTTATTACATTCAGGACATTCAAGAATATCAAGGACCCACACTTCTCAAGCGTCGGATTCCTTACAGGAAACCAAGATTTAGTTTATGACATGAGCACCACTCCTTCCATAGAGGTGATATACGCTTGGCACGCCAGAATAAAATACCTCCCAGCCTGCTTTAAACAAACATTCGAAGAGATGTTCATAACAGGGTTCTGGGAATACCACTCAGAAATATTTGTACCCAGACCCTCACATCTCCTCCATTTATTTGCTGTGGAGCGAACCATTCACTCAGAGCAGTTACGGGTGCCACATCCAGATGTCCCAGGGCCAGTCAATTGGGATGCATTGCTGACAGATCTAGCAAAGGGACTCAGGTTAGAAGAACACCACCTCGCCGCCGATGTTGTACAATACTACGTCCAAAAAGCAGCTAGACAAGGGTCTGTCAGGGGCGACAAACGCGAGAGTGGGGGGGTGTTGGCAGTAGCCTTGGCACACCAGGACTTACAAGACGTGAAAGTCAAAGAAGGGAGTCAGAGCGAAGGGACAGCACAAGCAAACAAGGCAGTCAAAGAAGATCTGGCAAGTAGGCCAATATTTTTTCAAGACATTAATGCAAATCAAGAGATGGACATGCAGGGAGGAAGAGCAAGTAGGGAGCTCGAAGATATGTATGGCAGATCACTAGAAGAAATCCCTACAACAACAGTGATTTTTATCACTAACAATCATTGTAAATATCATTTCACCTTTTTGTAGCTCCATTTTGTGCAAGCCAAGGAGTCCTTGAGCTTGAGGAGCCTTAGAAGTAGTTGCGTACCAATTTTCATAATTTTTAGATCTCGTTTGAGCCCCCAAATAAGCCCTGGAACCTAATTTTTAACTAGGCCGGACACTAGGTCTGGACAGGGCCAAAAGCTAGTCAAAAACTATAAAAGGAGCTAGAGAGCTCATTTTTGAGGTTAGATTGTAATTGAAACGAACTTGTAAGAGCATTTTGAAAGTAATCTAAAAGCTCCATTGATTCTCACTCTTTGTCTTACATTGTGTGCGCGTGTGTGTGTATGTGTGTGCATGCTTGTGTGCTTCTCACTCACGCACTTGTGTCGCCACTTGCTCGAGGTCTTCATACCATCCTCACGTCTTCCCGGATTGACATTAAAGGAGGTGCTACTCATCATTGAGCTACAGGCTGGTTCGAAGGAAGATAGAAGATCCACTTCAGGTTACGTGTTCATGATAGGTAGCAAACCTATCACATGGAGCTCGAAGAAGCAACCTATTGTTGCATTATCATCGATAGAAGCTGAATATAGAGGATAAGCCTTTGCAACTAGTGAAGCTATGTGGATTAAGAAGCTCTTGGCTGATTTTGATGTGCAGGTGGAGACCATTCCAATTTATGGTGACAACATGTCAAGCATTCACTTGACAAACAATCCAATGTTTCATGCAGGAAGCAAGCACATAGAAGTGCATTATCATTATGTTCGAGAAAAAGTTTTGAGCAAGGATGTGGATATAAAGTTCATTGGAACTAATGACTAGGTTGCAGACATGCTTACAAAGTCCCTAGATGCTTCTAAGCTAAAGAGGTTCAAGGACGACATCAACTTGCAGGATATGGCTAAAGGTGCAAGCTCACATGTGAGCTTGAGGGAGTGTGTTAAAAATAAAGAAGTAAGCTCGTATATATTTTTGCAAAAAGGATTTTCTTCAAGTAGAAAGAAAATACAAAAAATGAAAAATGGAAGCATTTACTTCAGAAAGTAGTGGAGGCCAAAAGAGAATCAATCAAAAGAGAATGAAATCCAAAAACTGAACTGTAAGAGGAGTGGCTGTCCAAAGTAGTGGAGAAATGATGGAGAAGAGCTCTCAAACTCATCATGAGAGTTTTTGGTCACTTGGATATAAAAGAGGCAAGGGACGACACTCAAGAATAGAGGAAGAAGGCGTGGAAGTCCCCTTGTAGCTAGTTCATTTGGTTTGAGTCATTTCGTTCAGTTCACTCTCATAGAGTATGTCCAGCCGCATACCCATTTCTGGGTAGTCTACTTGTAAGAGTCATATCTCTCAATATATGTATCCAATTTTAGTGTTTAAACATTCCTTAGAAAGCTTATCTTGAGTACTTCCTCTCGCTATAAGAATTTTATCAAATTCATTATGCTTTGTGAGTTATTCAGCTTTCAGTGAAGTCTAGTTTTTAGCCTAACTCAGTGGACAGGTAGCCTATTTTGAATCAAAGAGTTGCCAATCCAAATCTACTCCAAATTGAGTGTTTGATAGCTCATTTGAAAGCTGTAGGTGTCTAGTTTGAGTGACCAAAGTTTCAAGTTCATTGAATTTTTCACTTGGTACCTGTTTTCATTTGAAGGTTCAGTTGTTGGCAAAAGTCTTGATCCTAAGAAGATCTTCTACACTTTCCGCTGCGAATAGGAGAGGAATTCTCCAACAGATTCTGATCGTGAAGGAATTGGGATGTGCTAAAATCAATTATGTCCTTGGAGTTGAGAGCAGGACTAGCAATACCAAACTTAACTACGTTGCACCAATGTTGCCTAGCAAATAAACTATCTACTTACAGATTTAAGAGACAAGAGTAGACTCATTGGAGTGATGTAGAGGGAAATATATAGGAGATAAAATTACTAAATATACTATGCTTCAATATTTGAGTACAAGAACAAAGTCTAGAGTAGGACCGACAGCATTCAGATTTCCTTGTCACCAATTTCTTAAAAAACACCTTTGACATAGAGAGTTGCAGGGAAGAGGCAAATGGAAAGACACTAATAATTTCACTTTACCAATTTCAGAAGCACTCTAGAACTACACCATGCTAGCCTTCTTATTTTCTTAGGGACTTTTGCAACACTCTTATAGCCCCATCCAAGAGGTAAAAAATGACACCTGATGACATAGGAGGTTCTTCTGGTAGGAAGCCTTGAACTCGTAGCAAACCAACTTGAAACTCCATGAGGAAAAAGTGTAGGAAGGATGTTGCAAACTGTGCACACCAGGTCACCTTAGCGATCACCTTGTTGTTGATCCTTCGCATTTTCACCCACCTTCTCAGTCCCCAAACACCATGTGGCTCCCTGATAGCACATTGATACTCTACGCTCATACCAACTCTAGGTGTCCTGACTTTGGCTTCCTTAACCAACTCTTCAAACAGACTCACACCTGTGATTGGAATGTTGCTCTCTTTCTCAAACTTTCTATGTAGTGAGAACTCTCAACTATGCTTGTTCCTCTCTAAGTATCCTCTGTTTTATGAGTGCACAAATCACAGACCCCTCTTTCATGAATTTCCCACTTCTAATTTCTCTCTTTCATTTCCACACTTTGTAGGTTGCAAACATGAGCTTTTATGTGTGTTGCTAGCCTAAGTCTCTTAGATAGAAACACACTTTCCTACTCTTCCCTGCTGTTGTATTCCTATCTCTCTTCTTCAGATATCTTTCTCTTATAATAAAAGGTGATCATTTCTTTCCTCTTTGTCAATTAGGGAATTGTCCACTATTCTTGAACCACTAGTCTCAATGTTTTAGGATTTTATGAGATTATTAATTCTCTAAAGAAATGATGACTTCATCAAAATGAATTGGTTTTGTTTGAGCATAATAATTGGTAACAAGCCTAGCCTTATACTTGTCAATTGTTCCATCATGCTTAAAGTTCATCTTGTATATATTGCAAAGCTATTGCTATATCTAGGTAGTGATGTGCATGAACACACTAGGACCACTGGGGCACTTTTTTTTCCCTCTTTAGGAGGTTTTTTTCTCCTAGCTTGTATATATGCCTATTTCCCTAATGGCTTACTTATCTTTGTACATTCTAGTGGTAATACATTCAATATTGTGTGTTGTGCTCCAAGCTTTATCTTCCCCTTGTGCTGTTCATGTGCTTTTGTTGACACCAATCTCCAACAAATGGTATCAAGCAAGTTGCTGCTTCATCTAGGGCATCCTCAAAACCCTCCGGTCACAATCTCAAAATCGCATGAAATTTGGTGGGCATACTCAAGGCGATCTAAGCTCATTTTGGCCTCAGAACGCACTATCACAATGCTTGTGTAGACTATTTTATCTTTTGATGCCAAAGATATATATAGCTATTTGTTCACCAGTGTAATCATCTCAAAGTCTGCTACAAGCTTAGTAGAACTTGTCAGGGTAGTTCTGTTCAACTTTTTCAAATACAGTCATTCATCTGGATCAGGGTATTTTCGTTGGTGGCCATGGCTAAAAGCAGTGATGTATTTCCTATGTTGGCTATTGAGGATAAGTTGGATGGTATAAATTAACCATTGTGGTCTTATATGATGCATCATGTATTGTTTGCAAAAGGATTGTGGAATATTGTGCAAGGTGTTGAAAAACCTCCTATCACACGTGCAAATACAGGTACTAAAGCTGATGCAGATGGCGTTTGAAGATGGTGATATTCTACAAATTCTTGTTTGTGCTATCGTTTGTGCTACACCTACTGTAGAGAAAATTTCTTGGGATGGCAGAGATGCTCAGGCATATGCATTGATAGCCTTGTCTGTCAAACATGCCATTATTCCTCACATTCGCTCTTGA
Organism: Ceratopteris richardii; assembly: GCA_020310875.1. Lineage (NCBI taxonomy): Eukaryota > Viridiplantae > Streptophyta > Polypodiopsida > Polypodiales > Pteridaceae > Ceratopteris > Ceratopteris richardii. The sequence continues at coordinate 19,632,406 of CM035431.1, read as the reverse complement.
AGAACAACTAAGGATGCTTGGATAGACTTACCACATTGTACCAGGCTAGGAATGAGGCTCGTGTTGCTTACCTCCGAAAACAGTTGGAGAGTGAGCATATGAATGAAGGTGATTCTATGGACAATTTTCTAACAAAGCTCAGAGATTTGAAGGAATAGTTAATTTTTGCTGATGAAGTCTCGCCTGATAGTTCACTTGTGTAGATTGTTCTACATATTCTTCTCGATTCATACCAGAGTTTTGCTTCTACTCTTCATTTGATGATGAAAGGCAATGCAAATGCCTCAACATTTGAGGAGTTAATCTCTGTTCTATTGTAGGAAGATCAATCTAGGCAGAAAAGTCCATTATGCATGTTGCAGATCAAGCTTTCCTGGCTAGTTAGAAGGGCAAAGGTAAATGAAGCTCTTCTACTAGTAAGCAAAAATTTGCTAATTCTACACAATCAAAGAAGGATGATAGAGACGACAAGAAAATAGAAAAGCAGAAATTGTTTTGCAAGTATTGTAAAGCAAGTGATCATGTCATAAAGAATCGTCCAAAATTGGCTGCAAAAGAGGCAAAGAATAGAATGGTTGTTGTAGATGCCACTACACCAAAAATAGAGTCTACTAATCTAGTGTAGAATGAAGAATGGCCATTTACTACTATTTGTAGTTTTGACCCATCTTCTCATGAGTAGTGTATGTCTGCATTAGACTCAGATGTTTGGTACTTTGATAGTGGGGCAACCAAACATATTACCTCACAACATAGTTTCTTCACATCACTTGAGCCTACACCTACAGGGAATATCATCACATGCGCCACCAACTCCTCTTATCTTGTTATGGGAGTTGGTAAGATCATTCTGACTACTATTGATGGTAGTTCTTTTACATTGTCATATGCTTTATTTGTGCCAGCGATCAAGAAAAATCTGTTATCAATTTTTGCATTAGCCAAGATTGGCTTGGTTGTGAATTTTTTTGATGATAGATGTACAATTCATGATCTGTCAAATGGAAACATGATTATTGCTTTTGGCATTTTATGTTGTGGGTTGTATAAGCTCATAGACTATGAAAATTATATGATTGATTTAACATGTGTAGTACATGATTCTCAGGCTATGTCAGACGCAAAGCTTTAACATGCACGCTTTGGTCATCTGAATTTTGCTAGTTTGCTACACCTGTAGAAATCTGAAATTGGTGTCCTGTTTGCCCAAACTTGAGGCACGCGATAAACACATATGCGAAGGCTATATTCTGGGCAAAACACATCATTCCTCCTTCCCAAAGGATGGTTTAGTTCAAGCTACTAAGAAATTGCAACTTCTTCATAGTGATGTCTGTTATCCTATGCAGACAACTTCTTTTGGGAACTGTCTTTACTTCGTGACTTTCATCGATAATTTTTCCAAGCATGCATGGGTATATTCATTCAAGGCAAAGTTCAAAGTGTTTATGTGCTTCAAACAGTTTTTGGTTTTGGCTGAAAATATGTCAGATGTAAAATGGGCACCCTTCATTATGATTGGGCGGGGTATATGTCTTTTGAATTTAATGCATTTCTAGCTGAATGTGGGATAAAATATCACTGTACAGTGTTGTATACACCTCAAAAGAATGGAGTTGTTGAAAGGAAGAATAGGTCACTCATGGAGATGGTGAGGTGTATGATCAAGATTCAAGCTTTACCACATAGTTTTTGGCTTGAGGTTGTTATGTGTGCAACATATGTACTTAACAAGTGTCCCACTAAAGTGTTGTAATCTATCACTCCATATGACGCTTGGCATGGTCGCAAGCCATCTGTTGCTCATCTGCATGTTTTTGGTTGTTTTACATATGCATTAGTGCCTAAATAACAATGCAGAAAATTGGATGATAAAGCATTGAAATGTATTTTTGTTGGGTACAATTTTGAAAGCAAAGGCCATCATCTATATCATCCATAGAAAAAACACATTTTGTTTAGCCGTGATGTTGTTTTTGTGGAAGATGTTATTCAGCCACTACTTTCATGTACTAAGGAGACATCAATTAGCTCCAAAGACTTGTATGGTACTTTGCTGCCTCTTTTACAGGTGGACAGTCTAGTGCTAGTCCTAACGAGGCAATTTCTTAGCCTTTACAAGTTTCATGTGATGATGTAGATCATTCTATTTCTGATGCAAATTTACATGGTGCACTTATTGATGAGAGAGCTGATATTGAGGAGGCAAAAACTATGCCAAGATGGATGGTGTAGACTTTGTGTGACAACAAATTAGATGCACCTCTATCATATCATACTCGTTCAAGCTCTCATAGTGCCTATTTTTCATTAGATTGCTATGCTATGGCTGCCTCTAGTCTCTGTGATGAGAATGAGCATGTTTCATTGATGAAGCACAAAATTCTGAAAAATGGATGGCTGTTATGCAATTGGAATATGATGCTATCATGAAAAATGGTACCTGGTCTTTATGTGACTTGCCAACAAGGCCATTGGCACTGAGTGGGTATACAAGTTGAAATGTAAGCCTGATGGAACAATTGATAGGTTTAAGGCTAGGCTTGTTGCAAAGGGTTATGTGTAGGAGAAAGGCATTGATTTTGATGAGATCTTTGCTCCTACTTGCTAAATGACTACTATTCATAGCATTTGTGCACTTGCAGCTCATCATGATTAGAATGTACATCAGTTGTAAATTAGAACAACATTTTTGAATGGTGACTTGCATGAAAAACTGTATGTTTTTCAGCCCCAGGCTTTGTGCAAAAAGGGCATGAAAACCAGGTGTGTAGGTTGAGGAAGGCATTTGTTTGTTGTAGGTCTTTGGAGTTGTCCTCTCCAATCATTTAGTATCAAGAATCAACAATACATCTTATTTTTGTCAATCCTAGAAGTATACATGAGACCACAACCCCTTCTATATGATAGAATCCAAGAAATAAGAGAAAATTGGCTAGATTTCTGAGAATAATGGAAGAGAAATTTCTAGGGTTTGGATTATCTTGAGCAAATTTCCATCATTTTCCACAATATTGGTGTCTAAAGCATGTTATTTTCTCAGCAGAATACAACCATGAAGTCAAAACTCAAAAATGATACCTATAACCTTCAGATGAGACAATCGCGATTTTGTAAAATCAGACGATTTTCATCTCCAACACCATTCTTCATCAATTTCTCATTCATTATGTCAATAATCAACTCTCTTCATACACATTCATCAAAAACACAAATAGAAGCTCACAAATCTCCATGGATACACATAGAATAGACTCAACAAATCAAAGAAATCACACAAAAGGAAGAAACACAATTTTTTGCAAGAAACTCTCTCTATTTGCTTGGATAGCATGTAATACCATTAACCAACCCTCTCATAATAGAGGAAATTGTCTTTTATACATTTTCAAGTGTTCCTTTTCACACTTGAAATTTGGTCCTTTCCGCTTCTAATCTAAAAATATGCTATCTAAGAGTTTCCAAAAATTCCAGAAAAATTACATATAATTCTACTTTACATAAGGAAGACTCTTCCTTATTTTTACATCAATTACATAAATATTTTTACAAGTTTTTGGTATTTTACAATTATTTTCCATAAAAAATGCTTCAAAAAATTACTTCTTCCAACATTCTTCCCCTCCTAGACCTTTTGGCTCCTGACAAAAGACATTCCTGCTCATAAATTCCAAATGCTTTCTTCACTTCTTCTTTCTTTGATAGACCTGTGACAATAGGTCATGGCTTCTCCTTTCAGTGACATTCAAGTTGTTTACCATCTCAAACAATGCTTTCCTCCACTGCACTGCAGCTTCTGGCTTATCAATTACATCCCTTTTCAAGTATTCTGTGTATGCAGCTTCATATGCAGTGAGTCTAGACTTTGTGACTACAGACAAGTTATCTCTGATTCTCTTTCAAAAAACCCGTAATCAAATGCATCCTTAAAAATTTGGAGATAATGGCTGCCCAAAAATATTATTATGCTATACTAACCCATCAGACATACCCTATCAGCTGTTTCACTGAGATCAAACAATAATGCATCTGTAGGTGAATTAAAGCCAATGTAATTTAGGATTCTGACATCTGTATCTGTATAGGTCTCTATGCATGCCAAAATGAGTCTCATTATTTTGATTAGTAGAATACATGCTGGATCATTAACATCCTTGTATGTGGCTATAACACATTCAGCTGTGTCCACCATATACTTTTTTGTAGGCCATGTTCCTGCCTTTGGACCTGCTATCTTTGGAAAATTCAACTATTTGGATGGAATTTGTCCTTCTTTCCTTCTTTCCCAGAAAACTGTCCACTCTCTTCTCCTTGCTACTGGGCAATATGCTGGATTAATCTTCAACTGAATAGGTGCTTCCTTCCATATTTTCCTGCACTCTTTATTTGCATCCAACCATCTATTCATCCATTTGGGATTAGCTTTCTCAAATAACTCTTTGGTCACATTGATATCTTCTTCGTATTCTAGATACTTATTTGGAGGTAATCCAACCCTTGCCATCTGATAATTTTTGATACTTTCCATGATCATACATAAGGGTATGCCTAATCCATCTGCAGTCCAATGATGTTGATATGGATTTATCCCTTTATTCAAAGCAAATTTGACAATCTGGTCCTCATATTCATCATGCATTTTTCTAATGAAATCCATTCTAGATTCTCTGTTTGTCAAAAGTTTCTGGACAAATTCCTCAGAATACTCATCTTCTGGTGCCTTATTTTCTGGTTCACTGCCATGTTGAGTTTTGTCATCATTGCCCACTTCATAATCTTCTGTATGTGTAGTCTCTATCTCTTCTTCCTCCTAAGCTTGTGGCTTTTCCAGCTTTTTTTGCAGCTCTTCTATTGTTATCATTAAACTTCTATTTTGAGATGCCCATATCTCTCTTTCTGCTATCCAATTACTTCTTTCCTTTTCTAAGCTTGATTGCCAATCACTCCTTTCTTTCTGTAGGTCCATATGTAATTTGTTGTAACCCCTCATTGAGGTAGCAACATGTGTATTAGCCTGTTTCTCCAACTCTTTGGCTTCTTTCAATTCTATTTGCAATCTCATGATTTCTTTGTGCAATTCTTCCTTTTCCTCTTGTGTCACCTGATCAGCCTTGCTTTCTTCCTTCAACTGGCCTTCTTCCATTATAGTTTGTTGATCTCCTCATTTGCTTTGACCATGATTTGATATGAACTTTGTAAAGTTCTGTATCTACCTTCAATTTTCTTTAACTCCATCTCCAGTTTACTACTCTGCTCTGTTTGTTTTGCACACTTCTCTTCAAGATATTGGATTTTATTTTGTTGCTGTACCTCTAATTCCTCCAAAGCAATTATCCTATATGTTAATTCCTCATTTTTCTCCTTTACAAACCTCAATTGTTTTGTCAATTGTTCATTTTCTCTTTTGTGCTCCTTAATGATACTACTACATTTTGCAAACTCAGATTCAGCTACCATACCAGATATAATCATATTTCTGCTTGATGGTCTAAACTGCTCTATGTTGCTCATAATGATTTGGCAAGCAGATCTTATATTTTTAGGTATTCTTTCCAACCCAACTTTTATTTCCATCTAATTGACTTCCATCTGCTTGTTTTCTTTGCTCTCATCCTCCTCTTCATCTTCTCCCTCATACTCTATGACCTGAATTTTTTGTTCTTCATGGTTTTTATCTGCTTCTATTTTTTCTTGATCTGCAACTTCTTCTTCATATTCCAATATCTGATCTTCCTGATCCTCATGTCTTGATATATCTTTAGTTATCTTTGCTTCTTCTACCTCTTTGTTTTCCTTCACTGGTTGCTCTTTTTCAAAGAAATGTCCTTCCTTTACTTGTACTTCCTTTTCCTGAATTATGGTTGAATTAGTTTCCTTAGCAAGTTTTGTCTGATCATTACTTGTCTGCTCTTCCTGTCCTGCCTCTTGCTCATCTATATCCATGAGATCTAAGCCTTCCTCTTGTCCTTGATCTTCTGTATTTGTGAATTCTTTATTATGATTCAAATCAATTAGGATGTCTTTTATGCTTTGGTTGATCTCTTTCTCTGTAATCCCCTCTTCTACTTCTTGAGCATTCTCTTTTTCTACTATTTCCTCTTCTATTTCCTTGACTTGAGCTGTATCTTTTTGTTTATTGGCTTGACTACATATCTGTGCTCTTTCTTCTGCTTCTACTTTCCCTTCATCCAATTTGAAATAGGTTTGTTGTGAAGGTCTTGTCCATATTGACTTTAATCCTAAATCTATTAATCCACAGCTGAACTCTTTTCTCACTTCACCCTCCTCCTCCCTCATTACTGATTTACCTTTCAACAACCTTCTTTCTTCTTCAGGACTGAGTTGCTTTGCTACTTCTTCCTGGACTTGCTTTCCCTGTGTCTTCTCACTCATGTCTTCTGGTGTTTTATTTTTTTCAATGGCCTGTGTGATCACATTGGGTGTACTAGGAACTGATAAATTCAAACTTTTAGCAAAAATTTTCAATGTCACTTTCAGAGTCTGAGGAGAATTGTGATGAGCCTGCTATGCCTGATGTTTCCAATTTTAACTCTTCTCCAGCAGTAGATTCCTTCTGATTTTCTCCTAATGTCACTTCTTCTGTCTCTTTTATGATTACAGATTCTACTACTGATTTTCCTTTACTCTTCTTGGTTAGCTTCTTCCTCTGTACTGGTTTCTTCTGAACCTTCTTTTTTGCTACAACTGTAGTTCTTGTCTCAGGAGGTCCTTGTAGTTCTTTGAAGTATGCTAATAGCTCCACTTCCTTTTTAACAAATACTTCCTCTCTCTCAGCTACCATCATTTGGTCATGCAGTTCTTCATAATGTTCTACTTCCTCTTGAACCCAATCTGTTGCTTTGCAAGAATAATCTTCCAGCATCTTTTGATATTGGGCCTCATATACTGCCCTTTTGTTATTTCCTTGAGTCAGATAAGTATATAACTGCTCCTTACTGGTCTGAGGTGGATGAGGGTCATTAGAAGATTGGACCTGCTTCTGAGCAGCTTCATGTTCTTCTTTGGTTGCTTCATCCTGCTCCAATTCAACTTTTCTTGGATCCAACCTCCTTTTCTTTATAGGGACCACTTCCTCTGAGATTACCTTTCTTTTCATTCCTACTCCCATCATGCTGGTTTGTCCTTCTGCTTCTCTCACATACATCTTCCTGGGAGGACTCTTGATTCCTGTCATTAGACTTCTGAAATATTGTGCCTCTCGAGCCAGCTTCAACTGATCTTCCATTCCTAGTACATGATATATAATCCTGGTTAAAAACTGAGCTCCATTCATATACTTTCTCTGCTCCCAATGTTTAGCTGCTTCTTTCAGCTATTCATGTATGTAAGGTGATACATCCATTATTCCAAAGGGCTTAGTTCTGTCCTTATTGTTAACATAATCAGTGTTACTGATTTGTGTGGCATGGTATACCTTGGTAGTTTTGGGAAGCAAAAGTATTGCAGAAACATCTTGATGGCATACTCCTCCTTCTCTTTTCCCTTAAAGACAGGAAATTTAGAGTATCCTGTATATGTTTCTTTATTCTTTTTCACAAAGCTATTATCAAGCTTGGTTCCCATTGGGTAAAACCGTAGAGCTGCTCTGATATGCTCTGCTTTTATAGTGATATTCTCCTCCTGGTTATCCTTGTTCTTGACTTTACACTGGAAATAAGCATCATTACCTTTTCCAACTTCCAACAGGCTGTTCATTACCTGTGCCACTCTTTCGAAATCTATAAGAAATATGGGTTCCTCCAACAATTTGTGTAACCCTACCGCCTTCCATCTTTTCTGATTGACCGCTACTCTTTGAAATCTGTAGAACTCTTGACACAACATGGTATATTTGTAACCCCCTACTCCCACTATGAATATATGCTGGCCAATGATACACAGGGTTTCTTTGAGCTCCTTAACCACCTTTTCTGCTTCTAGAATCTCTTGCTCCTCATCAGACTCCAGGTCTACCTTCTCTATTACAGCTTCACTATCCAAGAACCAGTGTCCTCTAGACAGAGTGACTGATTCTGCTTTGAAATCATGGATTGGCAACTCCTTTGCATTCACCATTCTGGAGAAAATGTATCATCACACAAAAGAAAAAACTCCACCCACATGAGTCACAAGAAATCAAGAATGATATTTATTTTGGAATGAAATGAAAGAAGAATGAAAATAAACTTCCAATTAAATTTTGACTTCTTCTAGAAGAACTCAATTAAAGTGATCATTACATGTGTAGCAAGATGTCTAGTGCACTTCCCTCTTCAGACAGCTCTTATCCAGGAAGAAGACGTTTAGAAGAAAAAAATAAGAAAATAAAAATAAAAGATCATATACATATAAAAATAGAATAAAAAATACAAAATAATAAATAAAAACCTGCTACCCCTCTACCTATATCTTGCTTTGTGCTATAAAAATTATAAAAGGAAAAATAGATAATTTTTCTCTTTCCATTTTTTTCCCCTTTTTTTTAATAATTTCTTCTATTTCTTTTCTCTTTTTTCTCTTTTTTTTTAATAATTTCTTCTATTTCTTTTCTCTTTTTTCTCTTTTTTTTTTGAAATAATTTCTTCTATTTCTTTTCTTCCCCTCCTAATTCTCTTCTTAGAAAAAGGATAAGGTAAAATATTTTGTCCTAATTCCCAGTATGTTATGATTTTCCTTTCTATAACATTCTCATCTGTTCTTGAAAAAATTCTAAATCCAGATCAAATATAGATGGTCTTTTTCCATTGAATCAATTCAGATTTTTTTACCCAATAATATTCAATCCTAGTTGCCCTTATTCCAAGAAAAAACCCATCTCCTTCTGATAAGAAATTTTTAGAGTTTTTTGGCCTCCATATCCATTTTGTCCTGGGATTTTGTTTTGATGAACAGGCCTTGGGTATGCTTTGTTTCCATATCCTTCTTGTTCTAATGCTTTGATGCTTCAGATTGTGCCATAATTGCCACCTTGCTCCTGTGTCTCCACCCTCCTTTTCCCTTTCAATTTTTTGCAGGTTTTGATTAAATGAAGCTTGATCATTTAGTATTTGTATTGGTAATGTCTGTGTGTCTTCCAATGAAAAAGTAAACCCTTCCATGTCTGGGTCATGAACATCCTGTTGAACTTCCTGTTCTTTATTACTCAATAAAAATATTAAAAATATTTTGTCATTTATTGTCAATTTAAGCTTTATTTTTTCAAAATTCAAAATTACTTTACCTTGTTTGAGCCATGGTTGTCCGAAAATCAATTTCTCAGTCATCAAATGATCTGGCCATTCTTCACAATCTATCTTCATACGCTCTTCATTGAACTTAACTTCAATAGAAGGTGAAGAAATGCTTTGTATCATTTGTCCTTCCAGAGTTTTGATAAAGGTTCTGCTTTTAGTTCGTTTTAGGTTAAATTTATTCAACAAAACTGAACTAATCAAATTCACTTGTGCACCTAAATATATCAAAACCCCTAATTTTTTCATTTTGATAATCCATTGTTATCATAGGCAAATGTTCTTTTTGTTTTAGAGGTGTTTCACACAAACAGACTTCCCTATGATCTTTGGTTTTTCTTATCCTTTCCTTTGCTTCCTGTTGAGCCTCTTTTCTAATGTTTTCCTCTTCTTTTTTCTCATTTTGAGCTTGTTGTAATCTTCTCCATTCAGAAGTAGTTAATGGAAGATCATATCTTTTAACTCTACATCCACTTATAAAATTTGACATGATCTCTCCATCTATGTTAGCTAATTGGATTGCTCCACTATTACTTATCTGATGTATAATATATGGCCCATGTCCTTTTTTCTGAAACTTTTTCTGATGTTCTTTGACCGTGTAAGCCAAAACTAGATCTCCTTCTTGTAGATCTTTTTCTTTTATGTGAACATCATGATAAGATTTTTGTCTTTTCTTGTCCACATATATACTCATAATGGCTTGGAGTCTAGAAGCTCCCAGTTTTTCCAATTCTATTACTCTCTCTGATAATTCATGTCTAGTCCAATTGTAGTGACTACCCACTTTTAATGTTGGAATGAGGAATTGCATAGGTAGAACTGCATTTTGCCCATATACCAGATTAAATGGAGTAGTTCCTAATGCAGTTTTGTATGCCACTCTATAAGCCCATAGAACATGATTAAGTTGTAGGTCCCAATCATTTCTGTTTGTGTTTACTAGTTTTGACAGTACAGTACAAAGTACTTTATTAGTACTTTCTGCTAATCCATTGGCTTGTGGGTGATATAGGGCTGATTTTCTATGACTAATCAAGAAATATTCAGTTATGTTCTCTATGATTTGGTTTAAAAAATGGGTTCCCCTATCACTTACCAATTCAATTGGAAGTCCGAATCTGGTGATGATATTTTCATAGAGAAATCTGGCAGTAGTATGAGCATCATTTCTTTTTGTGGCTTTGGCCTCAACCCATTTTGTCAAGTAATCTGTAGCCACTATTATGTATTCAGCATGTGATTGTCTTGCTGGAGGATGTATAGGTCTAATGAAATCTAACCCCCATTTACTAAAGGCTCTTGCTGAAATCAATGGAACTAATGGCATATTGTCTCTTTTATTTGGTTGACTCACCCTTTGACAAATGTCACATCTTTTTACATATGTTCTTGCATCAGAAAATAGGGTTGGCCACCAAAAGCCAGAATATAACATAAGTTTAGCTGTTCTGTCACTTGAGAAATGTCCTCTTGCCACTCCAGAATGTGCCATTTCCAACATTTCCAAATATTTATCCTCAGGAACACAAATTCTTAAATATCCATCCATCCCTCTCTTATATAATTGTTCTCCTATCAATTGATATTCTTCAGAGATTACTTGTAGATTTTTTGAATCTGCACGAGCTATCACTTGTTTTCCTTTCTTCCTATTTTTCAACTCCTCAATGATGTTTTCACTCCATTCTGGATTTTTCTGAAACCAATATAGAGTAATAAGTTCTGAGTTTTGCAATGATTGGCATTCCCAACAGTTAGCAATATATTTTGTTACATCTTGAATCTTATTAGGCCTATGTACTCCCATCATATTGAGATTACTTAGGGTAACTATTCTGGAAGCATGAGTACAAGGGTTCCAACAATGAGTTCTTCTCAGATATTCCTGTTGCTCCTCTTCTGGAGTACAATATTCCAAAATGCCTGTATTGTTGAGGTGATACAAGTGCCCAGCTAGCAACATAAAGTTTCTGCTTTGTAATATTAAGTGTGTGTTGTTTCCAAATGTTCTGCAAGGTCCCATGGTTAACAAAGGTACTAAAGTCATGGCCCACTCAGGAATACTTTCTACTTTGAATAAATATGTATCTGGTAGATCATCATCCAAAGGTGAACTTGGTTCTTTAGCCTAGATTCTAGACAGATGATCTGCTCTCAAATGTGTTTTCCCTGACCACCACTTCAAACTCAAACTCCATCAGTAGAAGAAACCATCTGACTATTCTACCAGTGTGACAAGGTTTGTTTACTAAATATAGTAAAGCTTGGTGGTCCACAAAGAACTTAAACTTGTTGGCCAAAAGGTAATGTCTATATTTTTTGACAGCAAATATCATTCCCAACCCTTCCCTCTCAGTGGTTGTGTAATTTTTCTCTGCTGAATTCAGTTGCCTACTAGCATAAGCCACTGGAAAATCTAACGTGCTCCCTTCTATTGGTTGTGCTAATACACATCCCAAAGCATAATTTGAAGCATCCACATGGACATGAAAAATTTTATCCCACTGGGGTGTTTTCAAAATTGGGGCTGTAACCAAAAACGTTTTTAGGGTGTCAAAAGCTTGGTCACACTCCTTGGTGCACTCAAACTTTGTGATTAGGGCATATAAAGGTTTAGCTATGTCAGCAAACTTGTGTACAAATTTTTTGTAATACCCACAATGCCCCATGAAAGTTTGAAGTTCCTTTACATTTGTTGGTCTTGGAAGTTCTACTATGGCCTTTATTTTCTTCTCATCACTTGAAATTCCATTTTTGGAGACTATGTGACCTAACATTCTTCCTTGCCTTACAAAGAATACACACTTTTCTAGATTTAAGCATACTCTGTATGTTCTGCATTTCCTGAAAATGTTTTCTAAATCTTGCAAGTGATCCTGTCTTTTTAATGAAAAAGTACACATATCATCTACATAAATTTCCATTACACTCCTCAAGAGCTCTTTGAAGATATGACACATCAATCTCTGAAAAGTTGTTGGGGCATTGGTTAACCCAAAGGGCATAACCCTAAAAGAAAAAATTCCCCATTCTGTGGAAAAGGTAGTTTTATGTTGGTCTTCCAATGCTATAGGTACCTGATTGTATCCTGAAAAACCATCTAAAAAACTATAAACCTCCTTTCCTGCAACTCTTTCCAAAAGGTGATATGTTATAGGCAATGGGTAACTATCTCTTATAGTTGCTACATTCACCTTTTTCAAGTTAATGCATACCCTAAGTTTCCCATTCTTCTTTGGTACCAAAACTAATGGAGATATCCATTCTGTATACTCAATCTCATAGATGGAATTGGCAGCCAGCAACTTGTCAATTTCTTCCTTTATTTTAGCAGACTATTTATCATTGAATGTGTAATGTCTCTGTTTGCTAGGTTTTGCATCAGGTGTAATAGGAATCTTATGCTCACAGATTTTAGGATCAATACCTTTCAAATCCTTGTAGCTATAAGCAAACACATCCCTATAGTTTCTGGCCAAACTTCTTAGTGCCTCCTCTTCTTGGTTTGTCATGTCATCAGCTACTACAATATGTCTTTCTTCTCCCTCTTCCTGAGTGATCATGACCTTTTTAGTTTGTTCCTCATTATCATAAGCCTCTCCTTTCTTCTTTTCTCTCTTTGGTTTCATTTTTAGAAGTAATCTGTCTTCTACTTCATAAGTCTTGAAATTTGCTGGTACATCAAACTGTTGATCTTTGTTTGTTTCTTTCTCCTTTTTCTCATCCTCTTGGTTTTCTTCTGTTTCCTTGTGTTTGTTTTTCTTATATTTGCCTGAGATTTTATCTTTTATTGCATCTTCAGCTTTTACTTCTTCCAAATATTGTGTTTTCCCTTTTCTTAATATCATTTCCTCTTCCTGGTCCTCTTCTGTTTTTGATACCTTTATCATTTGTATTCCAATGTGAAAAACATCATACCCTTCTTCATTTTGAAATTCCACCCCTACATACTCATCACTGGCTAGATCCATGGTAGCCAAAATTTGGTTCCACCCATAGGGCTCAAATTCTTCATCTTTGAATTGTTGTGGTACATAACTCTCATCTTGTAATTTTCTTCCTTCTACACAATCTTCTCTTCTCAATCTTCTTTTTCTATTTGTGAGGTTTCTTATCATATTGCACTTCCATATTGATGATTCAGTTTCATTCTGGTCTTCCATTTCTGATTCTTCACTTAATTCATGATTTTGATGTATTTTATACCATTCTTGAGGAGATTTATCACAATAGTGCCCATTTCTTAGATTCACTCTGGTTATTCTTCCTTTGCTCTGAAGGTATAGGCAATCATTACCCCAATCTTGCACAATTTACATTTGTCTCATAAATGGCTTCCTAGGATAATTTCATATGAAGTAGATTGTGGGAATTCAACTATGGCAAAGGTATGTTCTATCTCTATTCCACATATGTCCACAATCACTTTTTCCCATATTCCTAGGGGTTTCTCTATGTGTCCATCTGCAAGTTGCAATCTCATTTTGGTGGGTATTAATTCATTTTTCCCCCATTTTTCCCAAGTTTGTTTAGTCATAATGGCCACTCCTGATCCACTATCCAGAATACCTTTGGCATGGTTTTTACCAAATTGTATTTTTAGGGTTGAGTTTCCCTCTTCTCCTTCACAATATCCTCCTATCTTATCAATGGGAATGTACCACAATTCCTCCAATTCCTGCAGTTGTGGATGAAGATTTTTTGGTATTGTTTCCCATTTTTTCATTTTGTTTTGTAAATGAGGATTCTGTTTTACCAATTCCTCCATTGTAGTATGGTATAAAATTGTACATTGTTTATCTATATTTACATGGAATGTAATTTGTGGATTATCATCTTCCTGATTAATATTTCTCTTTGTTCTTATTGCCTCAGATTCCTCAACTATTATTTGAGAATTATCTGATTCCCCCAGTTTAAGTTGTGCTTCCTGTATGATTTGTTTACACTTTTGCATCCTTTCCTGTTCTAAGTCTGGCATAGGATAAGCCATTACATGATCTGTAGGACTTGGTCCCTCTTGAATTCTTCCCTTATATGCTTTTATCAAGGTTTCTAGACTCTATGAATTTCTTATCTCTGACTGCATTTGTGCCTTTTGAGAGGGAGTATTGTTTGACTGTTCCCTATTCTCCTCTTCCAAGTTTTTACCCATTCTTTTTTTCCTTTCCCATTTCCCTTTTTGTCTATTTTTCTTCACCTTTGACACCGATCCTTCATTTTGTTCCTTAGTTGTTTCTTGTTGTTTAGCTTGTGCCCTTGTTATAGCATTTACATTCACTTGGTCAATGTCACTCAATTCTTCTTGCGCCATGATGTTGACTGTTTTGAGTGGTATGTTATTAGATGTGTTTTGTTGTTTTTGAGGATTTCTTGGACAATCCTTTATTAAATGTTCCCTGCCACAATACTTACAATATGCTCCCTCTATTCTTAATGTAGGAGGTTGTGGACAGTCTCTAATGAAATGTTCTCCCCCACATCTATAACAAGTTATCTTTGGTCCCCCTTTGAAGATCTAGCAAGGTCCAATACCATCATATTAGAAGATCTAGCAAGGTCCAACTTCAATGAAGTTTTTGATATACTCCCCGGCAACGGCGCCAAAAAATGTTTGTTGTAGGTCTTTGGAGTTGTCCTCTCCAATCATTTAGTATAAAGAATCAACAATACATCTTATTTTTGTCAATCTTAGAAGTATACATGAGACCACAACCCCTTTTATATGATAGAATCCAAGAAATAAGAGAAAACTGGCTGGATTTCTGAGAATAATGAAGATGAAGAGAAATTTCTAGGGTTTGGATTATCTTGAGCAAATCCATCATTTTCCACAATCTTGGTGTCTAAAGCATGTTATTTTCTCAGCAGAATACAACCATGAAGTCAAAACTAAAAAATGATACCTGTAACCTTCAGACGAGACAATCGCGATTCTGTAAAATCAGACGATTTTCATCTCCAGCACCATTCTTCATCAATTTCTCACTCATTATGTCAATAATCAACTCTCTTCATACACATTCATCAGAAACACACAATAGAAGCTCACAAATCTCCATGGATACACATAGAATAGACTCAACAAATCAAAGAATCACACAAAAGGAAGAAACACAATTTTCTGCAGGAAACTCTCTCTATTTGCTTGGATAGCATGTAATACCATTAACCAACCCTCTCATAATAGAGGAAATTGTCTTTTATACATTTTCAAGTGTCCCTTTTCACACTTGAAATTTGGTCCTTTCCTCTTCTAATCTAAAAATATGCTATCTAGGAGTTTCCAAAAATTCTAGAAAAATTACATATAATTCTACTTTACATAAGGAAGACTCTTCCTTATTTTTACATCAATTGCATAAATATTTTTACAAGTTTTTGGTATTTTACAATTATTTTCCATAAAAAATGCTTCAAAAAATTACTTCTTCCAATAGCATTATATGGTTTAAAGCAAGAACCACATGTTTGGTATGAAAAGATACATGCCTATCTGATTGGACATGGGTTTGAGAATAGTCCAACTCAAAGCACCTTATATGTTATGCGTGATAATGATGTGCTTCTAAACATTGTTGTGTATGTTGATGTCATGCTGCTCACTAGTCCTCATGAGAAACATATTGCTGATTTTAAGATTGATATGCATGCCTCATTTGAGATGCCAGATATTGGGCATTTACTTTATGCAAGTTGATGGTGGAATAGATTTGTGTCAAAATGAAATATATTAACACATTATTGCAACGTTTTGGCCTTGATGACTACAAACCTATTGCGAATCCTATGGAGAGAGGTTTGTGATTGAGTCTTCATGCTTCAAGAAATGCATTTGATGTTGTTTTCTATCAGCAGGTTATTGGATGCTTGATTTACTTATGCATTACTTGGCCAGATATTCAGCTACTTGGACTGTTTTATCCCAAGGGGGGATCACTATTGCCAAATTTACATGCATTTTTTGACTTTGACTAGGCTCGCTTGTGTGTCCACTAGTGGCTTTGGCTTTGTGCTTGGTAGCTCATGTATATCTTGCTTGAGCAAGAAGCAGCCTACTGTGTCCACTTCCAGTTGTGAGGTTGAGTAAAAGGCAGCTTTCATAGTGATTGTTGAGTGTGTGTGGCTCAAACGCCTTATGGCTGATTTAGGTGTTGGTCAGTCTTCTTCCACCACCATCTTCATTGATAGTCAGAGCACATTGGCAGTTGTGAGGAACCCTACGTTCCATGCTCGCACTAAGCACATTGAGGTGCATTATCATTATGTCAGGGAGAGGTTCTCTGTTGGAGAGATCAACTTGGCATATGTGCCCACGCAAGAGAACATTGTAGGCCTTTTCACGAAAGCTCTACCAAGGGAGAAGTTTGAAGCTTTCCGCAAAGCTTTGGGCTTACTTCCTTTTGTGGAGTGATTCCACATAGGTTGGCACTTCCTTATACATGAGTGTGAGCTCCTTGTTGACCACGTCACTCCCAAGGGGGATTTGTTGATATATTTAGGTAGTGATGTGTGAACACACTAGGACCACCGAGGCACTTTTTTCCCTCTTTAGGAGTTTTTTTCCCCAACTTGTATATATTCCTATTGCCCTAACAGGTTATTTATCTTTATACATTCTAGTGGTAATACATTCAGTATTGTGTGTTGTGCCCCAAGCTTCATCTTCCTCCTTCTACTATTCGTGTGCTTCCACAGACATCAAGCTCCAACAAAACCATCCATTTGATTTTCAAAAATCTTGTGCTTATTCGAAAGAAAATAACTTATTCCTAATCACAAAGAATAGAGAGAGGCATTCCATAAAAATATGATGCAAAAGAAGCATGATGAGAGCTTGAACGAGTATGATACTACAAAGTTGCATCTAACTTGATATCTCTTCAATTTTCTACCAGCCTTTTAGGCATATTTTTTGCCTCCTCAATATCCAATTGCTCATGAATAAGTGCATTATGTAAATCTACATTAGAAATAGAATGATCTACATCATCATTTAAATCTTATAAGGGCTAAAAAATTGCCTCATAAGGAGCACCATTTGAATATCCACTAGTAAAAAGATGTAGCAAAGTGTCAATCACATCCTTTAAACTGACTTATGTCTCCCTAATAAGTGAAAGTAAGGGTTGAGCTAAATCCTCCACAAAAACAACATCACGACTAGTCAAAGTGTGTTTAGTGTGTGGACGATCTAAACAAATGCCTTCGCTTCTAGATTTTTACCCAAGAAAAATACGTTTCACGACCTTATAATCCTCTTTTCTACATCATCGTTCAAGGAATAATGGATATTACAAATAACTAAAAATGCATAGATAAGAAATCAATGACCTTTTTCAATGGCAAGACTCATAAGGAGTGATAGATTACAATGATTCAGCAGGATGCCTTTTGAGTACATATGTTGTAGAAATAACAACCTTAAGTCAAAACTATGTGGAAAAACCTCACTTTTGACCATAGACCCCAATTTTCATGAGAGAAATTTCTTTTCCTCTCAATAATCTAGTTTGTTGAGATGTATATGTCACTACACACTAATTTTTTTGTTAGATATGTTCAATGCATCACCCTTATGTAACACCACCATTGTTCCATAACACTCCATTTTGTAAGCTCTCCATTATGAGGAGACACCATGTAAGAGTGTTGGACATTGGTGGGTTCCTCAATTTGAGGTCAGATGAAGTCCAAAGTATGGATAGTTAGGAAGGTTTCTTCTAAGCTACTGGATTTGGGATTGAGCATATGTGAGGGTCAACCTAAATCAAGGGATAGAAACAAAATAGATTTCTTAAATTGGAGAAGGGTCTATTTGATGTGGGACATTGGAGCTAGACATGATCCTAAGTGTCGATTAAGAAAGATCAAGGGTTGCAAACAAGTGGTTGTTGATCTTACCTTTCTACCATTGGACTTACCCCATGGGATAAATGGTGGAGATTATTTTGGGCATAGATCAAGCTACCATAGACCTAGAATAGGTAGGCCGATTTAGGCTTGGAGGCCCTAATAAGGATGGGCCCCTCCCCATGTAGGATCACAATTTTTAGTGTTTGGATCTATTAGGGTATCCATCTTAGTACCCAGTGTGTTGGCGTATAGCCCTACACCTAGCTTCTACCTAGATCACCATCTAAGCTCCATATAGGGAGTGCATAGGTGGATAGAACCATCTATATCTTGTGTACTATTTGAGTTTTATTTGATTAGAGTTATGAGTTTGTGTTGAGTTCATCTTCTACACATCTAAGGTCCACTTTCCATTATAGAAATATCTCTTGTGTATTCAAAATGAGTAGAAATATCTCTATTTCTATCTAACCTTGATCCTATATATGTGTTGTGGTAACTTCTACATGATAGTAGAGTTCCACCACTAGTCCATCATTAGTTCATTATTAATCATTTTGCTTTTTCTTACATGGTATCAAAGCTCCGGAAGCTACAAAATATTGCAAAGATCATGGAGGCCAAGGAATCAACTCTAGCATTTGTGGAAGGAAGGCTTAAACATTCAAGCTTGTGAGAGGTAAATTCTTCAACTCCAAAGTTTGTGGTAGGTAAAGGCTTCAAAAATAGAGTTCTGGGAGGAAAATGCTTCAATGCTATAGCTTGTGGAAGGTAAAGGCCTCAATTCTAGCGTTCTCAAGAGCTAAAGGCTTCAATGCTAGAGTTCCTAGCAGGCACATGCTTCAAGGCTTCAAGTTCATGGGACACAAAGGCTTCAAGAATATGGAGGTGCTAGCATCTAGAAGTGGAAGTAGAATTGGAGTTGGTTCAATGGATTTGGAAATGCAAAATCTATGGGTTCATCCACCAGCCTTTAATGAAGGCAAGTTAGATGGTACAAATTATTTTCTTTGGGAGCTCAAGATTATAGTTATCCTTGATTCTTATGATATTTTGGAGATGGTGATGGGAAATGAGTGAGAGCCACAACCTACCTTTGACCCATTGGATCCGAGTATGGTGATTCTCCCAGATGCAAAGCTTCTACAAGCTTCGAAGTTAGGAATGAAAATGCACTAATGTATATTGAGGATTCACTATGAATTAAAAAACCAAACATGCACTCAAAATTTAGAAAATCAATTGGAAGTAGAGAAGTTTTCAAAAGGAGTAAAGCTTAAGCCATCAGGAAGCCATGTGATGGAATGGCTTGTGATATTGAGGATTCACTACGATGTAAGAAACCTAAAATGCACTCAAAATTTAGAAAATCAATTGGAAGCAAAGAATTTTGAAAAAGGGGAGAAGGTTATGCCATCCATTACTTATATTAAGAAGCCATGTCAGACCTCAAGCTTTCATATTTGAGGAATTCTATTCAATACAAATGGAAGAGGATTTGCAGCTTAAAGCCCAAGTTAGAAGTAGCAAGGGAGATGCTACATTCTCCACCAATGCATCAGGAAAAGATGGTTCCTCAACCAAAGGTAAGAGTGCAAAGAGGAGGAGTAGTAAGAAGAAGATTCAAGGACAATGCTTGAGCATAAGGAGATGGTTGTATACACTCCAAAGATGAGGTGGCATTGCACAAATCCTGCTCTATACATGCCAATATAGCTTTAGAGTAACTTAGTAGACACTTTTAGCTTCCAAATATGCATTTTGACCCACTATGTACCTTGGAGCATCATCCTTAAATATTTATAACAACACAAATAACTTCCAAATTTGAAGAGCTCCAAAAACTTGCTATTTATGGGCTAAGTTCTTCACAAAAAAATACTTAGTGCTCACTCCATAATAACAATTGACCCAAGAGCCTTTTGAAATAGCTAATTGAATACCTTAGCCCACTATTAGAAGTTATACCACTAATTTAGGATGAGTATATGATGAGAAATGATATTAAGAAGCTGGGGGTGTATTCTCGACTTTTTAGGAAGATGACATTGAGCAAACATAGGTTGCTTGTAGAGAACATATCTCATAATCTAATGAACAAAAGGATGTGAAAATTTATTTTTAGCAAGCAGATTGAGCATGCTATGTGTCCCAAGTCGAATCATATCAAAAAAATAATTATATGCAGAGAACTCGACTAATCAATATCACTAAAATGAAGACTTTGCAACAGACAACAGTACACAAAGAATGACTTGCACTAAATGAAACAAATGTATATGATTATGAATGTATGATACCAGGGAGATGATGTAGGCTTACTCATACAAATGTGGGCTTAGTGTAACCACAATCGTGAAGCTCAATGATATCTTCTCCTCTGCATTCTACCTGCAACTAAAGGTCATGTCTTTTTATAGTCCTAAAATAAATTTGAATTTTTAAATTTGCCACCTAAAAGTGTGCCTACTTTTAGGATAGTGATTGATTTGATTCAAACCACTATGTGGGTGTGACTTGCAACTCATAATGCCAATAGGTTCCTTCAATCAACCTCTTTTACGTTTATCTCAAGAGTTAAACTCCAATGCTTTTACAAGAGGGCTTCACATGTAGTCTATAAGTGATCAAAGAATCATATGAGATAAAACTTTGATATTTGGTCAAGCATCAAGGCTTATCAAATGTACCAACAGCTCCCCCTCAAGCCTAAGATGCTTAAGTCTTCAATCCTGGGCATTTCCCATGATCCAATCATGGATTTACACCTGTTAAGCTTGCTTCCATCCAATGATTCAGTCATTATGTATACACATTGCATATGAGTAGATAAATAGGATAATTGTATCTCCTTACTTGCAATGTTTTCCCTAACAAAGTGATAATGGAATTATATATGCTTCTTCTGGCATGAAAGATAGGATTAGAAGCTAAATGGAGTGAACTCATGTTATCTCCAAATATAAATGGAGTGCCAAAATCCAACCCTAAATCTCTGTATAGGGTCTTGATCCACATGGCTTCTTGTTTTGCATTTGCTAACCCTCTATATTTAGCTTCTGTTGAGGAAGGAGCTATAGTAGGTTGCTTCTTTGAAGACCAAGAAATAGTTTTTGTACCTACAAATGATAGGTATCTTGATGTGATCCTTCTATCATCTTTTGAACGTGCCCAATCTGCATTAGTGAATAGCTTCACATTTAAATCAGATGTGTAAGGATAATATAGACCTTCATTAAGTGTTCTTTTCAAGTACTTCAATATCCTTTTGGCTGCATCCATGTGAGGTTTCTTAGGAGTGTACAAGAATTGGCTAAGCACACTTACTCCATAGCAAATATCCACCCTAGTTAGGGTAGCATAGTTCAAGCTCCCAACTAGAATTTGGTAGCTTGTAATGTCTTCAATTAGTTCTCCTTCATAAGCTCTTAACTTGTGATTGACCTCCATGGGAGTACCAACAACCTTAGTGTCTTGCATCTTGAACTTTGCAAGCATATCCTTAATGTACTTCCTTTGTGTAAGGATCAATCCTTGATTTATGTAGACCACTTCCAATCGAAGAAAATAAGTGAGAAATCCAAGATCATGTTATGTTGAATTCTTCTTTCATTTGGGCTTTAATCTTTTTGATTCCATCAGCATCATCACCTGTCAAGAATGCGTTTTTGACATCCATCTAATAGATGTTCCAATTCCTTGAAGCAGCTATACTCATGAGAACTCTAATTGTTGGCATCTTTTTCACATGAGAGAAAGCCTTCTCATAATCTATGCATTGGGTTTGAGCAATCCCTTTTGCCATGCCTTGCTTTATACCTATTTATTGAACCATCTAAATTCTTTTTTACCTTATACGTACACCTAGATCCAATGATCTTCATGGATGGCTTCTTGGGAACTAGGTTCCATGTCTGATTCTCTTGAAGAGCTTTTATCTCTTTCCCCTTTGATTTTCTCCACTTTTATTTCTTATTGCCTTCTTCAAATGTTGATGGCTCCTCCGATTTGATATCCTAAGCAATATAGATTGAATACTTAGTGAGCTAAGAGGTGTCAAATGCATACCTTTCTAGCTTCTTCTTTTCCCTAGTTGATCTCCTTATTGTTTGTTGCAAAGATTTTGCAATATCTCTCAATTCCTCCATCTTCTCTTTGCCTTTATTGTTCCATGTGTTAATCTTCCTTTTTGGTGTCTTCTGATCATCATCAGAATCACTTGTATCTTCATGTAGGTGATCATTTACCTTTTGCAACATTGGAATGTCCTCCTTTAGGTCATAAGGTAGTTTGACTTTCCTACAATCATCTTCAAACCAAGATTTGTTCTCATCAAAGACATCTCTGCTAACAATAAAGCCTTTAATACTTGGATTATAAAATTTTCACCCTTTTTTATTTTGTTCATATCCAATAAACACACATTTCTCTACCTTAGGATCCAATTTACCTCTGATTTGTGATGAAACATGTGCATGAGCTATGCATCCAAATATCCTGCGATGATCAAGGATAGGTCTTCTTCCATTCCAAGATTCATAGGGTGTCATCCCATCCAATGCATTTGATGGGAGTCTATTAATGAGATAGGTGGTTGTAGACATAGCCTCTGCCCATAGACAATTGGGTACTATGGACCTTGTAACTTCAACTATTGTCCTATTTCTTTTCTCTAATACTCCATTTTGCTCTGGAGTGTACCTGGCTGTGATATCTCTTTTAATGCCTCTATCTTGTAGATAGAAATCAAACTCATGGGAGAAATATTCTCCCCCTTCATATGGCCTTAACCTCTTTAATGTTTTCCTTGTTTTATGTTCAACAAGAGTAAGGTATTTCTTGAAACAATTGAATACTTCATCCTCGTGCTTCATAAAATATAGGATGGTCCATTTCCTACAATCAGCAATAAAAGATACATAGTACCTAGATCTTGAAATTGATGGTTCCTTGCTAGGTCCCCAAACATCTCTGTGGACTAGCTCCAATAGGTCACCATGGATGTAAGCTTTCTTCATAAAGGGTTGTCTATGTGACTTCCCAAATTGACAAGCATTGCATTTGTATATCATATGTTGGTTGGATATATTAGGTAGTCCAAGTGCACTTTGTTCCTTGCATATTTGCTTCAAACTTCTTTCACCAATGTGAGCCAATATTTTGTGCCACATCCCTAATTCTGATAGGGTTTGTCCTCATAATTGAATAGAGCTATATTTCTAGTATCTTGCAATTAAGATGTAAAGAGTCTACTTGAGTTTTCTCCCTTTGCATTTCTCTTGAATCCTTGTTGAGGATCTTCAACAAATGCTCCATTCCTTGTGAATCTTCCCTGCAATCCTTTCTCTACAATTTGTCCAACACTTATCAAGTTCTTTGTCATGGTGGGTACATATAATATCTTACTAAGTAGATTTATATTTCCATATGGAGTCTTCACATTTTCAATCTTTTCAGATGAGTGCCTAGTGTCATCTCCCATTTGAACTTCATGTCTGTTCCTTGGATCTTCCAAGTCTGATAGTAGAGCCACATTCCTTGCTACATGATTGGAACAAGTAGAATCTATATAGAACACATGCTCATCTACTGTACCTTGCTTGATGATCATGTTCATCAATAGAAGTGATTCCTCTTGTGTCTGCTCTTTAGTGTAATTTTTGTAATCTCTTCTTCCTCTATATCCCCCTTGGTTAGCACAAGTGATTTCATTGGGCATGCATTGAGCAGGGTCCGAAAGGAGTTCAAACAGTCATAGATAGTCCATGCTCCTATGGAATCTGAGGCTTCAAGACTACTCAACTCAATTAACAATGAGGTTAGTATTTTCTTTTATCTATTAAAGATGGATGCAAAATTTAGAATAGAAGTTCTGCAGACTATTAATGAAGCTTCCACATCTACTCTGGTCGCTACTAGTAATGGTAAAGTTATAGGGGAAGCTCCCATTATAGATTACATGAGCCCACATCTCATTGTCAGTGTTAAAGGACAACTTCTACAAGGAGTTATAGTGGATGGTGACTCACACATTAACTTGATGCCTAAACATACTATGAAAAAGCTTGGACTCCAACCTTCAAGACTAACTAACTTCACTCTGACATTGGTCAGTCAAAGCATAGTAAGACCTATGGGAGTGTTCCCTAGAGTTCCAATTGAGGTACAAGGTAACATCTTCACTTTGTAATTTTTTTTCTTAAGGTTACCACAGGTCGATGGAACATTTCCTCTGTTGATCGGGAGACCCTGGTTAAGGCATGCCAATGTGTTGCATGATTGGGGCAAGGATACTATGTCGGTAAAACAAGAGGGAAGAGAGCTGCAATTGATATTTTTAGAAGAAGGACCAAACAACTAAGGACATTTGAACATGATGCAGACAATTGGTATTTGTATGGAAAAAGATATGATGTATAAACGAGATTTCGATTTATATGAAGGAGATGACCTTTTAGCCTAGATGCATGGAGGAAACTCATATTCTTGCTATGGAATCTTTCCAAATGACTCAATCACAAAGGATGTTTATGAAGAAAATGCAAAGACCATACCAATGGACACTTGGTTACAGATAATGGTATGGATAATATCTTTTTATGATAATTTCGATGCAGTAAGTGCACGGAGGATTTGGAAGGAATACCTACTAGTTTTGAGGGACTAAGAAAAATCATTTCTTTTTCTCCACTACATGTGCTTGCTCCATAGACACATCACGATGCCCTTTGATCTTCTTTGCCTTGTGGTCATACAATATCAAGCCCTTTGCTTTTTATTATGACCTAAGAAGATGCATCTGTTGCTTTTTGGTTTCAACTTGTTCTTTCTTTGACCTCAAACAAGAGCATAGAACACACTTTCAAAAATTCTAAAGTGTGAGATAGATGGATTCTTATCAATTTAAGTTTCATGATGACTCTTTTGTTGGAAGCAGGTGGGCCTCAATAACAATAATCACAAGTCTATAGGATCTTCCAACTCATGAACCTTAGCATACACACCTTAGTACTCAGAAAGAGATGTGAGAGATAGAGAGAGACAGAGTAGATAATAGTTTCAAGTGTAATGGTATGCAAATAGCCTGGCTACACTATTTTATATATACACGTCAATTACAATGTGTGTAGATGATTACAAACTTTGAATCTAGGTAGAAATAGGGAACTAGATACAAGACTTTGTGTGCAAAGTGCCTAAGAGGTATGAAGGGTGTGTGTATGTGTGAGAATGTAGAGAACATGAACAATTTAGAACTATTTTATAGAAAACCCTAATTATTAAATTAGGGTTTTAGAAACCCTAAATCAAAAACTAGTGAACTAACAAGTAAGGAACTAATAAAGACTTGCTACTCACAATAAATTAGCAATGTGCTAATGGTTGATTGATACAAACTCCTCAACAATTGGACCATAGGTAGAGCACACCTCCTTCAAGGTTGTAGAGACTCCTTCTAGCTACATTGATCTCAAACTTATGCTTGGATGCTTGGATGATGAACCGTAATGTCCCACAGCCTTGTATATATAGTTTTTAGGCCTTCAATGATGTACTTTTATGTAAAAGCATAAAGCTAGCAATCTCTATCTCCAAAAGCATGCAATTTTTCCCCAAAAGCCAAAACTCCTAAAATATTGGGATAAGTTTTTATTCTTGCACTAGATACGTTTTTTAAAGTTATCTGGTCAATGATCTACTTTATTTATGCATCAAAACATGATGAGAGTTAGCTTTCCTTGATCTACTCACTCATAGGGTTCAAATGAGGTAAAAAAACATTTTGAGCAAAAATTAGGGTTATGGTTTTTCTCTCAATGTAGATCTCTAATGAAAATTTTATATATCCAATGAGAGCTCTCTTCAAGCTCAATCCAATAAGACAATAATAACTTTTTATCTTGTTTTACAAAAAATTGGCTAATTTAAGACAATAATAACTTTTTATCTTGTTTTACAAAAAATTGGCTAAGTACCAAAATTTAGGGTTATTAGAATTTAGGGATTTGCACTATCCTGACATTGTTTTCAGCAATCCCCCCTTCAATGTCATAATGGTACAATGTAAAAAAATCTATGGAACTTTTGATTTCGGCAAAACTTTAGATAACTGTGAAACTTGAGATGTTTGTAAAACTTTGGACCTTTGAAAATATATCTCTTAACTGATTTCCAATGAATCTTAAGTTGACTGCACATGAGCCTATATAATTGAGAAACTATAAATTGAATGGTTGTACGTGTATTACATAAATAGATCAAGCAATGAACTACTTGATATACAAAGTAGCATCAAAAGATTCTAAATCTATTGCTGCTTGTAATGACACATTAACATCCATAGATGTTTGCATAGGCTTGGAATTTCTCATCTCAAACCTTTCAAATAATTTCTCAATGTATATATGTTGTTATGTAGATACAATCATCTTTCTATTTGATCTCAATAATGCAAAATACCTAAATCATTCACATCAAATGCATGCTTAATTTGTGCTTTAAAATACTGAAGGTCTAAATCCTTGGGACCTGTGATGATCATATCATCAACATATATGATAATAATAATCAAAATATCTTTCTCAACTCTAACATAAACAGTAGGATCCCCATCTGATTTTTCAAAACCAATAGATAAGAGATAGATATGTATCTTCTCATACCAAGCTCTTGTTGCCTTCTTTAGTGCATACAAGGCTTTGATAAGCTTGCATACTAAATGCTCTTTACATCTTTCTTCAAAACCTTTTAGGCTATTGAATGTAGAAATCCTCATCAAGATCACTATTAAGAAATGCACTTTTGATATTTAATTGTTATACATTTCAACCGAAAATGGAACAAGAGAAGTATAGTTGTGACTACTATGTCATTCTAGAAGTAGGTGCAAACATCTCATCATAGTCAATACCTTTCTTTTATGCATAACCTTTGACAACTAATCTTGCTTTACACATGTCAATAGTACCATTTCTTTTTCTTTTGATTTTGAAGATCCATGTAACACCAATTGCCTTTTAAACTTTTGTTATCTCACAAAGCTTCCATGTTTGATTCTTCTAAATATAATCAATCTCTTCTTGCATAAAGTTCTTCTATGCAGGACTTTGTAGTGCATCTTTAAAATTACCTGGTTCATTCTCAACTGAAGTTAGTGCTAAAATGTTATAAATCTCAAAATGCCCTGTGTAATTTACTTGATATCCTTGTTCTCTCCTTATCTGACTTTGGGTTCTTCCTATGAAGTTCTTTATACCACTGTCCTTCAAGGTTTGATATAACCACTCCTCCTAGCTCCATTGATCTCCAGCTTATTCTTGGGCACTTGGATGATGATCCATAATGACCAAAAGCCTTGTATATATAGTTTTTAAGCCTCAAACGATGTGCTTTTGTGTAAAAACATAAAGCTAGAAATATCAATCTCCAAAAGCATACAATTTTGCCCCAAAAGCTAAAAGTCATAAACAATTGTGATAAGTTTTTATTCTTGTGGTAAATTAGGTTTTTTGGGTAATTTTTTTAGTGATCTACTTAATTTATGCATCAAAAAATGATGAGAGTTAGCTTTCACTGAATCTACTCACTAAGAGGATTCAAATGAGGCAAAAACACATTTTGAGAAGAAATTAGGGCAAGGGTTTTCCCTTAATGTCAACCTCGGATGCTTGAATGTTATATTTAAAATGAAAGCTCTCTTTAAGTTCTATATGACAAGTCAATAATATAATTTGATCTTTTTTTACCAAAATTTGGCTAAGTACCAAAGTTTAGTGTTGCTAGAATTTAGGGTTTTGGACTAATATGACATCTTTTAATAAGTACCAAGATTTAGGGTTGCTAAAATCTATGTTTTTGGAGTATTTTGACTTTGTTTTGAGCATCATTTTGATTTCATAAGTAAAGTCCATGCCTTTCTTCATAAACATTGCCATCTCAACAATGGTGTGACTTTTGCATTCCATAATGCCATAATGATGTGATGTGTGAGGTGCCATCGATTGATACTTTATTGCTTTGCACTTGCAAAAGCCTTCTAACTGCTCTAAGTGGAGCTCACCACCACCTACTATTCCAAGCTTCTTCACACTTTTCTCACGCTCATTTTCAATAAGTTTTGGTTGTTCTTTAATCTTACCAAAAGCTTGATCCTTATCACAAAGAGAGTACATCCACATCTTCTTGCTATAGCCATCGACAATCACAAGGTAGGAATATCCTCCTGTGTTGAGGAGCATGGAAACTTTGTTTAAGATGCATCTATTGTCTCCTCATTGTTGGTACATTTGGCAAGCCTTGATGCTTGACCAAATATCAAAGGTTTATCTCATATGATTCTTTGATCATTTATAGTGTACATGTGAAACCCTCTTGTAAACACATTGGAGTTTAACTCTTGAGATAAAAGCAAAAGAGGTTAATTGAAGGAATCGCGTGGCATTAGGAGTTGCAAATCACACCCACCTGGTGGTTGGAATCAAATCAGTCACTATCCTAAAAGTAGGAACACTTTTAGGTGGCAGATTTCAAAATTCAAATTTATTTTATGACTATAAAAACACATGACCTTTAGTCGTGTGTAGAATGCAAAGGAGGAGTCATTGAGCTTCAAGATTGTGGCTACACTAAGCCCACATATGTATGAGTAATCCTACATCATTTCCCTTGTATCATACATTCATATTCATATACATTTGTTTCATTTAATGCAAGTCTTCCTTTGTGTACTGTTGTCTGTTGTAAAGTCATCATTTCAATGATATTGATTAATCACCTTCTCTGTGTATACTTATTCTTTTGATATGATTGAACTTGCGATATGTAGAGTGATCCATCTACTTTCTAGATATCAATTTTCACATCATTTGATTCATTATACTACGAGATAAGTTCTCTCCAAGCAACCTATGTCTGCTCATTGTCATCTTCCTTAAAATTCAAGATTACACCCCCAACTTCTTAATATTGTTTCTCATCATATGAGCATACTACATTAGTGAAATAACTTCTAATAGTGAGCTAATGTTTTCATTTAGCTATCTCTAAAGGCTCTTGGGTCAACTATTATCAATGAGTGAGCACTGAGTATTTTTCTTAGAAGAACCTAGTCCATAAATAGGAAGTTTTTGGAGCCTTTCAAATCCAGAAGTTATCTATTTCGCTATAACTATTTAAGGATGATTCTCCAAGGTACATAGTGGGTCTAAATGAATTTTTGAGAAGCTAAAAGTGTCTACTAAGGTACTTTGAAGCTACATTGGCAGGTGTGGAGCAAGATTTGTGCAACACCACCTTATCTCTGGAGCATATCATTTGTTCTTGAATCTTGACATCTTTCTATTTGAGATTTCCCTTTGCTTCTTGTCAGCATAACAAAAGATTCAATTTCTTCTAAATGTACTACTCTAGAAGATGGTGATGACATAATCTTTTCTTAGGTAGCTCCTTCCTTACTCAAACAACATTTTAATATGAGAACCAGATGTGGATGATTTGTTCTTTGGGCAACAAATTGTGTAGTGATCTCCATATTTTGGGAAGTTCCTATGGGGAGGAGAATTCTCTACTAGATAATGTCCACACTCCCCACACATAAAGCAAGTCATTGGCCTTCTAGGCCCATTTCCAAAATTACCCCAAGGATTTGGGATGTAGGTGTTACCTCGAGTTGGTGCAGCTACCATTACATTTGTAGGTGGTTGGACTCCTCCTTGTCCCTAGTATGCTTGTGCAAGCATTCCTCTTGTGTGGCACTCATGGGATTCATGGCCAAATTTCTTGCATAACTAGAAAGTTACACTTAAGAGAGGGCATTCGCTTACCACATGTCCTTGTTTGCTACACATGGTGCACCATGGCATTTTTTGGTGGTGCATCCGGGTCTTGCATAAACCATTCTACAGCCACTTTCAAGTTGCTACTAGATCCACCCAACATTGCTGATAATGTTCTTTCAACTTGAACAAAGCTTAAAAGTTAAGTTTCTGCTAATTTATGTTGTAAGTCGGAAAGCTTTAATGACGTTGTTTCTTTTGCCCTTCCTGTAACTCGAAAGACAACATCATGAGAAAAATGATTTGGGCATAGAAGTTTTAATTATTTCATTGACAATGGTTCTACTTCTAATCCCTCTGGTTCTAAATCTTGGTGAATTGAAAATTGATGAAAGATTTCTCCTCCAAATGCACAAGAAGAAGCTTGGACCCTTCCCAAGACATAGCTTCTCTCAAATCACTACTCCCTAAAATTGATATAACTCCAAATTCCCAAATCCACATGACAACACCAGTGTGGGGGTTCCTTCATACTTATCATGACTTTGCGTTTTTCCATCCTCTTTGCATCGAAGAACTTTGTAAGAAGGTCAACAATTTTCTCCTTAGTGTTGACATGCATAATATCCACTTGCTTATCCACAATCTTTTCTCTTATGAAATGTTAATTCACTTCTATATGCTTGTTCCTAGCATGGAACATTGAATTCTTTACAAGGTAGATACTTGAAATATTATCTCCAGGAAATGGAACAATGCCAACCTAAATATAAAAATTATTTAAGAGCTTTTTAAACCACATTATCTCACATGTGAGTTGAGCAAGAGCCCTATATTCTACTTGTGTGGAAGACAATGCAACTGTGGGTTGTTTCTTTTACATCCATGATACACAACTCTTCACAAGCATCACTATGTATCCTGAGGTACTCCTTCTATCATCCTTGGGGCTAGCCCAATCATAATTTTCATAACCTTTTAGTTTCAAATCACAATCATATGCATAATAGAGGACTTCATTGATTGTACCTTTAATGTACCTTGAATCCTTCCACCTACATTCGAGTGATCAAGCACGGGTGCATGCATCAATTGTGAGAGCACCCCAACATTATAAGATAGATCATGTCTAGTAATGGTGGCATAACTTAATGACCCAATAAAACTTCTATACACATGCTCATCCTTGAGCTTATAACCTTGGTCTTTGCTCAACTTGACATTACAACCACTCATACCAAACCCGTATAGCAAGTCAAGTAAGTCTTTACTTTGCATAAGATAAAGAGCTCCCTTGGCATGTATAATATCAATGCCTAAGAAGTAATCTATCACACCAAGATGTAACATTTTAAATTCCTTGCCTAATTTGGCCTTGATATACGATAGTAAATAAATACTTGAATGATATGCTGAGGAAAGAGCTCTATGAATGCTATGATACCTCTAAAAACTTGCTGTGAAGCATGTGCGGAGTAAGATTTTCGATTGAATGAAAAACTATTCGTTTTTCTTTGCTTACAAAGAATTTTTTGATTGAAAGCACTTTTGATCAAAAAGCGTTTTTGATAAAAAAGATTTTGATCAAAAATAAATTCTTATCCAATTTTTTATTCAATTTTATAAAAAATCCTCAAATAAACTAAACATATTCAATATTTTTCTATTACTCCATCAAATTAATGCAACATAAATGGTCTTTAGCCAACTTTGACAAGCCTCTTAGAGAGTGGTATATAGAGAAATCCTTTATTTGTCTAGGTAGAAGGATTTATGAATATAATAATACCCCGCTTAGGCACCATATGATTTTCATGCTAGAAAATAGAAAGCTCAAAAACAAGTGAGTTCCTCATGAAGGGGAAAAGTTTATAAATTTTCTTTGTAAATCTCTCTAAATTTCTCGTGTTTTTTCCTTGTTCATTATTTAAATCTCTTCGGTCACAAAATGAATAATCTTCTCAACTCCCATAACAAGATACGTTAGCACATGTGATAGTATCTTGTAGGAATAGACTTTAGTGAAGTGAAGAAAATATGTTGTGAGGTAATGAAGTATTTTGCTAGCGATGCACCACAATGCGCTCTGCTTCTGGAGCGCTCCATGATGATATGCTCGGAGTAGAAAATCGAGCTCCTAAGGCCGCACACAGTACTCCACACAGAGGCTGCAGAATACACAAAAAACACAGTACATAGGGACCACGAAGATAGACTTATTAGGTCTTACAAATGTGGTTGAACTTATAGTCTGTGACTGACCATGCCACTATATGTTTTATTAAAGAATATATACAAAGAAGTGTCTAGTGGCCATTTGGCCTGTCACATGGACACTAACGGTAACAATCTCCCACTAAAAGTGAACATGGCCAACGTAATTATGGGAGAAAGATAAAGAATACGTGAGTGTGAGTATACAAATTATACCTTCCACTTGATGGGCATGTTACAGAGTATGCAAGCGACTGTGCAAGATCAAGAATCAAGCAACCCCCATCAAGTGACAACAGTGTGGAAAGCTATCCTATGGTAGAGCTTTAGTCAAAGCATCTGTAGCATTATCTCGAGTGTGAACCTTCTCAAGAAGAATGTGCTTAGTGGCTAAGCAATCTCTAATGAAGTGATACTTCACCTCAATGTGCTTGGTCTTTGCATGATAGACCGGATTCTTAGCCAAAGCAATGGCACTTTGACTATCACTGAGCAAGCGAGGTACATGGTGAGGTAAACCCATATCACAAGCAAGATGAGAAAGCCACAATGCTTCCTTCCATGCCTCACTTGCTACAACATACTCTGCTTCTGTGGTGGAAACAATTGTACATTCTTGAAGACGAGATCTCCAAGAGATATCACCTCCTACACAATGAAAAATATACACTGATGTAGACTTACGATTGTCTACACAACTAGCATAGTCAGAATCTGTGTAACCAATAATGGATGCTTTCCCTCTACCTAAGCATAGAACTTGTCCTTAGTGCCACTCAGATATCTCAAAATCGTCTTGACCGCTTCCGAATGTTTCTTGCTAGGATTAGACATATATCTGCTCACAACTCCCACTGCAAATGCAATGTCTGGTCTCTCGTATCTACCATAGCATACATGAGACTACCAACGGTAGACTGATAGGGAATTTTGGTCATGAATTCCTTCTCCTCATCCGACTGGGGGCAATCATCCTTGCTCAATTTCACATATGTGGGTAAAGGTGTACTCAATGCCTTTCCACCCTGCATATTGAACCTGTGAAGTACTTTGGATATGTACTCACTTTGAGACAAGTATATGCATCGTTTACTCCTATCATGAGTAATGTGCATGCCAAGAATATGTTTGGCATCCCTCAAATCCTTCATATCAAATGTCTCACTCAACTTCCTTTTGAGAATTTGCAAGTCGTAGGAGGACTTCCCAACAATCAACATATCATGGACATAAAGTATCAAGCATATCAAGCCGCCATCTGAGCATCTCTTTGTGTAGAGACAATGATCCTCATTGCTTCGAGAATAGCCTTGGGACTTCATAAAAGCATTCAACTTTTGGTACCATTGTCTAGGAGACTGTTTAAGTCCATACAAGCTCTTCTTGAGCTTACAAACTAGACTTTCCTTGCTAGGAACTACATAGCCCTATGGTTGTTCCATATAGATCTCATCTGTAAGATCTCCATGCAAGAAAGTAGTTTTCACATCCATTTGGACTAGCTCTAAGTCCTCCATTGCAACGAATCCAAGCAACATGCGCAAAGTAGTCATCTTGACTACTAGAGAGAAGATTTCCTCAAAATCAACACCATGTTGTTGCTTAAAAACCTTTGCAACAAGTTGTGCTTTATACTTTGGAGAAGCATTATCTGATGTGAATTTCAGCTTATATACCCATTTACATGGTAAAGCTTTCTTGCCCTTTGGGAAAGGTACTAAATCCCAAGTAATATTCTTGTGAATAGAATCCAGGTCACTCTTCATGGCACGCTCTCACTTGACATGATCCTCTATCTACATAGCATCTTTGTAGCAAGAAGGCTCACCGGCATCTATTAGCATAACAAAATCTAAACCTGGAACATATCTATCAGGTGGATGTGAGACACGTGCAGAACATCTCAATGGTTGCTGAACTAGAACATGTGCAGAGTCATCTAAATGGACATTCTCTTGAACATCCCTATGTGCATCATTTTTATGCATGCTAAGTGGAGGACTAGTATCCTCAAACACCACTCTTCTCACTTCGACCTCCTTAATGGGTTGTTTATGCATCTTAGACCCATTGAAAATGACATCACTACTTCTAATCAGTGACCATGTTTCAGGATCCCATAAGTGATATCCAAATTGTCCTTCTCAACCATATCTAAGAAAAATGCATTTCTTTGACTTATGGTCCAACTTTGTCTAAGATTCTTGGGTATATGAACATATGCTTCACACCCAAAAACTCGAAGATGATCATAATATGTTGGCTTCCGTGTCCATAACTCTTGTGCCACTTTTAGACCTTTGGCAGTACTAGGTGAAAGGTTAATCACATGAACTACAGTCAATACTGCTTCTGCCCAAAAAACCTTATGAGAGGTTTGCATGATGCAACATAGAGACTACTCTATCTTGAATAGTTCTATTCATCCTCTCAGCTACATCATTCTATACTAGGGTATAAGGAGCTGTAAACTCTCTACGAATCCCTCTAGACTGACAGAAAAGGCTGAATTCATGTGAGGTATACTCACCCCCATTATCTGAACGTAAAGCCTTAAGCTTAGTTCCATTTTTTGAAAGTAGGGAATACCTCATCCTTCGATTTGATAGGATATACCTAGAATTTTCTAGTAGCATCATCTACGAAAGTGACAAAGTAAAGAGAACCACCTAAAGACCTAGTGGGCATAGGGCCACACACATCTGTATGAACGAGATCTAAAGGCTGAATTGACGAGTCAATGTGCGTTTTATGCACATTTCACGTTTGCTTTCCATATTGGCAATGCTCACAAAATGAGAAATGAGAGAAAGATAACATAGGTAAGTAGCCAAAACGAGAAAGATTTTCCATTTCACTACGAGATATATGGACCAAATGACCATGCCAAATACAAGCCATAGGCTATTCAGACATAGCTAACAAGTTCTCTTTCTGTGATACAAATAAAGGATAAAGTGAGCCAACTTTGCTTCCTTTTGAAATAACCATATTGCCCTTTGATATACGAAAGGACTGAGCATAGAAGACCACCTTGAAATCAAGGTCATCAACTTGACCAACTGACATCAAACTGCATGAAAATTGAGGTACATGATGTACATTATGCATAGTAAATTTTGAACCATCAATGAACTGCACAATCACATCTCCAATCCCCACAACATCACACTGGTAAGAGTCACCAAGTCTCACGGTACCAAGATACTTTGCTGCATAATTAGAGAACCATTCTCTATGTGGTGTCACATGGAAAGAAGCACCAGAATCTTGCAGCCGCGTGTGGGAGAGAGAATCAGCCATAAGCACCTCAATTGGCACAATACTATCAAGTGTCAATACATCAGCATCATTAGAAATAACATTAATTTCTTCAATCTTCACAATCAAAGTAGATGGTGCAGGTAACTGTTTAACATGCCCATCAACATTTTGTCCTTTACCTTTAGCATTCTTTAATGCATAACACTCTTTCTTCATATGTCCTTTCTTATGAAAATAATGGCATTCAATATCCCTCTTCCTTGATTTACTTCTACTCTTATTCCATTGACCATTCTTTTCCTTGTTCTTGCTCCTGCCACATTGCTGATTCTTTCCTTGGTAAGAATCACGAACATTATATGCATCTCCACTCTGAGTGTTAAACATATATTTTCTACGAATCTCCTCACTCAAGAGTGCTCCACATATGTCATCATTGATGAGTTTACCACTAGGTGCACTATTGCTAATATCTGTGCAAAACATATCCCATGATGATGGCAAGGTGCATAACATCAATATTGCTTTCATTTTATTATCCATATCCATTTTTTGAGCCTGTAACTAGGAGAATATAGCATCAAACTCATTTAGATGAGCAACAACAATATCTATGACCTTCATACGAAGGTCATATAATTTTCTCATCAGATACACTTTATTTGATGCCGTCTCTTTTTCATATGTATTGCATAACTTCTTCCAAAGCTCCTCTGCACTTTCACAGTCTAATACTGTAAAGTAAACATTATCTGCTAGGTGCAAGCGAATGGTAGACCTGACCATTTCATCTAAATCATCCCAATCATCTTCATCCATGTCAGCAGGCTTCTTTGAAATCCCATTTACTCGCTTCCATTGCCTCCTTTGAATAAGCACATCTTTAATCTGATTCTTCCATAGAGCAAAGTTTGTGCCATCAAATTTTTGGATCTCAAAATGGTCTTTGCCCTACAAGTTATAGCTCCTCCTCGAAACAATAGCACTAGACCCTGATCCACCAGATGTGCTGAAGACCTCTGATGCCATGATGGTAGAGAACTGAAGACCTCTGATGCCAGGATTAGACATATATCTACTCACAACTCCCATTGCAAATGCAGTGTCTGGTCTCGTAGCTACCATAGCGTACATGAGACTACCAGAAGCTGACTGATAGGGAATTTTCATCATGAATTCCTTTTCCTCATTTGATTTGGGGCAATCATCCTTGCAGACTGATAAAGAATTTTCATCATGAATTCCTTTTTTGCATCTGATTTGGGGCTATCATCCTTACTCACTTTGAGACAAGTATATATGCATCTTTTACTCCTATCACGAGTAATGCACATCCCAATAATATGTTTGGCATCCCCCAAATCCTTCATATCAAATGTTTGACTCAACTTCTTTTTGAGAATTGACAAGTCATAAGAGGACTTCCCAGCAATCAACATATCATCGACATAAAGTATCAAACATATCAAGCTTCCATCTGAGCATCTCTTTGTGTAGAGACAATGATCCTCATTGCTTCGAGAATAGCCTTGAGACTTCATAAAAGCATCAAACCTTTGGTACCATTGTCTAGGGGACTATTTAAGTCCATACAAACTCTTCTTGAGCTTACAAACTAGACTTTCCTTGCCAGGAAATACATAACCCTCTCGTTGTTCCATATAGATCTCATCTGTAAGATCTCCATGCAAGAAAGAAATTTTCACATCCATTTGGACTAACTCTAAGTCCTCCATTGCAACGAATCCAAGCAGCATGCACAAGGTAGTCATCTTGACCACTCGAGAGAAAATTTCCTCGAAATCAACACGATGTTGTTGCTTAAAACCCTTTGCAACAAGTCATGCTTTATACTTTGGAGAAGCACTATCTGATGTGAATTTCAGCTTATATACCCATTTACATCGTAAAGCTTTCTTGTCATTTGGCAAAGGTACTAAATCCCAAGTATCATTCTTGTGAATAGAACCCAACTCACTCTTCATGGCACGCTCCCACTTGACATGATCCTCTGTCTGCATTGCCTCTTTGTAGCAAGAAGGATCACCAGCATATGTTAGCATAAAAAAATCTAAACTTAGAACATATCTATCACGTGGATGTGAGACACATGTAGAATGTTTCAATGGTTGCTGAACAGGAACATGTGCAGACTGATCTTCACAGTCGAAGTAGATGGTGCAGGTAACTGTTTAACATGCCCATTCAACATTCTATCCTTTACCTTTAGCATTCTTTAATGCAAAACAATCTTTCTTCATGTGTCCTTTCTTATCACAATAATGACATTCGATATCCCTCTTCCTTGATTTACTTCTACTCTTATTCTGTTGACCATTCTTTTCCTTGTTCTTGCTCTTGCCACGTTGTTGATTCTTTCCTTGTTAAGAATCATGAACATTATATGCATCTCCACTCTCAGTGCCAACCATAGATTTTTTGTGAATCTCCTCACTCAAGAGTGCTCCACATATGTCATCATAGAAGAGTTTACCACCACGTGCAGTATTGCTAATAGCTGTGCAAAACGTATCCCATGACGATGGCAAGGTGCATAACAACAATACTGGTTTCATTTCATTATCCATATCCATTTTCTGAGCATGTAACTAAGAGAATATAGCATCAAACTCATTCAAATGAGAAGCAACACTATTTGTGTCCTTCGTATGAAGGTCATATAATTTTCTCATCAGATAGAATTTATTTGATGCCGTCTCTTTTTCATATGTATTGCATAACTTCTTCCAAAGCTCCTCTGCACTTTCATAGTTTAATACTGTAAAGTAAACATTATCTGCCAGGTGCAAGCGAATGGTAGACCTGGCCATTTCATCTAACACATCCCAATCATCTTCATCGATGTCAACACGCTTCTTTGAAATTCCATTTACTAGTTTCCATTGCCTCCTTTGAATCAACACATCTTAAACATGATTCTTCCATAGAACAAAGTTTGTGCCATCAAATTTTTGGATCTCAAAATGGTCTTTGCCCTACAAGTTGTAGATCCTCCTCGGAACACTAGCACTAGACCCTGATCCACCGGATGTGCATGAAACCTCTGATGCCATGATGGTAGAGAATTGAGTAGTATGATAATGGAGCTAGAAGAGTCTGAACACCAATGAATAAGTATATTAAGAAGTAAATCAACCACTGTATAGTTGACAAAACCACAACTCTAGAAATTTTTTTTCCAGAGTATCCGCTACAAAATGAGCGTATGACTAGTGTCGAAATATCATAAAATTGTGAGTACTGACATGTTTTTGTGCATAGTGAATCACTGACTCCACCACATATAATCAGTTACCCAATAGAATCCAACTAGGCTTATCGAGCACTTATGAAAAACTATCATAGATCTCCTATGGCGAGGCTGGGTAAGTCTTCCACCTGCATCACCAAAGAGACCCCGACATCTGGGTGTCTCCCAGTTAAGAAAACCTCACCACGACCCTCTTTATCAAACGTAAAAGGCTTTATGCAAAGAACGTAACCACTATATCACTGACCACATGTACGTACATAAGCAGTATCCACAGAAGCATACATGGTGTGTATGTGCTCAATATAGGGAGTAAAATGACACTAAAGGCTGAATACACAACCCAAAACCAGCCAATAACACTTGCAAGTCTCTATCAACTCTGATGTTTTAGGCTCAAAAAACTTGATCTTCTTTGCTTCTTTTCTAGTGAGTTTAGGACAAACCTTAATGACGATCATTTTCCTTAAAGTACTTTAAAATTTTTTATTTCTTTTTTAATTTCGTATTGTATTTATCTTCCTTCTTTGGCTATGGATCATTAGTAGATTTTTTCTTAATATTTGAGGAGCTTGATTTACCTTTTCCCTTTTGGCAAGCAATGAGAAGTTGATTTGTAAATGCATAAATGACATGTTTTGTCTAGATTGATCTTCTTGCAACAAAATGGAGACTAGATCCTCATAAGTTGAAGCATTTGGATTTTCTTTCATCATTAAACAAAGAGTAGAAAGAAACTTTGCAAATGCATAAATGACGTGATTTATGTAGATTGATCTTCTTGCAACAAAATCGAGGTCCTAGATCCTCATAAGTTAAAGCATTTCGATTTTCTTTCATCATCAATCAAAGAGTAGAGGAAAACTTTGATAAGATCTGGGAAGACCATTACGAATAGTCTTCACAAGTGAACTATTTGGGAAGATTTCATCTATAGAAATCATCATCTCTTTCATATTCTTGATGATTTAAAGGATAAAAAAAGAAGGACATACAAGAGAGCTAGAGGAAATTGCAAAGAAGTTTTATAACCTTGCCATCCCTTCGTGTGGTAACCATTCTTTTTCAGCTTATGTCCTCTAAAACCAATAGTTATTGGTGTGTAGAAGGGAGGCTTTGTTACAATTCAGGATCCTGCTACCTAAAAATACTAGATATTTCTCAATAGAAAACTCTTTGGGAGTCCTATTCAAGTGGAATACACATTTTTCCTTCCAAATGTTGCAAAGCACTTCACATCATATGGCATTCCATAGAGAAAAGGAGCACTCAATCACTCCACCAAGTAGAGCTTTCTATCAATTAACTTAAGAAGGCAAAAATAGGAGTTGGCAGAGGTACTAAAAAGTGTGGATGCTTGTAGGATAGGAAAAGAAAATGTGACCCAGGTCTTCCCTACCACAAAATCACCACTCACACCACTATGAGGCACCCCAAATTTTACCTCATTTTGATAGTGGTCCATATCCCCCTTTAGAGGATTTGCCACATGACTGATCCCTTGTTCTCAATCAAGGGAGGCCACCGGTCCTTAAACTTGAATTCTCACCTAATCCAAAAGAATTCAAATACCAATTCGTTTTAACTAGTGGTGCAAATCCACACTTCTTTTGATTCTCCACATGTCCTCAATTTCATTGCCATTCAGCCACTATAGCCCTTCCAAATATGGGCCATAATGGCCCTTCAAGAAGTGAGAGATGGAATTATCCTAATTCTAGATTCAAGGTCTTAAGAAGCCCCATTCACTATAGTAAATTTTTTAATTTGGATCAATGCCTTCAAATTTGATCCAATGTTTCCTATTTTGGTTCCAAAGCTGCTTCAATGTAGGAAAACGTTTCTTGTAGATATTTTTATCCCCTTGTAGGTGCTCATCTTAAAACCCTTGAGATACAAACAATTCCAAACCATATAGATTCATTTTGTGTAATATTAAAACCCACTTCCAATCATATTTGATGATGTATAGGTGCTTTAATGTGTTTCACCCCTTCCACAAACAATAGACAAGATCTTAACCCTTGGATTTAACCTGGAAAGGAATGAAGAAGATAATGAGCAAATTGTGATCTTTCCACCTCGGGATATTTTTAAAAGAGAGGGAATTACTATTTTTTAAACGAATCTTTGTCCAAGAAGCTCTATCTTTACCTCAAGCTTCAATCATCCATTTGGAAACCATCCTATTGGCAAGGGCTTCCATATCTAAAATACCAAGCTTGCATGCATTCTTGGGGCTAAGATCAAATTTTGCATCTAATTTATGGCACCCCTCTTCCTTTGGGATCTCCCATTGAGAGGAAATTTATACATAAACTTTGCAAAAGTTGCATCTACTTATTGCATGGCCTCTAATAGGCCAAGAAATAGATGATATAGAATAAAAGGAATGTATACGCCACCATAACTAGCCCAACCACATTACATTGCATACCCTTCCAATAGTGGAGCTTGTTGTCATGCTTTGCAAGCATTCAATCCTATTGCTATCCCATTGAGACACCAAAGCCTATCAAAATGCCCAAAAAGCAAAAGACTTGGCCATAAGGAAGATCTTGAGACCTATGATTTGGAAATGTTTGTGGTGGTCGGCTAAGGAGGAGTATGAATTTAGTTTTGAATGGTTGATTATAGGTCTAGAGACCTCATAAAAAATATCAAGGCATTGAAAAAATTTGTAGACACACTAAGAAACATTTTGAAGGAACCCATTGGTTCCATCCATCGGGTTGTAGCTCATGGGAATAGAGAGACCCTCATTATGCCCCAAATACACTTGATTATTCACAAAACAACTAAGACCATCAATTGTAATCCCTATAAGAAGTGGGGCAAGTGGGCAACCGTGTCTAATAGAGCACTTACGAAAGATAGATGGTGAGAGGGAGGCCTTAGGGTTAATCTAAGCAAAGACATTTCCTAGGAGTATGGAAATCATTCTTATCAACTTAGAACCAAAGCTGATGCCTCTCAAGGATGGAACGATAAAGTACCACTCGAGTGTATCATAATCTTTGTCAAAAATCAATTTTGAGGAAGAGGATGTTTTGAGAAGACTCCTTTCCAAATTCAATTCAATCTGACATATCAATAATGGATTCGAGTATATATCTACCTTTGATGAAGCATTTCTGATCTTCATTGATCCACAAGTGGAGGTTGCTGACAATG
Source organism: Ceratopteris richardii (assembly GCA_020310875.1). NCBI lineage: Eukaryota > Viridiplantae > Streptophyta > Polypodiopsida > Polypodiales > Pteridaceae > Ceratopteris > Ceratopteris richardii. Next base: position 19,590,620 of record CM035431.1, on the reverse strand, counting down.
TAGTATAAAAGGGCCTTGACAAGGATCTTCTAGCTCCTCAAAAGCATAGTGATATGCTGTTAATTTCCAATTTTCTTTTTTTTTTAAATCCTTCTTGTGGATGAGGTCAATAACACCTTCATTCAAGTATCTTGGAAGAGCACCAAAGAAAAGCACCTCATGCCACACAAAGCAAAGAGGTCCCATCCTTAAAGGTTATCTAGATCTCATTGCTTAGACCATCCAACCCCAATATTTTATGTTTTTGATGGGCATGAATTGCATCAAGGATCAGTTGGGCCGTTAGGGGAACATTGAGAAATCACATAATATTGTGCCAAATGTTCTTTTATTTGACACTCAGAATGGTGGCCATGCAATCATGCCTTTGAGAAGAAAGTAGAGAAGAAACCCCAAGAAGATCGTTGAAATGATTGACAATCAACTCAAAATTTCCCTCGTCTCAGGAACATTCAACACCATTATTGTCGATCATCTTGGGAAGAACTTCTTTGCTTTTATTTTCGTAAGGATTTATCTTATCTCTTTAATAAGATTATCCACTTTTCCATCCCACTATTCTTTAAAGTACAAGTGAAGCTTTTTCCTCTTTACCCCCTCACTCAAGCATGCTTGTGATCTTAAATAATCTTTTTTCAAGGTGAATGTTGCCTTTAGTGACTTCATCCCCTGGCCAAAAGAGTCCCGTACAAAGATTCTCATTTCTAGCCCTCTAGATAGCTTATATTTCCTTTTGAGCTCTGCACAAGATGGCATTTGTTTGATTGACCATGTTAATCCATCTCCTACAAGGAGATTATTGATTTTTGGCAAAGTGAGATTTTACGTTTGACTGAAGTGAGCGAAAACAATCCTGGAGTCCACATGGAACCATGGAAGCTTCCCATTCTTAGAAAAGCGTTTAAAGAACAAAACTATGTGATAATGATCTGACACAACAATGTCCTTATTTTGGGAGAAGGAGGGAAATCATATATTTTTGATCATGCATTAGGAAATTTTTCTTGTATCAAGCCTACCTTTATGGAGATTGAGGCTATATTGGAGGTTCAACCAAGAGAATCCTTGAGAATCTTTAATCTCAACTAAATCCTCGTGATGCGTCAATTGATCCCAATACCTTTTCTTGAACCCTTTAGTAGCCCTTCCCTTCTACTTTCACCTATCAAAAAGAACTTCAACCATATTAAAAAGTTAATAGAAGAGCATATCCGAAGGAAGAGAATCCATAGGCATCCAAGTATCAATTCTCTAAAGTTCATGATTTGGAGCATATACCAAACCAATGGTAAAAGGATAAGTTCCACCAAAATAGGTGCAAATCCACCTATATTGTAGATCTCCATGGACCTCTCAAGAGAGGATGAACACTTTGTTTTGAAGCCAATCAGAAAACAAAAAGCAGCCATAGGATCGGGTGGTGTTAAGCTAGTATTGGCGACTAGAGATGCACTGAAGTTATTAAGAAAATCATTGCCCTCAATTTTGATCTCTTCAAGACAACTAAAGTCTATTTTCATTCTTTTTTCATGAAACCATTGGCCAATAATAGTTGCTGTGTAGGGGTCCGCAAGCCCCCTCACATTGAGGAGGAGCAGCCGTCTTTTGTTTTATCATATGGTAAATCAATAATTACCTTATAATAAGTATGATGATCTCGTAGTGTTTCAATCATTAATTTGATGATGTGGTAGTTCTTTTTTATTTACTATATGATCATTAAATAACTATCTCATTATTAATCGAATAATGTGGTAGTATTTCAATCATTATCCATGAAATGAGATGGAAGAGGGATCTATCATCAGTTATGAGCTCTCCATGCATGTTGGTAAAGAGGAAAAATATTATCTGATTGATATGTAACTACAACATATGAGGGGCATACTAGGTCTTATACCAGTGTAAATACATAGGGGTAATTTAGCCCTGACATCAGTGTAATCATTGATATAAACTTCGATACAATAATGCTGGTATAAGCATCAATATGAGTGGTGGTGTATGCATCGATACATATCTACTACCACTGGCATAAGCATCAGTATCGGAACCTATATATCTTTGTTGGTATAGGCATGCATACTTACCTTCAAATCGATGGTATACGTGATGATATATACATCGGTATAAAAATTGGTTGTATAAGCATCGTTATGTCCCTGCACAAAATCATCAAAATAAGCACGGTTATGTGCCTAGGCCTACCCACGCTCATACCGGTGCCTATATTGATGACCATATCCGCAAATTTTTTTTTGTCTAGAGTGTGTTGTCTCTTGTTATAACAACATGAAAGTGTTGTTGCGTAGCAAATGACAATACACTCTGCCGAAAAAAAAACGAGTACATGTGACATGTACTCTAGTGGTTGGCAATTTAGGGTTCAGATGATCAGCAACCAAAACATGATATGGTAAAGCAAAACACATTGTCGATCATAAAAGTGATATGTAGAAGCAAAATGAACCATGAACCTTGTACAAAAGAGATATTCCATTAATGAACCATGTATAAAAGAGATATGTACTTCATAAATGAACCATGTACAAAAGTGTAGCAAACCACTACCATATATAAGCCAAGTACAAAATGTGGCAAACCATTGCCATATATGAACCAAATATAAATATGTGGTGCATCATTACCATAAATGAGCCAAATACAAAATTCTAGTGCACCACTACCACATATGAGCCAAATATAATACTATGGCACACCACTACCACCAGTACCATACACATGCCCAGAGGGATCAAAACATCTATATCTGCAGTCATGCAACAAAGCACATTCATGAAATGAGACAAATTGACGGATACTTGTAAACAAGAACTAGAAAACACTAAAATAAGTTGAGAAGCTAACCTCATCATAGATGCTCCCATGAAATGACTGCACCACGTCCCTCCAAGTCCTCCAACAGCACAACCAATCCATGATGATATCCATAAGCCTCCTCTGCTCGTGTCGAAAGATGATCCACTACCAACTCCTACAATAAATATGAGAAACATGAGATCAACAAATATAATGTGCTTAAGACAAGCAAATTCAATCATCAAAATAATACTTATAAACTTGTGATGCATAGTGTCCTACCCATTACTACCTACATGTAATGTTGCAATCATATCTAGACGTGTGGCTACTGCATCTTGCTGTTGATGATATCGATCAAGAGTCTACTCTTGCTCATCACAAATCATCTCCCACTCCTTGTGGTCTAACAATATAGGCTTTGGTAAGCATCCTTTGAAAGCATCACAAGCCTCTCATCATCGATAGGACATCGCTTCATGTGTCGTATGGTGGAGCCACTCTAAACTGACAATAGGGTGCCTAGGTGCTGGCCGGTACTCATGTTAGATCACCACTCTGATGTAAGTTTTGCAATCCTTATCCTATTCACTCCATTTGACCATGATAAAGTGTACAAACTGTATGGAGCACAACTATCGTATGCGCTGACACATGGGCTTTCTAGTCGCATTCATCACTGGAGCTCCATCCTGTATATGGTACACCTTGGAATCATCATGGTCATGAGCACCCCAAAGTGTACATGGTGTACTATGTTGCATACATGCATCTGAGGTATTGGCTCTAGGAGCAAAAGTGGATGATACAATGTCCATCACACTACCTCCACAACATGCACCTCCTCTAGAGCCACCCATAGATCCACCTTTGGAATGTGCTCCTCTAAAACGTGACCTTGATCAATGGGAAAGACAAGACAAGCCAAAACTTGTATCATGTTATGGTATCAAACACATATGTCAACTACTAGAGCCAATAGGGGATGGCTGAGAAGGCAATCGTGGTGGAGTCATAAAGCCAGTAGTGCCTCAAGCAAGAGTAGTCCCACCAAAGGGAGTAGCAGTGGTGGAACTAGTCTCACCAAAGGGAGTACTACCAGCAAGAGTAGTCCCGTGAAAGGGAGTGCTTCCCATGGGAGTAGTCCCATGAAAGGGAGTGCCATCAACGGGAGTATCGATGGTGGGAGTGAGGTCGGGGAGAGTGCTACCGTGAGTGATCCAGTATTATGATGCTCTAGCCATAAAAGTGAGAGGTGCATGAGATATAAACTCTATAAAGTACTCCTCTGTCGCGGAATGTGGAGTGAACAGTGGGTTGTCTCCCATCACGCTCTACAATAGAAAACTCAAATAATTAACATATGATAATAATGGTGATATAAAAAACTAATAGCCTACAAAAGAAAACGTAGAAAACAAGTATAAACAACTAAGGCATACAAGTGTTTGCTTCATAAATCCTCTATTCTAGCATCTTCTCAAAGATCTGACACATAGAGGATATCTATCTCTACATCGATGACTTCTAGATCTCTTGATATGCCCTTCCCTTCTTGATCATCATCCTCGTACAACATATCATCTGTCACCTCATTGTGTACCTTGTCTTCTTCAAAGATCTCTTCTTCTGGGACAATGATGTCTTCCTCCTCGAATATTGAATGTACCTCAAAGTCCATTGTAGATGGAATTTCTTCTATGTCTATGTCCTTATAAATTTGACTGCTATGTGGAGAGACTTGTAAAACAAATAGCCACTATGGTTTAGGAGTACAAATGTGTCTCTTTCATCTAGCCATAGTTTTTTGGAGTCTACTTGCAGCAAACCACTCTTATCATGGCTCACTATTGCGTTTCTTCTAGTGACGACTACTTCGAACTATTTCACATCTAGCAAAAAGTAGTCAAACCTCCTGAATGATAGCTTCAAGAAATCTTGGGTCACTCCAAAATACTCAAGCTAGACTTCTTGAGCATTTTTGTCTCTTACACTAGCTCTACTTTTTTGGAGAAAGTTCACCATCACCCCACTATCAAAAGTAGACCCATTTTTGTCGATGCATGCCATCCGAAAGTGTCATCCATGAGACCATAATGCACCGTATTTTTAATACTCCCAATCACATCCCTTTACAAGTTCCTCCTCTTCTTTAGAGATATCCTCACCCATTGCCTTTGCTTGTGAAATGGCAGTATCTAGCCATGCTCTAGGTGGAAAGGGTGGAAGAGGTCGAAGACTTTCTAGAAGAGGCAAAAAGTGACCGTAATGATTCTTGAAAAATTGAGCTCTTTCCTTTGCCTATACCTCCTTTGGAAGTTCATATCTCTCCAATTACATGTGCATGGACTCCCAGTTAACGATGCAAAACTTCATTACCTTCCCTCTGAAAGCTGCATCCATTTTTCTTTGCATCCCTTTACCTTAAGGCCCATTGCCTACAAGATGAACCTCTTCATTGTTGCTCCATAAGTAAGGCATTTTTGGGTCAGACATGTGTAGAAACTCTGTTATGAATACAAGAGACTCCTCTACGAGCCACTCCTCAGCCATGCTACCCTTTGGAAGTGCTCTCTGATAAACAAACCCTTTTAATGTCTTCATGAATCCTTCTAAGAAGAACATCCATTGACTGTGGACAATTCCTACTATTGCAACTTCATCAACCACATGAATGTGTAAATGAAGTTGAATTGTGAGAATACTTGTGGGAAAGTACCTCTCAACCATATAGAAAACCTCTATAGCATTGACTTTGGCACTGTCTATGCTATGTCTCCTTATCTCTTTTGATGAGATCCATCATACCAAGGAACTGATTTTATAAATGGTCGTTTGCACATCCTCCAAAAGGAAATCTTTGAAAACTATAGAGAGCACAAGCTATAAAAACTTGTGGCAATCATGAGACTTGAGCCCTTCAAGATCATCGTTCCATGTGAAGGTAGTCTTTAGACATCTCATGCACCCAATAGGTATCCGAAAATCTAAACTCACCTCCTTCATTTGTTGCTCTTATATCTTGCGGAGCACCGAGGGAGCCCTTGATAATGACAATGTTTCATTCGGCTTGGTAATTGCCTATAACTCTTGCATATGACCTCACTCTTCCAAGTCCTCCCTTTGTACTTTGCTTTCCTTCTTTCCGATCAATTTCTTCCAAAGCATCTCTCACACATTCTTGATAAATATGCATTGGGTCCACCAAATGATTGATCAATAACGCACTCCAATAAGGGAGATCATGAAATATCAAGAGCCATTTCATGCCATGGAGTGGTGTTCCTACATCCCACAACTACTTCTAATTGCTTGCTTTGATTTGTCATTGCACTTGTCAGCCAATTTTCCCTTCACGTAAGACATGTGCATCATGCAAATATCTATGATCTCTTTTGTAGATAGTTTTTCAAAGTGCTTTGGAGTAGCTTGCTTCGAGTCATGGTCTACATAGGGGACAAGCATTGTAACCCAAAATTGATAATCCTAAACGTTCACTATAAGCGATCCAGTCATGCATCATCTACATATGTCTGCCTTGCACTTGCACATCCTGTCTTGTTAAAGGTTGAGACATGTCACACACAGTAATCCCATCCCATAAAGTGCACAACTCTTCCACAAGTGGTGCAAGCTATACATCCATGTTTTTTACCTTATACTTACCTAGCACATTGAGAGCTAATAATAAATGATCCTTTTTTGTGGCTAGCCATGGTGGGATGTTATAGTTGACAAAACATACCAGCCATGTGCTCCATGATGAGCTACATAAAGCAAATGGGTTTACTCCATCTATAGCTAGGCCTAGATATATATTCCAAGCCTCTCTAGCAAACTCTGGCCACTTACTATCTATGTGTTTCCAAGCATCAAAATCAACAGCCACTCACATTACACCATCTAAAGACCTGCTCTTTACATGCAATGATATTAACTAAGGTATGGATTTGCATTTGAACATGCTCTTAATTTTTGGAATGCTCTCTTTCATCTCTCTCCCTCTCTCTTTCTCTCCCTGTATCTCTCTCTCTCTTTTTTGTCTCTCTCTCTCTCTCTTTGTATCTCTCTTTCATCTCTCTCTCTATCTCTATTTCTAATAAAGAACAAAATAAACACTTACATCGATTTAGTTCTTTTGAATGCCCTCATCAAAGCCCAATCAATGTCGTCTCTCATCGAATTCCAAAGAAATGATGCCAAAAAGCTCCTGCAAAACTAAAGAAAAGAGAAATTAGGAAAGTGAAAACATAGAGAAAGAGAGAGGGTGAAAGAATGTGTGCATCACTTATCAAGATGTAAGAGAGAGAGATATGTGTGTGTATAGAAAGAGAGATAGAGATCTGTGTGTGTGCACAAGACAATCACAATGCAAGTGGACGAGCACAATGTACGTGTGCAAATTTAACAAAATTAATACGTAGTTAAAAACAGAGTGGAATGTTGACTTTTTGCTCTCGGTTTGTCAAAACATGCCATCAGTATAGGCATCGATATAAGCATCGGTATAGGCATTGGTAGTCCTAAGAATATACCAATGCCTATACCGATGCATATATCGACAACTCAATTTTTCGGCGATTATACCTGCTTCAAGCTTTCAACTGTCATACCGATGCCCAAGTGATCGTCGGTATACCTCGGGTGATCTTTTTCATAAATTTCCAATGCTCATAACAATGCCAAGGTATGACCGTCGATATGGGTAGTGCTTTTATGTCCCTCATATGTTGTAGTGTGGAGAGAGAGAGAGAGAGAGAGAGAGAGAGAGAGAGAGAGAGAGAGAGAGAGAGAGAGAGAGAGAGAGAGAGAGAATGGAGAAGGGAGAAGAAAAGAGAGGAAGGAGGAAGTGAGATAAGAGAGTGAAAGAGAGCAGACTTCAGGAAGGAAAAAGAAACTCCTTCCTTGAGAGAAGAAGAGACCCTTTGTTCTATACACATGTGATTGATGTGATGCGTACCTGAAATCATCTTTGAGATAAAACGCCTTTGATTAAGTGTCAATAGGTGAGGAAATCATACACTATCGCACAAAACCACATAGTTGTTCCACTAACTATCTTGCATATCTATTATTGAACTAGGTTAAGGTTTGTGTAACGTGATTGGCAACAATCATCTCTATTATTTCACTTGCTAGCATGCACGCAAGGCTACTTGAAGAGGAATTCTTGAACTTTTAATTACATAAATGGTGTTCAGGTGACGTTTCCCCTCAAAATGGGCTCTATTATCGTAGAGTAAAAAAATAAAAAAAGAAGAGAGGAGACAGGATAGATAGGAACAGAGTTCAAAATACGAATGATGATGTGTATGAAAAGAAATAGAGCAAGAGCAAGTTTTGAGGCTACCAATTTCGAAGTGGGTCTCGTATCCACTCTTCAATGTCCCATTTGCTTTATCACCGTCAACGATTGATAACCTCTCATTGCAATGACTCTCTCATGACTCATACATGGACCTAGAGTTTTCGTGTTTCGTCCATGTAAACACTTCTAGTACTTCAGATTTGTTTCACATATGATTTTTTTTTCAAGTACAATGCCCAATCAATACCCTTATAGAAGACATAAAAAAGCAAAAGGCAGACATTGAAAAACTATTCTTAATGGTACAAAAAAATCAAGCTAGAGGATATAAAAGCCCGACTTTGAAACAAAGGATCTATTCCTAGAGAGATCAGAGTGAGGGTAAATGATGTTCCCTTTCGCCATGGACTCCAAGAGTCCAATTACAAGTACAATTTTAAAGCAGTCAAGATGACATACTTTCAAGTTCCAAAAAATTATCATGAAATTTACATAGATCTGAACAACAATCTCCTTAGCAAAGCAACCAAAAAGTGTGAATATGGAGTATGGGGCCCTTATAGATATTTAGTTGATCAATGTGCAAAGATTACACCCAATTTAGCTGAAGTCAAAGTATGCAAATGGATGTATTTGAAATCCCCTTGTCTAACTCCCAAGTTATAACTCACCAATCCTCATGATCAACGACCAATGTGTACAATCATGATCAATCACTATGTTTGCGATCAATGATCTATTATCAATGATAACTGATCAACAATGAGTAATCAATGATAATTCAAGAACGAGTAGTGATCTATGATCAATGATCTAGCTATCAACGTTTTTCCAAGAGAAAATTCATGCTGACTCAAGTGATCATATGAAAACAGCTAATCACTAAATGATCTTATCTCCATCTTTTTCCACAAAATTATGCATGTGGTAATTCAAAACAAAGCCTAAAGGTAAGGAGAGAGCTACAAGGTGCCATAAGTAAAAATCCAAAATAATATAATCACTTACAATACACTTGCAATACTATGCAAAGACAAAAGCTATTATATTGAGCATAATCACAAGCATTTCATGTAAAATAGAGCTTCAAATCATGAGATATGGCCAAAAAAGTTAGCCTCAAAGTAGCTAACATTTATGGAAGCAATAATCAAGTATTATAAATAATGAAAAAGGAAAGAAAGTGTATGCATGAAATTTGCAAGAAGAAGAGCTCTCTTACTCACACTAGAAAAACAATTATTCTTGTATTTACTTTAGTGGAATTCTCTTCATTCTCGTCGCTCGAACTCATAAAATATATAAACTTCAATGTTTTTGAAGACACCACATCATGTTGCAAGCGTTTTCTAAGGTTCTTGAGGTTGGTAATCATCCTTTAACTGTGGTTCCTTGACATAGTGTTGATCACAAAAAAACATTTAAAAGATATTGCAACATGTTATTTGCGTTTTTAAAATGTTTATAATTTTACTATTGTCTTCCTTTGGAGTACCTACCTAATACATGACATTCTGTATTCTACGATATTGGGTACATCATATGCCTTTAATTGATGGGTTTTTCAAATGTTTGCAATTTTTTTATCATCTTTCTTTGAAGTATAATACCTACTTAATACATCATTAGTTGATGGCTTTTCAAATGTCTGTAATTTCTTTATCATCTTTCTTTACAGTCTAATACCTACTGAATACATCATCTTGATCTTGGACACATCAAATGCCTTTAATTAATGCAGAGTTTGGTTCCTTCTTTATGTCCGAAAGAGATCCTCATGAACACCATCAATCTGCATCGAATCAACCTTTCCGTCAACATAGTGGTCTTTATGAATCTTTAAGCCTTCAGACTATATTTATCGAGCTTCTTATTAACACGTTGGGTCATTGTATGAACGTTTGACATTTCTGCAGAGTTCGTTATTCTGTAAATGAATGTGAAGTGACGATTTGTACATGAAGATTTATGACGAAAACTTACGTATAAAAATTCAATAGATCGCGTGACATATTCTGTTACACTGTTATAGGCATATCCAGAGAACTATTACTGTGCATAGAAACCTCCCTTTCCTTTTCTTTCTCTCTCTCTCTCTCCCTCACACACGCACACACATACACATATCAACAGAGCAAAGTGACATTCAAGCTATGAAAGCTGGTCCAGCACAGCCTTATGTTCATTGATTCCTCCACAACGTCATTGTGTCAACATCCCAAAATAAATCGATATATTCTCTCTCTCTCTCTCTCTCTCTCTCTCTCTCACACACAGAGCCCAGATGCCGCCCTCATGTTCAACGAGTCGTACTTCTCCCACAGCAACACTTCTTCCACGTTCGTCAACTCCGTAAGGAATTTGGATGCAGTCTATGCTCTTTAAATAATGTAGAATGATGCGCAGATGAATTCTTCCCATGTAAAGAAGAAAAGCACTCTTTCATCAACTTTACAAATGAAAGGCGTGCGATCTGATGCCTACTCTATTCATTTCATTGATCTGACAGGGCCTCTTTTGGCGCTTAGCCTAAAGGAATCCTATTTTTCGCACTCTCTCTCTCTCTCTCTATTATTACTCTACATCACGGGATGCCATGAATAGAAACAGGGTATCCGCTTCTGTGTGATCTCGTCGTCTTCTACTTTCGTCGTATACATACAAAAAGCCTTGCCTCTTTGTCTTTCGTTCTCCTCTCCCGCACATTAACATACATACTGCAAACTTCTTTCCTTTGTTTAAGTTTCGCTGGTCAAGTGAATGACATTCAACAAGGGGTGCGCACGCGGCCCCCCCCCACCAAAAAAAAAAAAAGAAAAAAAAAAAAAAAACACGCGCGCACACACACACACACACATATATATATATATATATATATATATATATATATATATATATATATATATATATATATATATATATATATATATATTCACAACCACGATTCACAGTTCATCGTTATCAAGGGTAATGATGAAACTGGAATTATCAATTCATGTATTTCGACCATCTTGTAAGTAAAAAAGATGAAGAGGAATGGAGAGAAATCACATGATGTACGCAAAAAAACACACAATAAACAAGAGATAAATTGGAAAGCTTATGTTTGAATTTTAGAAGCTTCTTTTAACAAAATCAAGAACCTTACAAAATGGGAGCCGATTGTTGCTTATACATTTCTTTTATTGATCTTACTCACACAATATTGTTCACCATTGTAAAAAATAACCCTGTTAGCTCAAACTCATTGAATTAAAGCTCTGGAAATTCTATGAAATTTGAAAAGAAATATTTGTATGAAGAGGCTTGCGGACTCCTCAAACCTTTACAATATAGAGCTTATTTCTTTTACAAATGCAATACCAAGCTCAATTAACCTAATCGAATAAGAAAATAAACTAGAAGTTTTTGTTGGTCCATGATGCTCCAATCTACATACACGTTCTTCGTCCTCTCATGCTTCCTTGAAGACTCTTTCATCCATTTGCACTTTTTTGCACGTGTATGGATCCTTTTGTTGCTTCTTACCAACAAGTTTCCCCCTTCGCTTTTGACCAAGGGATGAATCACATTGATACTCTTGGAAACCTTTGTTGTGTGGATGACCTCGTGGTGTTGGTTAATCTTAAGAGCTTACGACCACATGATATGATTGCAAGGAGCAATTGTTTATATATGCTTGTCAATAGGAACAATGGTTATTTTATATATAATCTGATATTGGATAGGAAGTGATGATTTGTGCATGGGATCAAAAAAGTATGCATTAATGCATGGCCTTCTTATGGAGTCCTCTTCTATGAAAAAAGTAGGTTCAATTAGAACATCTTGTGTAGCTTGAGGTGCTTGAGAGTAATCAAAAGGGTTCGCCAAAGCTTATTCAATTTTGTTATACTGAAAACATCTGGTGTAGCTTGAGGTGCTCGAGAGTAATCGAAAGGGTTCACCAAAGCTTCTTCCATTTTGTTATATTGATTATAAGAATGTGCAAAGAGTTTTCTAACCATCTATTGAATCTTTGGATTTATTTTAACCTTCAAATTTCCATTATTTTCATTGTTTTGCAAATACACTCATGTAGCTTTTAGTAACACATTTGTTGGAGTCTTTTGGATATTTTGTCTAGTATAGATTTCACATTCTAGTCCAAAGGTGACTAGCCTTTGGAATAATGACATCATGATTCGAATTTTACCTCTATTTAAGTTGTTAGGATAGAATGGTCCATAGCATGAAGCTTGATGCATCCATCTCTAGGAGGAAAGTCTTGGTAGAATCAAGACGAACGAGAACTTGAGTAGTGGTGAGTGCTCATTTCAGCTCTGAAAGGCTTTTTCTACTTCATTGGTACATGATAATTTCACATTTCCTATAAGATTTGTAAGAGGTCTCACTATCTTGGAGTTATCACTAATGAATATCCTAGAAGAATTGGCAAACCCTAGAAAACAGTATACATCTGAAACACATAAAGGTGATTTCCAATCAAGGATTTTCTCCTAAAGGTCCATAAAGATTCCTTTCTCTGAGATAAAGTACCCTAAGAACTCCACTTTTGCTGATGGAAAGAGTACTTCTATAGCTATAAGATAAACCTTTTTCTCTTAACTTCTATAGAACTATCTTTATCAAACATTCAGGATCCTCGATATTTTTGGACAATATCAAGATATCATCGAGGTATATTACCACAAAATTATGTAAACATTCTTAAAAGATTTCATTCATCATATGTTGAAAGAAGACGGGAGCATTTGTAAGACCAAATGACATAACCACATGCCTATACCTTGTTTGAAATGTTGTCTTCCATTCATCTCCTTCTCTATCCTAACAAGATTATAAGCTCTTCAAAGGTCAATCTATGTGAAGAACGTTGCTTTTCCAAGGCATTCCAAGATTTTTTATATGATTGGTAGAGGATATATATCTATTTTTATAGTGAATTTATTCAATCTACTATAGTCTACACACACTCAGAGAGTCCCATCCTTCTTCCTTACAAATATAATAAGGGCTCCTGTTGGAGACTTTGAGTGTCTGATAAAGCCCTTGTCTAAATTTGCATCGATATTCTTGCATAATTCTATAAGAGCCTCTAGAGATATTCTGTAGATTGGTCCGAAGGGTGATTGTGATCCCTCTTAAAGTTCTATGGTGTAATCAAAAGGTTTGTGCTCTAGGAGTATATTTGCATTCTTCTTTTGAAAAAAATCTTCAAAAGCATGGTAATGGTTGGATAGCTTCCCTAGATAATCTTTCTTCGACTCTTGAGTGGGTATGTCATAGATCCTATATGTCAATTCCTCGTTTACTACATGTATGAAATCTTTGACTCCTACATATCTTGGGTTCTTTGGATATCTTGATGAGTGATTTTATTCTTTTCCAATTAATGTCTAGATTATGTTTCTTTAACCAAGGCATTCAAATAATAATAGGATTTATTAGACTCTATATTACATTCAAACACAGGTGGGAATCATGGTCACCAAGGTCTAAATCCTAATGGTGTGGTTTTCATGGTAATATTATCAGATGCAACCAATCCTTCATTGATGAAACATGAAGAGGCTTCTTAATCTTTGAAGGTTGTAAGGAACATGGTCTTCTTATGCATGATCAACTTGATAGGAGCATGACATGTTCCTATGGGTGTTTTTGGAATTATGAGACCCTTTCTTATATCAAGGTCAGTTGTACAATATCCTTCACAACTCGATTTCCTCATCTCCTTGCTCTACATGTCTTATCTCTCCTTTGTTGTTTCTCTTGTGGGGTTAGAGGCCAGAACCTAGTTACATCTGTTTGCATAGGTTCATGGAAAGGCTTTTCTCTAGGAGTGGGATGTAAGGTTTTCCATTGGTGAAGTCTTCCTTCTACTTATTTTCCTTGTTTCCTTTCAAAATGCCGTTTATCACATTGAATGGCTTAGGTCATGCATTCATTCAATGTCTTGATCTCTAGCATCATGAGCAGAAGGTCCTTCATGTAGAGGACTAAACAAAAGTGAAAGAAAGAAGTGGAGAGAAGAAGAGAAGATGGGCAGACATACAAATTTTTTGAGAATTAGCCATTTTGCTTTTCATAATTTCCATCATGAAACACTGAAAAGACTTCTAAAAGCACTAGAGGATTCCTCTACATGCTTATCCTTGAAGATTGTAACAACATTATTGTATTATAGTAGGATTTTAGAGAATTCTAGATAAAGTACCAATATCTTGTGTGAGAGGACCAAACTTAGGGCACATGTATATCAGACACTTTGTGACTCATTTGTAAAGTCTTTTTTCCATAATAGAGAGAATAAATTTTCAATTTTGAGTTTGCTTCTTTTTTATTGTGTATCTTCTTCTTCATGAGCTTGCGTGTGTGTTCGAGGCATGGAATGTATGCTTGGAGGTGTTTTCTACCCTTCCCTACCCTTTTCTCATGGTATCATGTGTGTTTTAACCGTAGGGGGTTCTTAAGTACAAGTAAGTGATTCTCTATACTTAGTTGTCTAGGTGTAACTTAGAGTAAAATAGTCCAATGAGACAAAAAATACAACCATTGTATGAAACTCATTATGAGATTCAAAATTAACCTAGCATTGACCATATTGAGTGTCAAATCTAGGAGGTACCTCTTGTTTTGTACCTGTTGTTATATAAAGTATCACGGCACACACCTACATGTGGAAGGTGTCGTGAGAGGTGGATACCCACTTGTGCATGCATTACTTGACCCTTTCCCATATCTATCATCACTAAAGCACACATTTCCATGCACTTGATTGGGTCATACTTTCGGTTTGATAATTGAATGTGTGCATCAAACCACCACTATGTGCACTTGTTGGACGTGTGAGGGCTAGTTATTCTTACTTGTCATGTGTGTACAAGACCTTTTGAATATCATGCACATGTTTTTGGCACCATTTTCATAGATGACGGCCTAAGTGAAGGTGCCTACACAATGAATACAATGTCGTTGAGAAGATAGTGAACATGAAGAAGGAATTCAATATCCTAGCAATTCATCAATCACTTCCACTTGTTTTCTCATACACATTGTGTGTGTGTGTGATTTTGAGGAGATGGATAGATGGGTTCCAGAGATGTGCTCACTGAAGTAGCTCAATGTCTCTCATAATGACTAACATTGCCCGCAACTAAAAGTATGCCTATTTAAACTCATAGTTTGAGTTTGAATTTGAATTTTCCTTGCACACCTTTTCTTCCCTGTGCATGTATTATGCAAGTGCCTTGCTCTCTTGCTCCTTATTCTAACTGAACTGCTAATGCCTTTTGTTGTGTGTCGATTCTTGTTATGTACGTCACTTCAATTGCTAGTGTATCTTGGTGCTCTCTTTGACGTCCAATGAACCCCTTTTTGTGTAAGGCCAATGATAGCCTATTTTTCCTTGTAGTGACTTTAGGAGAAACAAAATTTTAAATAGGTTCCACACACATAAACTCTTGCATACCACTTTTTCTTCATATCTTATCCACCTTTGACCTTCATTTCATCAAAATTTGTGCATAAGGTAGGGTTCATGTGAACCTTCCAAGACACTTTAAAAGCCTTGAAAACCCTTCAAAAAAGACCATTCTACAACTTGCATTCAACTTTTCCTACAAAACCACTGTGAATAAATAGTTTTTGCACTACCTATGCACCCTTGTTCTCCACCACTTGTGCACCACCTGTGCATCACTTTTCACTTTTGCACCACTTTTATCACTTGCAAAGTCACCAATTCGACCTTTGATCAGTTCCATAATTTGACCTTTGACTAGCTCAACAAGGAATAATGTCATCTAATACCTTTTTGTAGCTTCTATTCAAAATTAACACAATCAAGTTAACTACGTTTACCCAAATGAATCATGCATATCTTGAGCTTTTAGCATGTCATAAATCATGTCAAGTACTATCCTAATTTGTTTTTCAACAATGCCATCTTTTTTGAGGTGTGCTAGCTATGGGTTGTTGCCTCTTGAATCCACGAGCATTACATTATTTGTTTAATTCTATTAGTAGGAATTAAGCATCAACCTTCTCCCAAATGAAATACACCCACATCTTCCTACTATTATCATCCACTATTAGAAAAACGTAGAGGGATACTCTCAAAGAAGCAGTATACAATTTACAATAGAGATCAATGTGTACCAACTCTAGACAAGCTTGAGCTTGATTATTGCTCACTTTTGAAATGCCTTCCTTTGCAACATGCACATCATGCAAGATTTACATGGTTACTTTAAATATGAAAATGCAAATAAATGTGTTATCATCGATTTTCTATGCATCTCTTTAAAAATGGAAAATCCAATATGTAGAAAATTGTTGATGCGAAATTCTACTTTTGTCTTTGTCTTCTTTAGTAGAAAGGTTGTTTAACTCATGCAAGTTATCTTTTTGCACTGATTTCTCTATAATATTACCTATTCTATCCAAATTATACACCATCCTTTCTAACAAATACTTCATGAACATCAGCCA
The DNA here is from genome assembly GCA_020310875.1 of Ceratopteris richardii. NCBI lineage: Eukaryota > Viridiplantae > Streptophyta > Polypodiopsida > Polypodiales > Pteridaceae > Ceratopteris > Ceratopteris richardii. The sequence goes on along the minus strand of CM035431.1, from coordinate 19,573,999 downwards.
TGAAAAAAGCCAATAATAAATTTCTTGTAAGTACTAGGACATACAAAAAATCACAGAGCTTTCTTTCAACATGAATGGCAACAACAAAAGAAATGGTCCTAGTTCTTTGAGGTGGACATTTGGAGTCATTTCCTATCTATAGGGGCATTAAGCAACTATATGGGTCCTTCTTGAAACTCATCCTACAAGATCCACCATTTGATACATCTATATGATCCTAGTTCTTTGAGGTGGACATTTGGAGTCATTTCCTATCTATAGGGGCATTAAGCAACTATATGGGTCCTTCTTGCAACTCATCCTACAAGAGGATCCTCACACATTTGGGAAGCTGTACATACATCTTCTATGGCAAGACATAGATCATGTTCTATGTTATTTGCTGAATCCATATTCTTCCATGTGGATTTGAGAGTACCATTTCTCTTGCTCGATTGTTTCTTCCTACATCCCTTATTGACACAAACCTTCTTCTAACACCAAAAATAGCTTCTGGTAAAATTCTACTTCTTTGGATTTTTCATTGAGTTAATAAAAGAGTTTTTCCATTTTGCATTTGCTAAAAATAAGGCAATGTTTGAACCTTTTCATTTCTTCAAATCATTTCTTCTTCTAGAAGCATCATAGAAAACTCTTCAAAGGTAAGAGTGGAAGATCTTACATGAGTTTTAAGGGTAGTTATGAGCCCATCATATTTTCTAGGAAGAATTTCGACACACCTACAATCTAGTCCTTCAGGTGCTATTTGAACTCCAATAGTAGCTAGTTAATCTTGTGAATGTTTGATTCCTTTGGTGAAGTCTTCAACCTTCTCAAACCCTAAGTGCTTCTCACTTGCTAATCGATTCTCAATAGTTTGAATACCAGTGTGATCCTTGGTCATATTGGTAGGACAATTTACTAATAAAGCTTCATGTGCTTTAGTGGTGTGTTAGACTCGAGTAAGAACCAAATCATTTACACACCTAAAAGGGCACAAACACATCTATATTCCACCCCATCCCAATGCAAAAATATGTGGATCAAGTTGGATTGTGATTCAAGAATTTGATGGATCATTTATTGAAATCAAATTTATATTAGGAATTGTTCACCCCATGACATTATCCAACACCTCATAAAAGTTCAAAGTTGAAGAAATCTTGTAGTTCAAGAGTGCATAACTTGTTTCTTGAAGCTTCAGGCTTTAGTGAATGTGGGTGGAAAAATGTTTATTTGCTCAACAATAGCATTAGCACATGCATGACTAATAGAAGATGAATGAATCACTCATGTACAATGATATAATTGAAATATAATCAAAAGTTGAAAAGTAATCCTCTCTTCTAATAGATACCTAAAAGATATGATATCATCTAAGAAAATATCTATGAAATAGAACATAGGAGCAATAGGAGAGAAGAGAACATATGTAGTAGAATTTCATAAATCCACTAGTAACAATGAGTAAAAGGATGATGGCATCGTCCACACATGCACTCTCAAGGTACAAATTAAATGGTGACGTAGAAAACTATAGATAAAGAATTAGAAGGCAGTGGTATGCTTTATCAATTTGATGTCCAGACTAGTGAAACCATCATGTATACAGATAGGGTGATTGAGCTAAGTTGCCTTTGTAGATGGCTAGACATGGGTCATTGAACTTGGGCCATCGTTCATGTAATCCCCAAACAAAAATTAGGTCAATTCAAGTGACCTAACAAATATGACACTTTCATCGTAAGCCAAGCAATATACCAATCAAATATTCATTTTACTATCAAGTTGAGGGTGCTGCCCTCGGACTCCCTTAGGGGCGAGCTAGCTCCCTTGGGACCCCCAACCATAGGGGTATCTTGGGGACCTTGATAGCTCCCTTTTCTTAAAATACCTTAAACTATCCAATTGTAACTTTATCTAGCATGCAAGTTGGGATTCCCATTAGCTTTGTAATGAATAGTTGGCTTCTCCTCATAATAGGGCCTTAGAAAACATGCAATACAACATAGAATAATGATGGGTAGACATTCTTATATACTAACAAATAATAGATTCATCCAACTAGAAGCCATCTTCGTAATTGGTTTGTAACCCATCTTACTAAAGCTTTGAGCCTAGTTACACACTGAAAGATAACTTTCAAAGAGAATACAAAAATTTTGAATATATGATCTAGGTGGAAGGAGCATACACGAATATTTTTTATTTAGTCACACTTTAATGTGTTTCATGCCCATTATTTGTGGACGAGTGTGGCTAACATGTTGTGAGTGTTTTACCTTTTGATTAATCTCTTTCCTCTTTCTTGTAGTCAAATAATAATTGTTTTTACATGGATAAGTTTGGTGATTGCTACCAAGTGCCTGAGATTCCTGAAGAGCTACTCCTCCAAAAGTAGATCCCTCAAATGAAAACCACATAGATGTGATGATAAATAAAAAACATTAGAGAAGTTGGAGGCAATACCATGCATAACATGATTTCTCCATCCTATGATAACTCCACATGATGAACAAAAGACTAAGATCTATTATGTCCAAGATACAAATAAATCCGTTTGGGTCAAGTTATGTATGTACATTAAAAGATAAGCATAAGCGGAAATGTATGAGATCAACGATTAAAAGTTAGAAGCAATAGCAAGTTATATTGATGATGTGGGATGAGAGTACATTTGTCTCTTAAGTTCAGCATGATTGCTACTCATATGAAGGAAAGTGACTCGTCGAAAAAAGAGTGCTGATTATGTTGGCAACTATGCGATGTCTACTAATCCACAATCTAGTCACTCAATCTCTACACCAAAGATGAAATTTTCTTTTTGTCCTTCAGAGGTTGTTAGATGTATGAGAAATACATTTGATGGACAAGCTGATTCTTGAATTTATGAGATCCATTTTTTTAGGTGATTAGAGTTAGACAAGGTAATGAGCTATTCACAGAATACCATAGATTTTGATGTAAATTATGAGGACCTACATTGACATGGTTTCAATCATTGAACATGAATGAAATTCAAAGAATTGGGTGCCCCTTTTCAAATTTTCATCAACAAATTTGAGCCAACAAGTGTAGAATACAACACTATGCACGAAATATCGAGCTTCAAGCAAAGCCCTAGTGAGTTGGTGAGTGAAGATGTAGAAGATTTAATTTTTATGTTGCTAATTGGATAAAAACTTCATTGTGATGGTATTTTTTTTGTTTCTTTTTGCATGTAACCCACCTTATTGGTAGGTTGCATACTCAAATCCATATATGTTGAGGATAACCTAGGACTCACAACAAACCAAGAAAACTCTTACTAGGTGAAACAAACTCAAAGTACAACATCAACACCTTCCTCCATGGAAAAGATGATTGAAGAAATTGCCAATGGGTATGCATTCGCTAAAGCATTTCATTCCTTTTGAACAACACATGGATTGACACTTTCATTAGCCTCTCACACAATAAAATCAACCATCATAACCAATATCCACCTTAGGTTATTGCTCCACCATCAACAATTGAACCTCAATATGATCATAGGAAATGCCTAAGTTTTCCTCTCTAGATTTTGTACAAGGCCCATGTCGGGACATCATCATGTTGCATATCCACAAGAAAGTCTAGTAACATATGTTCAAACATCGTATATACCACCATACATATAATCAATATGGAGCACACCACCATATGCATCCTCAACCACCTACATGGAAATGTGTGCACATACAAGCATAACAAAGGATGCATAGAGGGAAAACACCATATAAATAAGTATACATCAAAGGAAAAATGAGTCATGGACATACACACGAGGTAATGTTTTAGGAATCTAGATGGAGATAGAAGGCTTAGGCCCTCTCAAGTAGCCATATGTAGGACAAAACCACTATATTGGATCAAGTGGTCCTTATGATCACATGAATAAATTCAGGAAATTCATAATGTTAGAAAAAGAAGATGAAATCTTCATCCAATACAAAGATTTTGGATTGAGTGTAGTAGGAAAATCTTTGAGCTAGTTCTAACCACCAGATTATAATAGTTTGAATAACATAGAACAACTCATGGATACGTTCATTGGTGAGTTTGCAAGATGGATATTGGACATAATGCCCCCTATTCGATCCATAGCATCAAGAAGGAAAATCTTGAGCGAGTACAATTAGCACTTAGAAGACTTAAGAAATACATTAAAAGACGTCCTAGAGATAAAAGGCCAACTCAACAAGAAATGATCTCAATATTATTTTTGGATGGATTATGAAAGGAAGGATTAAGAAATTTGGTGTATGTAAAGAAAATTGACCCCTTATATTCTCACCTAAAGGAATGCATGGATATTGAGGATAACTTAGAAAATGGTTCGAAGGTACCACACAAACCATCCAAGTTTCATGACTCTTCAAATGTTACTTCTTCTCACACTCCATCTATGGATGAGTTGGTTCTGTTAGTGGCTAAGAAGATAGGACTATACTAATCACCTACTCCCAAGTACAACCCACCTCAACATATGTAAGTACCAATGCTAAGCAGATGTTGAAGTGTAGTGGAGATCATCCAACTCATCCTTTCACAAGAGGAAGACCTTCAGATGCACCCCAATACTCACATAGAAGACCACCTATATAGGGCCAATCTACTACTACTATATTGAAAAAAGGTACAACAATCACACAATTGATAATTGCACATATAATAGGTATGAAGTAAGGTAGCCTCAACCATATTAGTATAGACCATATGCCTATCCTCCAAGAGATCAAGAAAGTGAGGGTCCAAGATACCAACAATATCAAGTAACTCTACTTGCTTAAAGGCCTTATGAACCTCAAGGTCATGCACAACATCAACATGTTTCAGGTTAATAATAGCTAGACCCTCATAGTGGGGTGTGTGTCAAGTACACTAAGCCTAAGAAGAATACAAAAATGATTACCTAGAATCTCACTCTAAGACATCTTCAAGAACATAAATCAATGTGATTATAGTGATTGAAAGTTTTGCAAGTGACATGGAGTGCATAATTCTAGTGAAATCATTCACAATAGCGAAATCTTTGAGAAAAGAGAGTGAAAAAAATTGAGTGGTGCAATTGTAGTTTTGCATGAGCTTCATACACCAATGCATAATCCGAAGCATAAGTCACATAATGTAGAGTGTGTCTCAAAGCATCTAAATGTGGTTTTCTAGAAACCAGCAAAATTTGACTTGAGTCCTATAGTGTAGCATAGATCAAACCTTGTAATTGTGAGATGCACCAAACTTCCCACAATTTTCCTATATATAGTAACATTTTCCAATGCTTCACCTAATGTAGTATCCAACTTCAAATTCTGATCTACTGGCATAGAAATTGGTTGACAATCATCTATACCATGCTTTTGAAGCATACTCAATGCATATTGCATTTCAGAGAGCCATATACCTATTTTATTATGTATAAACTCAATGCCCAAAAAGTAACACAACACAAAAAGATATTGCATGTCAAATTCTTGCATAAGGAGTTGCTTTACCTTTTTAATACTTTCTTTATTATAACCTCCTACAATCAAGTCATCAACATAAATAGCCATAATTATGATGCCATGATCACCCTTCCTTGCATATAATGAGTGATCTGCATCACACATAGAATATCCAATGGAGGTTATGTAATCTACAATCCTTGCATTCTCAACATGAGGGGCTTTCTTAAGCCAATACAAAACCTTTTTCAATTGAAAAACATATTTTGGATGCTTTGAATTCTCATATCCTTGTGGCTAGTCCATATATGCTTATTCCTACAACTCACCATGTAAGAAAGCATTCTTCACACACATCAAAGAAAAATCCATGATTTTTCTATATCCAATGGAACAAGCTCTCTAACAGTAACCATTTTAGCTATATGGCTAAAAGGTTTCTCATAATTATTGCCATATATATGTGCATATAATTTTTCTACTAATCATGCTTTATAAGTCTTTATGCTACCATCAACATTGTGCGTTACATTGTGAAACCAATTCTGGCCTATGTTTTTTTTTGCTTGAGGAAATGGAACCAACTTCCATTTCATTTCCATAAAGTGCAGCTATATCTCATCCATAGCTTTCTCTAATCTACATTTCCAATTGCATATTCAAAAAAATGCTCAACATCTTTTATTATCTTGGTCATGTAGGCACAATCACAAGAAATGTAGCTATCATATGTTAATCATTGTACTAAATTTTGCTTCCTTCTAGATCTTCCTAGCTCAAGTTGACTTTATCTTGTTGTATAATCTACATATGCCTTTCTCACTAAGGGAGTCTTCATAGAGGAAAATACAAGTTTCTCATCAAGGTTTTTCTCTAAACCTGTTGATTCTTCATCAATGTCTTCAAATTGCATAGATGCTTTATTATCAACCGAAGTTTTTTCTTTACGTTTCTTGGATGTACTCAATGATTTTTCTAGGTTGAAATTTCCATGTAATCTTCCACTCCATGGGTTTGAGTTGGAACTATTGCTAGGATACACACCTTGTCCACTCAAAACTTGAGATTTTACACTTTAGTTTTGAGAATTTCGTCTTTCATTTGAATCAAAATTACATCCTTCTTTTACACCACCATAATAGCTTGCAATTTCATAAAATACCACATCTCTACTTACCTTCACCTGATGTGTGATTGGGTTATCAATATTTCTTAAGGGAGTAGCCAATGAAGCTATATTTTTCTACTTTCAGATCATATTTACTGCTCAAATCATCTGGATGTACATATGCTTATAGCCAAGCACTTTCATATGTGATAAGTTTGGCATTTAAAATAGTGTTCACAACTTCTGCCCAATAACAATGAAGCGTATTCTTCTAAACCATCATGGGTTTTGAAAACTACCTTCAAATTCCATAAATTTTCATAAATTTAATGAATTCATTTGATATGTATTCACCTCCTCCATCACGTCTTAATGTTTGAATATACTTCACTATTGATTTCTCAATCCTAGCCTTGAAATTTTGAGTAAACACCTCACTCTTCTCCTTCATGAAGTATACCCAAAATTTTCATGTATGATCATCAATGAAATTCACATAAGACATGCAATCTTCCATAGATGTGGTCTTTAAAGACCCCAAACATCTATATGTAGTATTTCTAGCACATTCTCACTAAGATGCTTTTCATGCAGAACTGATGCCCTTGAATGATTACCAAATTGACATGTTTGCCATACCTTCTTCATCTCTACAACCTTGACATTTGGTAGTCCATTGTCAAGCTCCTTTGAGTGCATCAACTTTGGCCTCTGCAAATTTGCATGTACAATTTACTTGTTCCAAATCTCTATGTCAACAATAATATCTACAACTTTTTCAAAACTTGGGAGAATTCATTTCAAGAAATTTTACATTCAAGAGGAACATCCTACCCACTTTGTTCCCTTTGGTAATTACATTTCCATTCCCTATGTACTCTTCTACATCTGAACATCACAGTTGAGCATGACTTGTCATCACTTGTCAAACATTTTGTCCAACAAAAACTAGTTTTTTTTATATTGGGAACATGTAGTACATCAACAAGATGTTTTACCTTCCCATCCTCCATGGGTAGTGTTATGTTCTTTGTATGCTCGATACGATGTGATGTATCGTCACCTATTTCAAAGAATCCACAAAATAGACCTGAATCAACATACTAGACATCACCATTCGATTTTGAAACATGAGTATACATTGTATTCATGATGTGATGTTGGACAATGAACAAATTCTCTGAATCATTTGCATGTCAAACCTTATTTCTTTTGTTGCTTTGTGCTATTTAATTCTCCAACCTACAATCATGTTCAATGTGACCAAGTTTATCACAATTCCAACATCCCTTACTCTCATTACTTGAATCGTTTATGTGGCATCTTTGGCTTCTCATGCCTCAAACCTATCCTCTACCTCTCGCATTAGTTTATCGGTGAACTTGGTCCTCATTATTGTTTCCCCTTCCACTTTCAAAGCCTTTTCTTCAACCCCTTCCTATGCCACACTAGAATACCTACTCACAACCAAGTTTTCATTGGGAATTGAGTCTTCACCAAGGTCCTTTTCGTAGAATTATGGATCAACAAAATTTCGACTATTCTCCTTGGTCTAAATAGAAGTTTTCAATTCCTATTATGTAGCTCCTAAACCATGAAGGCACACTTCAACCTTATCATCATTATCTATATGGATGCCAATAGATGCAAACCACCACATATGCTTTTAATGTTTAAGGTGTGATCACTTACGAACATGGTCTTTCTTTAATTCTATGTAGCTCATTCTTGAGTTGCAACTTTCGTGCCTTTTTATTGGTCTCATATAGTATGAAAAAAGTGCTTGAAGCCTCTTTTGGCATTTTGGTGTCTTGTATATGCCCAACTATGCTACCTTGTATGCTAATAGATAGCCGATATATTACCTTCCATGGTCCTTGATTTCATTCTTCAAATGGTATTAACTAGTTTGCTATCAAGAAGAAAGGAGTGGGATGAGATGATCGATTGGATAAGGCCTCTGATCTATCATTCGTCCAATAATACACACTATATGCCTTTTAGGGATAATCTATTGAACCTCTCCTATGCTTCAATGGAATTAATGAGTTATGTGGACATGGTAAAAAGAATTCATGTATGATCAGAACATGTACAACATACACTTCATGTGACACAAGAGGAGGACACGAGACAATAGAGATTGTTGAAAGAGTATGGCTATCATTACTTTCCGTGCACTTACAAGATATATAGAAAATCAATATGAATAGCTCTAGAATGTAATGAACTTCTTCTATGAGATACAAAGCATGAATAAACAATGAAATGTAGCCACTAGAAAAATCCTTGGAGGAAATAGGATTTCCCTTCAAAGTCTCAACAATCTCAAGCTTAGTATTGGAACTAACGAGCCACTTCCTCATGATCACGTCAATTCCCACAAGCAAGTGTCTGAACTCCCATGTTAGGTACTCTTCACATCCAAATTCTATAAATAGTTCACTCGAGGTATTCAAAGCTTCTACTATACGAACATTTCTTCAAATGTTTAAAGTTGTTGCTACAAGCAAGCTTCTCAAGCACTTTACTCTAGCAATCATCAATATGTTTTTGGAGAAACATTACGAAAAAACACACAATTAAGTCACACATATAAATGCACATAGCCCCATCATGCACACGTAGACATCTACTCTAGTTCAATCACACATGCACATACAAACACTACACACACCCTCACATTTCATGCACGACACACGGAACTCACCCCTATTCTATGCTCACCAGAAAACACCATGAACATCTCATACACATGCCTAGACCTTACTCATATGCACACACATCCACACAAATACTTAGATAAATAGGCACACACACACTCATATAGTTACTACTTTTTTTCCTTTTAATATTGGATGTCCATTATTTGATTTCCTTTCATTTTCCCTTTTTTACTTTGTTTAACCTTTTTGTTTTTTATTTTACGTTTAGATTTTGTTTTGATATTTTCTTTTACTCTTTAGTGCTATTAGGGTTAATATACACTTGCACAAATACATACATGATACATAAACCAATTCAAACCTTAGATATACTTGCAGTCACATAATTTTAGATACACACATATGCATACCCTACAATAGAAATACGTTTATATGCATATACCCTCACACTTTATGCATATACATTCATAGAGAGACATATGGATGCACAAAACACAAACGCATACATAGGTATTTAAGGTTGCAATCACAAACACATAGAGATAGGGAATGCACAAATACATAGGGTTGAACACAAGCACATCATGTTTCACACACACATATGGTTGCTCACTTAGGGTATCCACATTTAGGGTTTCATAATTAGGTTTTACACATAGGATTTACACATACATACATATAAAGTTACACATGCAAACACAAACACATAGACCTTTCATGGTATTATTCACATTAACAAGCACAAACATGTTTAGGTTATCATGCAAAAATTCAAGCACATAAGAACAATTAGGCAACACCCACATAGTTACTTCTAATGTTTTTGGTTCGATATGTTTTCATTATAGTTTTATTTGTTTTAAAAGTTTTTCTTAGGATACATATTGTTGGTGTAAGTACCAAGCCTAAGTGCATTTCTAAAACCTTAGGACTACACAATCATTTAGCTCTTCACAAGAGAGAACCATATATGAACTCATGCTTGTCAATTTGGGCATATTTACTTTGGATAACTATAAAAGCTAGAAGAGTAAAGAATTTGGTGAATTTTTCAAGCTAAACCCACAACTCATGTGATATGAAGAATCAATTCAAATCATCCCTAAACTGTAGGATCACTTTTAGGTGAGGATTCAAATTCAAACTCAAACTATGAGTATAAATAGAGATGCTTTTCATCATGAGATAAGAGACCCATTCTAAGGCATTGAGCTACTTCAATGAGCATAAATTGAGCTCACACTACCTATGTGTAGTCCATTACACTTCCCTTGTATCATATGTTCATTAGCATATGCATTTTAGTACAACTCTATCTAATGTCTATTGTTGCATCTTCCTCAGTATAGTGATATTGTGGAATCAATTTCTCTGCGTATACTCATGCGTTTGCTGCACGTTAAACTTGAGATAGGTATATTGAAGTATCTACTATCTATATATCAATTTTCATCAATTTTGGTTTAGTAGAGCATGAGATATAAAGTAAAAAATGTGACTGTGTTTACACACATTCTATATCGTGAAAAAGTTAGGATGAACCCCCTGAGTTGTTAGATTCATTTCTCAGTGTATGGTGCAGCTAAATTGATGAAATAACTTGTTTTAGTTAGCTATAAACTTTAGTTAGACTTTTGCAAAACTGCTCTAGTCAATTCATACGAGGTTGTGAGCTCTAAGCATAATACTAAGCATTTGTATTCCAAAAATAGAAGGTTGCTTCACATTTCTTGCATATGGAAGTTATGTATTTTGATGCAAACATTTGGGAATGATGCTCCAAAGGACTTGTTGGTTCCAAACGCATTATTCTGAAGCTAAAGAAGCATGTTAAGCATCCCTTGAGTTAACCTGGTAGGTGTAGAGTAGGTTTTGTGCAACACCAACTCATCTTTGGAACTTATCTCTCCATCTCCTCAAAGTGGTATAGACCAACAACAAATCAACATGGGAGATGGATTTCCTTCATCCATAGACAAATTGGATAGAGATAACTACTCAACTTGGTCACTTAGAATGGAAGCTTATCTTCAAGGGGAAGACCTTTATGGTTACATATTTGGAGATGAAATGATGGCAATCCTTAGGAGCAAAGGATAACAAACTCAAGAAGAACAAGAGAAGTTAAACACATGGTGATCAAAGGATACTCTAGCAAGGTCATATATTCTTAACTCAATCTTGACTTCTTACCTCCACACGTTAGGAGCCGCAAGCCTTCACAAGAAACTTGGAATGCTCTTGAAGCATTCTTCTCATCAAGTACCAAGGGAAGGAAGAATCAACTATGGATGGAATTCATCACACTCAAGAAGTTGCCCAAGCAAAGTATAACTGATTTTATCACCAAAATAAAGGACATAGTAGACCAAATTGGAAGAATTGGAGAAATCATTGATGAAGAGAAGATAGTAAGGCAAGTGATGAATGAAATAAAGGCAGATGAAAAATGAGAAGCTTTCACCACAGCCATGGACCTTTACATGGATATGCAAGTTCTTGATTTCAACACCCTCATGGAACAATTGTTCACACATGAGCGAAAGCTTATGAAGAATGGAGAAAAATCAAAAGGTAATCAATCCTTTTCTCTCTATTATAGATAAGATCAAGAATAAAGATAGCAAAGGCAAAGGTAAAAAGTCTGATGATGAAGGTTGCACCTCTCAAGAAAACTTTGCAGGAAGAAGTAGAGCCTCACGGTGAAGAGGCAGAGGAGGAAGACAAGGCAGGGGGAGAGCTCAAAGCTCTCCATGTGCCATATGTGGCCTAACTAATCACATTACTGAGAATTGTTTCAGGAATCCTAGAAATCAAATAGGAAGAGGTTACAACAGAGGAGGCTGTGGAAGCTCAAGACAAAGATTCAATAACAACAATGGCTACAATAACGACAACTACCAAGGAGGATATAGAGGAAGGAGAGACTACAACAACTATGCAGATGATGAAACTCAAGAAGACTCATTACTTTTGATGAACAAGACCATGTAGGAAGGTAAAATAGATGAGCGTGTATTCTATATAGACTCAGGTTGCTCATATCATATAGCAAGGAATGTAGCTCTACTCTCAAACTTGGAGGATCCGAGGAATATACATGAAATCCAAATAAGAGAGCAAGGTATTGTATGTGCCAACTATCACCAAAAACCTCATAAGTGTAGGTAATATTGTTGAAAAAGGATTGCAAGTCATATTCACAAAGAATGGAGCATTTGTTGAGGATCCAAATTAGGGACTTAAGAGGATAGCAAGAGGAGAGAAATCAGATAGATTATTTACATTTGAGCTCCAAGATACTATAAATATTGCATTGTTTAATTATGGTAGCCAAACTCTATTAGAGTTGGAAATTTGACACAAGAGGTTAGCTCATCTAGGTGAAAGGGATCTAAAGCAAATCAATAGGGATTAGAGTGTCCTTGTTATACCAAACATACCCAAACAACACATGATATACAAATGTAGTGCTTGCCAATTTGGTAAGTCACACAGGAAACCATTCACAAAGAAGAGATAAATTCATGTAGACCTACTAGAGCTAATCCATATAGATGTATGAGGACCAACTATGGAGCCATCAATCTCTGGATCTAGGTATTATGTATCATTTATTAATAATTGTGGAAGATGGACAATACTGTACTTCATGAAGCATAAAGATGAAGTGTTTTCATGTTGCAAGAAATGTTGGAGACCTTTAATCTCCAAGTGTCTGATTTTTCTTGATTTAAGAACTCTTCTATATCAAGAATAAACCAAACTTTACACAAAATCCATACTATCTTTCATATGTATTAATAAACACTTCTCTGTATGAAGTTTTCTTCAACTTCAAAAGTCTGCTTCATAAATGAACTTCAATCTCTGCATATGACTTCGATTTTAATTATTCAAGTGATATTGACATGTTCATACTACCTTTGCGCAATCACAATAACCATTAGTTGTTCAAAAGACCCATTAGATTCTAAATTTTATCACTTAGATCAAACCTATGTCACAAAATGTCTTCCAAAAATGGCGACTTAGACATACTCAACTTCTTAAGTTGATTTCTCTCAGAATCTAACCCGTTTTGCTAAATCCTTTTGGACAAATCTTCCTTACCTTCTAACTTAAATTGTAAATGCTCAAACACAAAAAACGTTACAATGAGTACTGAGATCCAAGCAAATCTTTGAACAAGAAAATGCATGATTCTAAGAACTTCACTTGCAGACTTCTACATATGAATGTTCCTAGTTATCATACACACCACCTGATGAGAATTAGATTATCAAACTTTGGTCATAGTTTGATTAACTTCTGAGTTAGATGTGTACAAAAGATTTCTTGATCCACATGATCAGGATGATAGAATTCTAGGAAAGACTAGACGCTAACTCACAAGAAAACTCTGTACACATCTATATCTTGAGAATCGTGAAATCTATTGACTATATTCTCATCTATTCTTCATCTCACTTCTATAACATGACTGTACATGAGCTTATATATACATGTGAATATAAAATCTTCACTACGTAAAGTATTTTTAAGTGTTTTTCCAAAGCTATTATACATAAATGTACAAAACACTTGCTCTTTTGTTGGTGTATATATGACTTCAATTTCTTTGTCAAGTACCTTTTCTCTCAAGAAATGATACTGAATCTTTATATGTTTAGTTCTCGCATGAAAAACAGGATTAGCTGCCAAATATATAGAACTCATGTTGTGTCCAAATATGATTGGAACACTCTAATCAATTCCTAGACTTTAAATAAAGTCTTCAACCAAATTACTTCCTTTGTAGCTTCCACCATTCCTTTGTTTCAGCTTCTGTGGATGACAATGCAACTGTATGTTGCTTCTTTGAGCACCAAGAAATTAGCTTATCTCCAATATAACACGAATAACCATGAGTAGATCTCCTAGAATCTAAATTACCTGCCCAATTTGCATCACTAAACACTTTGAGTTTAGTATCAGAAGTCAATCCATAATACAAACCTTCATTGAGATTTCCTTTGATGTATCCTAGCAATCTTTGTGCTGCAACCCAATGAGTTTGCTTTGGGCAATGCATAAATTGAGATTAGACACCAACTGCATATGAAAGATCTGGCCTTGTTAAGGTAGCATAGATTAAATTACCTACCAAACTCTAATATTTCTTCATGTCCTTGAACTCTTCTCCTCCATACCTGCTTAGTTTATGATTAACCTCCAATGGTGTGGTTGAGGATTTACAATTCTCCATGTTAAACTTCATCAGAAGATTCTTCAGATATCTTTGTTGTGTAACATACACTCCATGTTGAGTGTATATATTCTCCATCTCTAGAAAATAAGACAAATTTCCCAAATCACTTATCTTATAATCATTTTCCATTTTCTTCTTTAGCTCCTTGATTCCTTGAGCATCTATACCTATGAGAATAATATCAACAACATAAATACACACATAAATTCATCTATCTTCATTTGCTTTCACTAGAAAACTACTATCTGCCTTTGAAGCTTGATATCCAAGTTTATTAAAAAACTTGACCAATCTATAATTCCATGCTCTTGGAGCATGTTTTAGACCATACAAAGCTTTCTTAAGTTTGCACACATAATTTGATTCATTTGACTCTTTGAAACCTTCTAGTTGCTCCATGTATACTTCATCTGCAATATATCCATTTAGAAATGCATTCTTTACATCTAATTGAAAGAGTTTCCAACCTTTACATGTAGCAATTGCAATTATAGTTTTGATTGTAGACATCTTGGCTACTGGACTGAAGGTTTCATAATAGTCCACTCCATGTGTTTGGGCATATCCTTTGACTAGTCTAGCCTTGTATCTAGACACTTTTCCATCTGCAAACCTCTTTGTCTTATACACCCACCTACATCCAATCACCTTCTGATTCTTTGGCCTTGGCACCAATTCCCATGTCTCATTCTCAAGTAGAGCATCATACTCTTCTTGCATTGCTTTTTGCCAATTTTCCTTTCCTAGCTTCATCATATGTGGATGGATCTTCATCTGTCTTCACAATGTAAGCATAAACTTTGGTTGTCAAGAAAGAGGTAGCATAACTATACCTGATAGGTTGTTTTCTATCTCTTGATGATCTTCTAATTTATGCACTCCTTGAAGTTTCAACGTCATTTTGTTCTAGATCAAACCTTGGTCTATCTTCATAATTGTCCGGCATTTCATTTCTACAAACATCATCATCAATATCTTCTTCATATACCTTCATCTTTGACTTCCCTTTCCTTTTGATTTCTTCAAGATCTGTACACACACTATCTGATCTTGTAAACCATGTGCTTTGCTCATCAAATGTAACATCTCTTGAAACAAGAAATCATTTTGTGGATGGACTCCACAACCTGTATCCCATTTGTTTATCATCATACCCAATGAACATATATTTTTCTACTTTATGTTCTAGCTTATGTCTCAATTGAGATGGAACATAAGCATATGCCAAACATCCAAATATTTTTCAATGATCAAGAGTAGGTTTCTTACCTCACCATGCTTCATAAGGAGTCCTTCCCTCCAAAGCTTTGCAATGTAATTTATTCACAAGGTAAGTTGCAGTATTAATTGCTTCTGCCCACATATAATTAGGACACCTTTTTTCCTTCATCATTGATCTTGCAAATTCTACAAGAGTTCTATTTCTTCTTTCTACAACTCCATTTTGTTGTGGGGAGTACCTACAAGTCACTTATCTTTTGATAGATGCATTCCACATATAATCATAAAATTCTTTAGAAAAATATTCTCCCCCTCCATTTGATCTCAATCTCTTGAGCTTTTGTCCTGTAATTCTTTCTGCATATGCACGATAGTGGTTAAATGTCTCAAAAACTTCATATTTATCCTTGATCACATATAGAGTGATCCATCTCATTGCATCATCAACAAATAGCACATAATACCTTGATCCATTTATGCTATAGTCCTTTGAAGGATCCCACACATCTGTATGAACCAATTCAAGCATATTTGAATACTTGTATGCTTGCTTACTGTATGATTTCTTGTGAGCTTTACCTAACTGAAAAACCTCACATTTGTATGTCATATGTTGACCTTCAATATTTGGTAGACTAAGCATTGCACCATTCTTTTCCATTTCTTTAATTCCCCTTTCATTAAAATGTCCCAACCTCTTGTGCCATAGACCTAATTCAGACATCTTTTGGCTTCCATAAGTAAACAATGCATGTCCCACATTACCTTGGACTTTGAGGGTGAATAGCCTTCCTTCTTTTTTCCGTGTAACAATGCTCCTATATCCTTGGCTTGGATCTTGAACATAAACACCATCACTTGTAAATCTGACTTCATATCCCTTCTCAACAATTTGATCTACACTTATTAAATTTTTTGGGATTGTTGGAACATAAAGTAGCTTGCTTAGGAGTGTACTTCCACTCCTTGTCTTCACTGATCCAATGCTCTCAACTTTGTGTTTGGTGTTATTTCCTGTTTGAACTGTGTGTCCATTTACTTTAGCTTCCATATCAGCCATTAAAGAAATATTACCACTCAAATGATTACTACATCGTGAGTCAATATAAAACACCATTTGATCTTCATTGATTACTTCATGATTTGCATTCAAAATAAGAGTCAAGTCTTCCTTCTGATCTGAAGCATAATTGTAATATGTGTTGTTATAGGATTGAGGTTGAAAGCTTCTTCCACCTCCTCTAGCATATGAGGATCTACCACCTCTTCCTCAGAAGTTTCCTCTTTGATTTCTGCCTCCTCTTCCTCTAAGATTGAAACTCTGATTATGATCTCCACCATTTTGATTGTTATACCACCAATCATTTGCCAAATGATTTGTTCTACCACAAATCCAACAAGCTTTAGCATTATCTTTGTTCTTACCTCCTCCTCCTTTACCTCTGAAATTCATCTTTCCTTTCATGAAGTTTACTTGATTTGAAGATCCTTCTTCATCATTTGTCTGCTTGCCTTTAGCATTATTCTTCTTATCCTTTGAATACATTGCTTGACTTGAACCTCTGTCATTATCTCCTTTAATGTCCTGCTCAAATGTTAGCATATGTCCTAACAATTGATTAAGATCAGGAGTAAAATGATCTAATGATAGTTCTGTAGACAATATGAAAGGTTTCCACTTTTCATCTCCTCTTAGACTTTTAAGTATTTTTCTTACCAACTTGTCTTCTTCAATTTCTTCATCTACTACTCTCAAGCTATCTGCAATGTCCTTCATCTTTGTAACATAATCAGAAATTGACTGAGAGCCTTTCTTCTTGAATGTTGTAAATTCAAAACATAGTGAAGCCTTCCTCGATTAGGTTGTGATTTGGAAATGTTCTTCCAAAGCATTCCATACATCTACTACACTTTCTAATCCTCTAATGTGTGGTAGAAGATAATCATTTACAACCATGTAAATGATGCTCTTGGCTTGAGCATCTCTCTTCATCCAATTCTTCAATTCTGCAAGTTCCTCTCTTGTTGGAACACTTGGATCCTTAAACTCAGGTTGTTCTTCCTCTCCTGTAATAAATGATATCAAATCTTTGCTCATGAGGTGTGCTTCCATCCTCATGGACCATGCTTCATAGTTCTCTCTATCTAGCTTGTGACCCATCTCTTGACTTTTGTGTCTATAATTATTAAGATTTGTGATGATATAATGTACCTTGGATATGAGGCTTTAATCTTTCTTGATCTTTTGAACTCATGCTTTGTTCTTCTTTAGGTTTTCCTCCAAACTTTACTCTTTGGTCCTTCAATTCACAAGATCTTTGATGTCTGCAACAGTCGAGATTCTCCTTGCTTCTTCTTCACCTTGATTTGATCTTTCACTCTGATACCACTGTAGGAGACCTTTAATCTCCATGTGTATGATTTATCTTGATTTAAGAACTCTTCTATATCAAGAATAATCCAACTTTACATAAAATCCATACTATCTTTCATATATATTAAGAAACACTTCTTCGTATGAAGTTTTCTTCAACTTCAAAAGTCTGCTTCAGAAATGAACTTCAATCTCTGCATATGACTTCGATTTTAATTATTCAAGTGATACTCACATGTTCATACTACCATTGTGCAATCACAATAACCATTAATTCTTCAAAAGAACTATTAGATTCTTAATTTATCACTTAGATCAAACCTATGTCAGAAAATGTCTTCCAGAAATGGCGACTTAGACATACTCAACTTCTTAAGTTGATTTCTCTCAGAATCTAACCCGTTTTGCTAAATGCTTTTGGAAAAAGCTTCCTTACCTTATAACTTAGATTTTGAATGCTCAAACATAAAAAAACTTTACACTGAGTACTGAGATCCAAGCAAATCTTTGAACAAGAAAATGTGCGATTCTTAGAACTTCACTTGCACTTCTACATATGAATGTTCCTAGTTATCATACACACAACCTGATAAGAATTAGATTATTAAACTTTGGTCATAGTCTGATTAACTTCTGAATTAGATGTGTACAAAAGATTTCCTGATCCACATGATCACGCTGAGAGAATTCTAGGAAAGACTAGATGCTAACTCACGAGAAAACTCTCTACACATCTATATCTTGAGAACCTTGAAATCTATTGAATATAGTCTCATCTATTCTTCATCTCACTTATATAACACAACTATACATGAGCTTATATATACATGTGAGTATAAACTCATCACTACATCAAGTATTTTTAAGTGTTTTTCCAAAGCTATTATACATAAATGTATAGAACACTTGTTTCTCATTCTTCAATTGACTTCATGCTTTGAGCTTGAGTCTTTTCTTCATTTCTTCATTCCTAATCTTCATATAATCATCCATTGATGATTGTCTTGATCCAACAAGAAATACCTAGCACTTGAAGAAAATCAAATAGGTAAGATCTTGAAGAGAATAAGGTCTGATGAAGGGGGAGAATATTTCTCCCATGACTTTGATTCTTATCTTCAAGAGAGAGGAATTATAAGAGAGATTACTACTAGGTATACTCTAGAGAAGAATGGAGTGGCAGGAAGGAGAAATAGAACCATAGTGGAGGTTGCAAGGTCAATGCTAAGTGAGAAGAAGCTACCCAATTATTTGTGGGTAGAGGCTATATCTATAGCCACATATCTGATCAATAGACTCCCATCAAAATCATTGCTTGGGATGACACCTTATGAACCACAGAATGGAAAATACATAGCCTTGATCATTGCAATATCTTTGGGTGCTTAGCATATTCACACATACCTTCACAAATCAAAGGCAAATTACATCCCAAGGCAGAGAAATGCATCTGTATGGGCTATGAAATTAATCAGAAAGGTTATAGGCTATACAATCTAATCCATAAAGGTTTTATTGTAAGTAAAGATGTTGTGTTTGATGAAAAAAATCTTGGTTTGAAGATCATTGCAAGAAAATTAAACTTCCCTATGATCTAGAAGAAGACTTTCCAATACTGTCAAAGACGAATGAGCTCATGCTTGAAGCATCAAGTGATTTTGACAATGAACAGAAAACTCCAAGAAGAGAAATCAAATCTTGGAACTCAAAAGGCAAAGCCAAAGTGTAGGAGATGAGAGATGCGGCAGAATCATCTCAACAAACTATAAGGAGGTCTACTAGAGAAAAAATAAATCCAAAAAGGTATGGATATGATACTTATTTAGTCACTAACTATTCAATATATATAGCGTAGGACTCAAACTCTGAAGATACATCTACATACAAAGAAGCCAAGAAGAATCCAAAATGGAGAAATGCCATGGAAGAAGAAATAGAAGCTTTACAAGAAAATCAGACTTGAGAGTTAGTGCCCAAGAAGCCATCTATGAAGGTCATTGGCTCAAGGTGGATTTATAAGATAAAGAAGAATTTTGATGGCTCAATTAATAGGTACAAAGCAATGATTGTAGCCAAAGGGTTTGCACAAACCCAAGGTATTGATTATGAAGAGACATTCTCACTTGTGGCAAAAATACCTATAATTAGAGTACTTATGAGTGTTGCATCTTCCGAATTGGAAGATGTTTATGTATGAAACATCACAAGAAATGAATTAATGTGAGACTAGACAACCTCTATGGTCACTATTAACTCAATGCTTCTTCAAACTTTGAGAAATAGTAGCCAAACTGAGAACTTTACTTCTTCGAAAATTTCTAGTCATTGAAATAGCATACCTTCACTCTTTTGCTTATTCCTCTCAGCACAAATATTATTTTTTCCAAGGCCTTCTTGTGGTAGAAGAGAAGAGATTTCCAATAAGCTATTATTTGCTAAAACATTTTTGCTACACACCAAGTTATGGCCTTCACAAGATGACTATGTTTCACTGCCAAAGTAGGAAATGCTACCTATTTTAGTAAAAGCGCCTATTCATCTTTGAAAATTTTCAACTTGACATCGACTTGCAGCAAGAATTTGATGCCAAGCATCAAATTGGTGTGTTTTTGGACACTTTTTCAGCACCTAAAATACCCCCTTGAACATAGATATGAAGAAAAGCACTTTTATGATGGAACTCAATGCTAGGCATCTACTTTATGTTGAAACTTGATGCCAAGCATCGAGGTGCTCCACAAAGCTCATGTTTTTAAGAAGATTTAACAATAGGTAAAAATACAAAGAATAAAACAAGGACTTATCAACACAAAGTCAATACCAGGCATCGAATTGCTTGGGAAACTTGAACTTCTGAGATCATTACACAGTATGCAAAGTATGAAGATGGAGGAGAGAGCCTCATATAGAGAACTTTAACTAGCTCTTCTAGCTATGAAAAACTTAGAAATTTATAGGTTCTTTCTTACTCCAAGAAGCCCAGCTATACTCAGTCATACAAAATCTCTCTCTCTCTCTCTCTCTCTTTCTTTTTTCTTTTTCTTTTTCTCTTCCTCTCTATTGATACAATCTAGTTTATATAGATTTTCTCAATCTCGTGACTTTTGAAAATTCTAGAACTAGAGTTAAGTCTAACTTTACAAATATGGTACATGTGTGAAATTTTCCCTTCACATAGGCATGGGCTTTTCTTGTTAGACTTTGAACTTCCTTATGTCCAATTTGTGATTGATTCTTCAATAGCTCCTCCTCAATCACTAATTGATATTCTCTATTTCTTCATATCATCTTCTTTTCCTTTTACTCCTGCCATGCTTTTGAATCTACTGGTCTTCAAACCATCCAAGCTCTTTGTCATTATATCTGCTATCTGATCCTTTGTAGAAATGTACTCAACTTCAATTTCTTTCTCCACTATCTTTTCTCTTAGGAAATGATACTATATCTCTATATGTTTTGTTCTTGCATGAAATACTAGATTTGATGCAAGATAAAGTGAACTCATGGTATCTCCATGTATTGTAGGTATAGCTTGATTAATGCCCAAGCTTTTGAATGATGTCTGCATCCATATGGCCTCCTTAGCTGCTTCTACAAGTCCTTTGTACTCAGCTTTAGTTGATTATAATGCTTCTATATGTTGTTTCTTTGAACACCAACTTACAAGCTTATCACCAATATATATCATGTAGCCATGAGTTGATCTTCTGTCATCTTGATTACCTTACCACTTTGAGTCACTATAGGCTCTCCACTTCAAATTTTAAGTAAAAGGATAATATAATCCTTCCTTTATGGTTCCTTTGATATATCTGAGAACTCTTGGACCTGCAATCCAATGTGAATCCTTTGGATAATGCATGAAGTATGATGGAACTCCCAATGCATAACTAAGATCAGGTTTTCTTAGTGTAGCATAATCAAAGTGCCCACAGGAGATTGATACTTCCTCATATTTTTGTATTCGACAACATCATATTTATTGAGCTTGTGGTTGAATTCAAGTGGAAAACTTAGTATTTTAGTCCACACACCTGCTGGATCTTTTGCTCAGTACTCATTGTACAGTAACAATTGATGAAATTCCTCTTGAGGGAATTCACTTAGCTTAGATAGCTAATGATTACAGGTGAAATAATCTAAAATGATAGACTATGCTCTAAGAAATCAATTTAGCAATCGAAAGCTTACCCCCGACTTTTAGGGACTGAACAATAGATGACCAGTGAGTACTTCGACCATGATTTTTCCCAGATGGATGAACCAGAAACTTTGAAACTTTGAAAGAATAAAGTAGACTTCAAGCTAGTTCCAATAAGCTATAGATCATGCAACATGGTTGAGAACTCACTAAGATATGATCAGACAAACTTCACTATTCTGAGTAGTCATAACAGAGACGTAGACAGAGATGATCAATGAACTATATGTATTATAGCACATGATTGTACAAGATCATTGGCATTGTAATGATGCTCAATGATTGTGGAATGAATAAGCTATGGTGTAAGCTACTCAAGTCCTACAAATGATCAAAGGAGGAGCTCTCTATGAAGCTACTCAGCCATAAGCTTTTACAAGAATTTTTATAGGTGTTTTCATCTAAGTTTGAATTTGAATTTCAAAATTGGCTTCAACTAAAAGTGACTCCTCTAATTTAGGAGTTATTCCATCAAATGTGATTCATAGCTCATACGTCGCCTAACTCCATGAGATATATGGTTTTACAAGATTCTCTCAAGGTAGAAACCTTTTTCTAATGGTAAATGATCAAACAATTACAAGCTATGGTTCATTTGAATGATCCGATGCTTCCACATATAGTCTTCCATGTCTAGCCAAATGTGAAGGCTTGGACATTTGCACCAACAAGCAATCCATGAGATATATGGTTTTACAAGATTCTCTCAAGGTAGAAACCTTTTTCTAATGGTAAATGATCAAACAATTACAAGCTATGGTTCATATGAATGATCAGATGCTTCCACATATAGTCTTCCATGTCTAGCCAAATGTGAAGGCTTGGACATTTGCACCAACAAGCATGGTTCAATCATATTTTCAAGGAATAAAGCTTTATGCATACCTCTCTAGACAAGAGTTGATGCCTATGCTAAGGACCAAAAGACAACCAACACAAGAGGAGCCAGAAATGTTGAACAAATGGTGTGGAAAGGATTCTCTGACAAGATCATACACTCTAAAATCTAGTTTTAATTTCTTACTTCCATAAATTAGGAGCTTTAAGACTTGCCACGAGACCTAGAATGCTTTGGAAGAATTGTTCTCTTCATGCACAAAGTCCAATAAGAATCAACTATGGGCAAAGTTCACATCTCTCAAGAAGTATACCGAGAAAAATGTCACGAGCATGTTGAAGAAGGTTAAGGATAAAGCTGATTAGTTAGAAAACATTGGAGAGGTCACAAATGAAGAGAAAAATGTTAGAAAAGTCATCAATGCAATTAAGGCACATGAAAAGTGGGAAGCATTCACCAGTGCCATGGAATTATACATGGACATGCAAGTACTACATTTCAACAAAATCATGGGATAACTCTTCACTCAAAAATCCAAGCTAATGAAGGATGAAGAAACAAAAAAACGATAATAGATCATCTACCCTTTGAATAAATAAAAATATATTTGAAGATGTCAAAGGAAAATGCAAAAAATCTGATGATGGAGCAAGTACCTTTCAAGCTAACTTTGTAGGTGTGAAGAGTGATGGCTAATGCACAAATATTAGAGGATCTTGGCAAAAACCCACTCTTGACCAGCATAAGTAACTCTAGAGAAATTTAGCAGACTCTCTAAGATTCCGATGTATGCATGTATACCTTTATGGTACTTTGGAACATGATTCTCGAAATTCTATGTCAAAAAACATTGAGGAAACCTTCTATTTCTGAAAAAAGGTGGTCATAATTTTATTGAGCACAAACAACTTGGTTGGAACTGACCCAAAACATTTTTCACACATTCAAATGAAGTGATGAATAAATATTCCAAGTCATTTCATTAATTTATAAGGACTATACACATATCAATAAGCATGAGAAGTCAAGGAGGTGATCTCAAAGTTTTAACCAATGAAGATGCACAATCATATTTCAACATGATTTGGTCATAATTCAATATTTAAAAGTTCAATGACCATTAAAATTTTTAAAATTACCCACAAGTGTCCCACCTTCATTCTCGAATCAATAAACCAAATAAAAACATCATATAGTAGTGTAATCACGTACATAAGATGACAAACTTCAAGTAATGTACCATATCAATAAATAGAGAACAATGTAGCTATAAAAATGTGGTGTAAATGCATTGATAAGTAAGATATGATGTGTGAGGCTGGAGGAATAAAAAAGATTTGAGTTTAGTACAATAACACCCAAATGAAAGTGAAGATCAGCTCATATGCATGCGATTAAAACTCACAGTGTAAATACACATTTTTTAGATGATTGTTGGTTAGATCTACTTAAAAATGATCCATACTTTTAGTATTTTATTTTTGAATTTGGATCCAAATATAGTAATGGGATTTGGTTCCCAATATATCCACGTGATTCTCTTCATCACTTATGTAGTTTTGGCTAAAATTAAAATCTAAATTTAACCTTGGAAATCAATCTAGTAAGGCTTGTGTATACATATGGTTGTTTTCTCAAAGCCTTTATGAATTCATATGCATAAGGCCAAGCACTTAGGCTTTCCACATGCAACAATAGCTTTCCCTCAAGCTTAAGATTCTTGATTCTTCAATCCATTGAAACTTTCCAAAGCCTAATCATAGCTTTGAATATGCTTAACTTCACTCCATCCAAGGATTTGGTCATCATGTCTACATATTTTTGTTGAGTAGATACATATGAAAGCTCAATCCCTTTGCTTGTAATTGTATTCCTATACAATGATAATGGACCTCAATATGTTTGGTCCTAGCATGATAAATGGGATTAGCTGTAAGATTTTAGGAGCTTATGTTGTCCCCAAAAATATAAGTTCTGGATGATCACACCCAAATTTGAGTATAATGTTTTGATGCACATGGCTTCATAAGTTGCATTTGCAAAGCCTCTATATTCAAATATAGTACATGAGAGAGAAACAATGGGTTGCTTCATGGATGACCATGATATGAGATTTTTATCCCCAAATGTAAGATAACATTAAGTACTCATTCTATCATCTTTTGATCTTGCCCAATGTCCATTAGAGAATAACTTTGCATCAACATCATATTAGTGAGGATAGAATAAAACTTTATTTATTGTTCCCATCACATATTTGAGAATCCTTCCATGTGGGGCCTTCTAGGTTTAGGCTTGAATTCGCTCACAATACCTACATTATATCATATTTCTACCCTAGTAAGTATGGCATAGTTTAAACTTTCGACCAATCTTTGATAGCTTGTTACATCTTCAATAATCTCACCTTCGTGAGAACTTAGATTTGAGTTCACATAAATGGGTGTACATGCAACCTTAACATTCTTGATTTTGAACTCTACTAGCATGTCCTTCAATATTACTTCTGAATGCGATACATATCCTATTTTTTATACACTATTTCGAATACAACTAAGTAAGTGAGATGCATGAAGTCACTAATCTTAAATTCCTCCTTCTTTCATAGTTTTATTCTTTTGATACATTTCACATCATTACCTTTGAGTATGATGTCATCTACATAGACACAAAGTTATATGACTTCTCCAGGTGATCTCATGATAAAGAGTGAAGGATCTTCTTTGATTACTACAAACCCTTTGTCCCACAAACAAGTTACAATCCTATCATTCCAAGATCTTGGACCTTCCTTTCGCCCATTGTTAAGCCACCACAAAAGCGTTAATTTTGTACCTGAATATATTTTCAGTATTTTGTAATGAACAATCCTGATCAAATTCTTGAAGTGATTTAATATAACTCTTCATAACATAATAGAACCCACTGTTCTCATACAGGGAACAGAAGATAGCTACCAGACATGCCAAACTATCATGCTCGTGGTGGGAAAGAGTGATTTTTTTATTATATCTTGAGTATCAGAGTATATTTCTTTTTTTGTTCCATTCATTGGTAATCAATAGTTTACCGCAGTGTGAGTAAGAACTGATTAGGAGTGGTTAATCATCTATACAAATTACTATCAAAGAATCTTGTGTTGGTTTGATGTTGCAGAGTAAAGTGTTGCAATCATAATCACGTGTAGTGATCAGTTAATGGGTCCAGTGGAGGGTGACCCCGTGTTTGATTCAGTAAAGACCACCCTATTCTGCATATGGTATAGTGTGAAAACTTAGGAATCTAGAACAATCAAGATTATGCCACCCAAGAACCCATCACAACCTACTTCCTTGCTAACGAGACTAGAGATAGAGGTTAACACCATGCAAGGCTTTTCTTAACTTGCATACATGTTCAAGGAAATGTGATTCTTCATACCTACGAGGTTGAGCAATGTATACCTCTTAAGATATCCATCCATTAAGAAATTCATTCTTCACATCCATCTAATAAATCTTCCAATTTTTGGTAGCTACAAAGCTCATAAGCACTTCACTTGTTAGCATCTTTGCCACATGAGAGAAAGTTATCTCATCTTCAATACCTTGGGCCTAAGCATACCCTTTAGCCAAAAGTCTAGCCTTGTACCTACTGATAGTTCCATCTTGATCTAGTGATCTTCACAATAGGAGTCTTGGGTACCGATTCCCAAGTGTTGTTTTTGTGGAAGGACTTAATCTCTTCTTCCATAGCATTCATCCGCTATGGCTTCCTCTTGGCCTCCTCATATGATGAGGACTCCTGTAGCTTCAAATTGTGAGCTATACAGATAGAATGTCTAGTCCCTAATGATGAGTCATAGGCACTCCTTTTTTACTTCTTTGTTTCCCTTAGAGATCTTCTGATGGTTTCTTGAGAGGATTCTAAAATATTCTTCAATTCTTGTATCTTTGCATTTTCCTTGGAGATCCATGAGTTGATCCCCTTCCTCGATTTCTTCTTATCATCTTCATAATTACTTGAAGCTTCAAGTGTATGTATACTCTTGCTTGAGAGTGTTGGAAAGTCTTCTTCTAGGTCAAAGAGTAGCTTGATTGACTTGCAATCATTTTCCAACCATGGTTTGTTTTCATAAAAAACAACACCTCCACTAACGATGAATCCTTTATTGCTAGGATTATATAGCCTATAACCCTTTTGACTAAGTTCATAACCTATAAAGGTGCACTTCTGTGATGTAGATTCTAGTTTAATTTTGATTTGAGATGATATGTGTGCCTAAGCAATGCCCACAATGGTCCTATTTCTCCTATGTTCTACTCTATTTTCCTCAGAGGTGTATCTAGTATTTATCTCTCTCTCTCTCTATCTGTATCTCTCTCTCTCTCTCTCTCTCTCTCTCTCTCTCTCTCTCTTTCTTCATCTATCTTTCAAGTAAGTATCAAATTCATGGGAGAATTATTCTCCCCCTAATGAAAACCTAGTCTTTTTAGGGTTTTACATGTTTTATTTCCCACAAGACTAGGTATTCCTCATATTTACCTTCCTTCATCGTCATATTCATAAGTAGAACTAAATCCTCTTGATATTGATCATCTCTCTAATTGTTGTAGTCTCTTCTTCCATCATATCA
This sequence comes from Ceratopteris richardii, assembly GCA_020310875.1. Classification (NCBI taxonomy): domain Eukaryota; kingdom Viridiplantae; phylum Streptophyta; class Polypodiopsida; order Polypodiales; family Pteridaceae; genus Ceratopteris; species Ceratopteris richardii. The sequence continues at coordinate 19,546,281 of CM035431.1, read as the reverse complement.
TTCTTGGCAGTTGATGTTGTAGTTTTTTTTTTGGTTATATCCATATGGGTTGTTGTATCTTCCTCTAGGATCTCATCTCCACCTCTATTGTATCATCTTTCTCTCTAGTTCCTTGGGTTCTTGAAACAATGTGTTAACCTATCTTTTTAGTCCAATTAGGAAGAGAGTAGGTTGTGATGGGTTCTTGGGTGGTAGAATCTAGATTTTTCTAGATTCCTATGCTTTTCCCCTATATCATATGTAGAACAAGGTGTTGTTGTTTATCAAATCAAACACTGAGTTACCCTACACTCGACTCATAGTGACTTGTCACGACATTAGATTATGTCTGCAACACTTTACTGCCTAACACCAAGCCAACATAGAATTCACTAACAATAATTCATATAGATGATTACACACTCCTAATCGGTTCTAACTCACATATTGAGTTACAAAATTAATGCTTCCTTGATGGCTTAACACTCACATGCTTGAAGGACATGAACCCAAACAATAAAAAAATTTGTTACTCTTCATCTTCATTCTCTACATTATATGATACATCAGACTTGAATGCGTCCCTAGCTTTAGTAAACATAGATTGAAATTTTTTAAACCAAAGTTTTTAATAGCTTCTCAACTTCATTGGGCATTAACATCATAGCGGCATCTGGATCTTGACTAGTAGAAGCATTAGAAAAGAGAACAACCTTACTTTGAGCTTCGACCAATTGCAGACCAAACTATTCAAGTAAACTAAAGTCCTGCTTCATGATGTGTTTCTTGTGTCTTCATTTGATCTATGCTTGCTATATGGCATGATTCTTTAGGCCTACTTCCTGCTCGAGTATGGTCTAGAGTGTTTGGATAGTAGCCTTTTGTTCTACAAAAACTTCTTTATGGTGAGTAACATCTGTAGAGAGATGATCATTGGTTTCCCATAGGGCTTTGGCGATTTGCTAAAATAAGTCATATTGTTGCATTTTTTGTTGAAACTTGAATTTGGCTTCATGCAAATATGTTTTTTGCACCATAGTCTCTCATTCCAGCTCTTCAATCCTCTACAAGTGCTTGTCAATTGTCACCTCCATATTTGTTGCTTTCTTTTTCTTTGCTTCCAATTCCTTCATAGCCTCTTCATAGAAGCCTTTGAAATATGCCATTCTTTTAGCTTCTCCATAAAGTGCATTGGTGAGTTGGTGGGAGTCAAACTATCATGTATGAAGCCTTTGAAATATGCCATTCTTTTAGCTTCTCCATAAAGTGCATTGGTGAGTTGGTTGGAGTAAAACTATCATGCTGCTAAAGTGTCTTGCATGGCATGGACGTGCTACTGCAATTGCATGTTGGTCTAGGTGAGGGCATCACATGATTGATGGTAGTGGTCAATATCTTCGGGGACACGGTTTTGCATATGAATTAAATAGGAACTAAGCTGACTAAACTCATGGAGGCCATAGTTTTGATTAACACCAAAACTCCAATATTTCTTGTGTGGTGTTGGAAGAGGCTGAAGGTCAAGTATGTTGTTGGTAGCAGTCAGGAGCAGATCTGGCAAGTAGACCAATCAATTTTTCCAACCCAATCTCTTTTCAGTAGTAATTTTCATCACTACATGAACATTGTAAATACTGTTTTTGGTAGATTCGACTCCATTTTGTTCAAGCCGAGGAGTCCTCGAGCTTGAGGACTTATAAGTATTTATGTATCAATTTTCATAATTTTTAGAGCTCGTTTGAGCCTCCAAAATAGCCTAGGAACCTAATTTCTAACTAGGTTGGACACTAGGTTTGGACATGACCAAAGCTAGTCAAAAACTATAAAAAGAGCTAGAGAGCTCATTTTTGAGGTTAGCTTGTTAGTGATTTGAGTTGATGTATGAAACTTTTTGAGTAATATAAAGAAATCCATTGTTTCTCTCTTTGTTCTTGCCTTGTGTGCGTGCATGTGTGTGTTTGCATGTTGGTGTGCTTCTCACTTACACACTTGTGCCATCACTTGTGCCATCACTTGTTCGAGGTCTTCATACCATCCTCATGTCTTCCCAGATTGACATTAAAGGAGGTGCTACTCACCATTGAGCTACACCAAATTTTGGTGCCATTGTCAGGGATCGAGCTTTGAGGACTAGCGTGTGATGGTAAGACATAGAGTTGAGATGTTGGAGTCATAGGTATTTTCTTCACTTTGATCTATTTCCTTTTGTTTTCTTCACCATCTCCATCATCATCATCATCATCATCATCATCTCCCACCTTCATCTCCATCTTTGCAAAAATTTTAGTTTTTGGTCATATCACCCTTCCCATACTATTCCCCTCATTTCACTTGTGAGAGAGAGTGAGCGAGCATTTGTGTGCTTGTGCTTTTGTGTGTTTTCTGAGATTTTCTGTAGGAATCAACATCCCCAGCAATTGTGCTAACTCTAGCAGGTAAAAATTTTTTTACTGTGTAGGTCTCGAGGCGTTGATCTTTGTCAATTGTGATCAACAAAAAAATCGATTATTTTACTAAACCAAGTGCATAAACACAATGCTTAAGCCTAAGGAATCTTAAAAGTGTGTTTAAAATTTTGAAATGTCTTTGTTTTCTATCAATCATGATTGACATGTCAATCGCGACTGACAAGTGACGATGGACACATCTTGACGGATCTGTCAATCATGATCGACATGTTGATCGCGACTGATAGAGTCCATGACTGATTGACCACGATGGACAGAGATTTTGCATGCCACGTGTCAATCGCGACCGACCCATCAATCGCGATCGACTGCCTCGATGGACCTGTCCATCGTGACCGACTCAGTCAATGATTGTTTGACCACGATTGACAGAATTTTCGGGCCAGGTGTCAATCGCGATTGACCCATCAATTGCGACTGATAACCACGACGGACTTGTCGATCACGATCGACCAGTCGATTGTGAATGACACATCAATCACGATTTACAAGCAAATTCGGCATATTTTTAGGATTAAAAAAATCAAAGCTATCTTTGTCCGAAATCGGAGAAAATCTAGAGCATAAAGAGGCCTTAGAAAACACTGTGAGCTATATTATTGAGTGCTTGTTTCACCTGATTTGACTCCCAAGTGCCTGACTAGCCATAACTTCTTCATACGAACTCTGTTTGCTAGAATTTTTGTTCCATTGGAAAGCTTCTTGAGAATCCTACATGAACATCAAACTGGTTTTTTGTAATGTTCATATGTGGGGTTCTAAAGGTTCCGGGGGCTTCAACTTCCAAGTCTTCCAAGTTCGAGGAGGTTCTTGCTACTTTTTCTCTCTGTAAAGAGAGGCAGATTTTTTTTCATAAAGGGAGATAGTTTCTTGGGCCGAGACAACACAGGAGAGGAGAGAAAGGCTATCGACCGGCATGCAGAAGAACAGTGCGGAGAAGGGGAGGATTTCTAGATTTTTTTATGGCTGCAGTCTCACGTGAGGGAGGAGGATTGCTACGATGTGATAGCTCCTTCTCCGAGCTGTGCTGCAGGCAGAAGAGTACGGAAGGATGTGCTGAAGAGGGAGGAGCTTCGATGGTGGGGCAGCAGGATGATCTAGATTGCTTATGAGGAGAAAAAAGATTATGGGAGAGAGATCGACTGCTCAATGGAGGAAGAAGAAAAAGGCATGTGAAGCTAAAAGGCAGTAACTATGAGCAGGAGAAGCGCATGAGGAGGCATGGAGTTGCGGACGACTCAATTAAGGATAGAGGGTTTTCTTCTCTGTTTCTAGAGGGCTCCCATTGCTACGGGTGTTCGTGCTGCAAAAATGATGATGTAGGTGAAGCTGAACAATGCAGGTGACAAATCGATTTTCAAAAGCTTGATTGAACTATGGTATCTCTTTTATTCTTAAGAGTGCTGTTTTCATTCATCGAACGTCAATGACGCTAACAGAAACTTGAGAACGTGATTTTAAGTGTTTTATGTTGAGTTGATCTTGTCATACTTTGCGTTGGTAAATTTGTAAGTTTAGTTGGGATATCGTGCTACTAATTGATATTGCCTGTGTTAAAAGTATCTTTCACTGAAACCTTTGCTCTTTTTAGTGGACGAATTCTTATCTGTGTGATGTGATGGACTTGATTCACATAGTTGTTTCCTATGAAAATTCTGATGTGCTATGGTGATCAAATCTACGTGCATCAAAGTATTGCGTCCAGGACAATTTCACTCACATGAGAAGTTGAATGAGAAGTCTGAATGGCAAAATATATTATTTAAGCAAATTCAGGTTGAAAAGTGCTATGCCATAACACACGAAGAGTTGATTTTCAATTTTTTTTTCTATAGTTTCCTGGATTCTGTGTTTTGTTCAATAAAAAAAAACTGGTGCGCTTCATATTACAAATGGCAGATTTTCTGTTTTTAACACACAGTATTGACGTTTAAGAGAGACGTAAGAACGGCTTACTCAAGAAAAAAAGATGTTTCACTGTTTAGAATCTGTAGAGAATGAAAGATCAAATATGTTTAGAATCTGCTATACATCATGAATACTTTTTACACGCTCATTCATGCGCTAGCTTCCCTTGAATTATTTATGTGCTTTATTTGTGTAAAGAACTTCCATGGTGTCTAGCGAAAAATAGCAGATTTTCACCCGTGAGATAAAGGAAGATCCAAAATTTTCTCGCTTGTTTTCTCGTTGAGCAAAATGACATGCATCTAGTTTTCAATACAACTCGAATTCTGTATCCCTGATCAGGAGTCCACCTAACTATCCCATGCATGCTCTTATAGTCTCTCCAAGTCCAATGATTTGCTTTGCATTGAGCCAACTTTTCTAAAACCCTCGGTCCGAATCTGAGGAAGCTTTATGATGCCTAGATCTACTGTTCTCACCAGTGCTAGTACTGATGATGATGTTGAACCATCTTCACCTCATTGCTTTGGCTCACAGTTGTCACCATTAACTCACATTCAATAGTTAAGCTGCCAACTCCTACAACGACTTCAAACTCCTTTCTTCGTAGGAAACAAAATATCACCTCTGACAGATAGCAATTTTCCTCGGTTTTCAATCCCGCTAGGATATGAATTCCACTGAGCACGTTTCTTCTGAATATAACATTTATAAATCTTTTGTTCAAAAGTGTGCGAATTCTGACATCTGTATATGACGTGACCTTTAGAGTTCAAAATAAAACAGTAAACACAATGTGCTGACATCGATTAGATGGCGCTCTGAAGTGGTTGTTTTTCTTTGTCAAATATGATCATTGAACAAGAGAACAAAAATTGGATTCTAATAAAACTCACGCGCATAGAACACAACAAATCATGACTAAAACTGATCTGAAGTTCTTTTAATCGGAAAGCAATGCTTGAATAATGTTTTTATGCTTTAATTCAAAGTTTTGGTTTTATAACATTACTCCAAGTTCGACCGTGATATAAACTTTCAAGATAAACGCAAATTCAAATTGTTTAGTCGTCATACCTTTGCACGCATGAAAATTTTCTTTTGCATAATATCTTGAGAGATGTATGTGCATACTGAGTAGTCTGTGATCATTGTATGGTTCAGCCTGAACAACAAAGAACTTTGTCTATTTGAAATGAGAGAGGGGGTGATGAGAACCCCCATTCGAAAGCTATGAAGATGGTGTGTAATGCTAAAAATGATAATAGATCTTCTTTAATGAAAACAAAAGCATCCTATGAGTTTTGTGGATTCATTTTGTTATATCTGGAACCCATGCTTTAATGATGATTAATGGTATTTTCTATCGAAAGGGAGAAATTCTTAGAAAAGCACAAACATGTCTCTCTTTTTCTACTCCTTGGATGTGCATTGCCTAGTTTACCATTTTTATGTCGATCCAATTTTCATTTCTCCCTCCTTTCCATGAAACCCGCGACAATGCATAGCATTGGAAGTAAGATAGGGCAACGATACGCTTGAGACAAGTTGAAGACTATCTAAGTAATCAAGTACAAGTCAAGAGATAACATGTGCATGTGACGATAACCTTACAAGAAAAGAACTAATTTGATTGCGATCAACTCCAAGTGCGAAAATTCATTCAAGTATTCGTGACGATGAAAAATCAGACAGGATCATAAACACGATAACAAAATAAAAGGAATTGAGTGATTGATAAGAAAGAATCAGCAAAGAGGTTGTACTTTGGGTAAAAATTAGGATTATTCACTCAGGCATATGAACCTTCGATCAGGACGACATCTAGGGAGAGATAGATAAAGCCTTAGGTCTTCAGAGGCGAGTGTCACCCACACTGTTAGATCTTGAGCTCAGCAGTTGAGTGCTCATCCACACTACCTTAGCTTTGAAACTAGCAAATCAGAGATGTCTCACGGTATGGAAAGACCCATAGGAAGTTCACGTGTGGTCTACTTACAAAAGTTCGAAGGTCGTTACAAGACACAACTGGAATACATTAGGACCAACCGAGTAGGTGCTTGCATCTCTGAGGACGGTCTGAGAAGATCCGTGGTCCTGATAAAAAACCCACATCAACCCATTGGACTAGAAAATCCAGCAGTCAAGTTCGAAAATGGTGCATACCTAGACAAAGAAGGAACCATGTATGTAGTCATCAATCACCTAGATAGGATAGATGAATTCGGTAATGTGATCCTAGAAACGGATATAGGTGACCTAGAGCAAGGGAACATAGGAGAAAAGCCTAGAACCCCTCGAGGTAAATCAGTCCTGACGAGAATCATCAATCCCCAGTGGGTTCCCCAAGACAATAAGAGCATAGACCTACTCTTAAACTGAGAGACTGACAAAGCTTTTTCGAGGTATAAGCCTAGCTAGCCTAATGAGGTAAGAATGCTCATGATCTATGAGTTTAAAGATCCTGATAGTCCAGGCAAAGTGACCTACCTACACAATACTACAGAAAGGATCTTCGTGGTCACAGAGCATGGTAGATACGCCTGCACTTGGAAGGGAGAGTTTGTTTTTCCCCCTCCAAGATCTAATGTCTCCTATAGTTAACAAGGAGCTGGGACATCCCAAGCTCATGGAGCTCATAGGGAGAGAAGTAGAGATAGGCAAGAAGTAAGTTTTGCCAACCCCTTGGGAAGAGAAAGGATGAGAACGGAGACGGATAGAGTGGAAACTGAGAGATCTAGAGACCCAAGAAACCAAAGAAATGCTGATGATTTTCCTTTGCCAAGGCCTAGAGAACACACTAGGACCTTGAGGCCAACCCAGCTAGTTAAGTCCATGAAGAATTACTTCGATGGCACTGGAGACCCATAGGATCATGTGGTCAAATGTAGGCAAGTATGGAGAGCTGAACAAGTCGAGGACCTATTCACGCAGTATAATGCTTTTGATCTAACCCTTAGGAACATAGCCCTTACATGGTTTCAACATCTAAATGAGAGATAGTTCCGGAACATAGACCAACTTCTAGAGGCTTTTATTATCGAATTCTCTAAGAGTGGTATACGGCATAATACTTCCTCATTGATTCATAGTTTTAAGCAGATACCTCAAGAGATGGTCAGACTTACAAGAAGAAGGTTTAGAAAATACTTAGAGAGATGTGCTATTCCAGAGTTACCCACTCGAGCCAAACAGGTGGCTTTATTCTTAGATGGATTGCTGAGTACCAAGTTGAGATCATATGTGTACTTGAAGGATCCCAGAACCATAGAAGAATCCATACGCATGTGCATAGACATAGATGATAATCTAGGAGAGGAAATGGAGCTTTCAAATATCTACAAAGATTCTGATAGCTCTACCAGCCTCTCTTCTAGAAAATCCACGTCTATTGAGGAACTCGCAGAGAAGGTAGCTTAGAAATTAGGTGTCTCAAGCAAACAGATACCCAGATTTACCTTAGTGAAGCGACGCTATACTTGTGGAGGGACCATATGACGAGTGTATATCCCATCACAGCTCAACCCTAAGTGAATCCTAGTAGCCACTACTGCATGATAGAGCGAAGATACACCAATCACATTGTCTGGGGAGCACTAGATTGTGCTCTCTAACTACAGTAGACAAGATGTCGAAAATACACTTATGATTACAAGAACATCCACATAGGGGAAATAATACAAGAAGACGTTGCTCATACAAGACGTCCCACAACCCGGGACCAATAGGTATGGAAAACTGGACTAAAGATTATACAGGAGATCCCACAACCTAGGATCGTAAGTATGAGACAAGATGTCTGGATTACAAGAAGTCCCTTCTAGGAGATGAACTGGATACACGAAAGAACTCGACAAGATCTTGTACTACGAGATTACCAGGGGACAAGATAGGATGTCCAAGAACTAGACTAAAACAAGGAACAAGACAAGAACTAGAACTAGAACTTGAAGAGTACTTACTTGGCGGCCACGACTCCTTGAGCTCCCAAGACTGGTATTGGCAAGACTGATTATGAATGTGGCCAACCGCTCCTTATATAGGTTTTCAAGGATGGTTCCCAAGGGCGGTTGCGACTTTATGATGTCATCATGATGTCATCGACTTGAATCAGGACCTCCGGGTGTCAGAATTCAGTAAATAGACAGTCGATCTTGGGGTTTTGCCACGTTTTAGATGCAATGGAAGCATTAGTTTCCCCAAAATCTAAGCTAATCATGAGATATAGAAATTGACATGGAATCTAAGGTATAGATGGTTTCCTTGTCCATGACATCACCTCCTCCTCAAGCGACGAGTTCCACGAGGAGCGGTTATGTGACTCTGAGATCTTCTAGGACTTGAATCTTCATAACTCTTGGTCTTTGTAGAGTTCTTGATATGTGGTACTCGAACAAGATGATGATGGATATCCATGATGAAACTGGAAAGGGTTTGTAGTATATCGAGGTACAGAATCAAGGGTATGATTCTCGTGATGAGCTGCATTATTCTTTTGACCCTGATGATGGTCCTTCTGATGTGGGATGGTGATTGTGGAAGTTCTAATCCCAACTTGTTTCGTTTTCTTAGGAAATTTGAATACCATATGATCATGCTCTCCACAATAAAAGCATAATCCATTATCCTTTCGATATTGTCTTTCCTTTGTTGTAAGTGGTCTGACCATGATGTGATCCAATGGCATGGGTTCTGGTTGCATTTCCTCGAGCATATGTTGTTGTGGAATAGAAGTAAAGTTGTATTCTCGATCTCTAATAGAAGTCTTCTTCTCTTGCTTTCTCTCAAACAACCTATTATCACATTCAATTGCTTGATTCATGAATTCATTCAAAGTATTTACCTTGGGCGTGGTTAGCATGAGTTCCTTAACATCATCACGTAAGCCCCATCGAAATTGGTTGATAAAATAATTCTCATGCCATGTGAGGTCACAAATGATTTGTCTGAATTCTGATGCATACGTAGATGCAGGCCTATTTCCTTGATGTAGCTTGCTTAGCTTTGTTTCGGCAACACGTGAACAATTGGTATCTCCAAATGAGGATGTGAACTCTTGAATAAAGGCCTTGAAATCATGCAAAATATCCATGTCCTTCTCAAGGATAGGTGCAAACCATGAAAGAGTAGGACCACATAATAGAGTTGCTATGAGTCCTACTTGAGAAGCATCATCTGGGTACCTATCTGGTTGCATCCTTATGAATAGCTTTACTTATTGCACAAATCCTCGAAACTTTACTCTCGTCCCATCAAATTTCTCAAGCATGCTCACTTTTGGACTTTTCTTCATGTTACTTGTCAGGGGGTACTTGAAGAAGATTGCAGCTCTTGGATTTGCCTCTAAAGTTCTGTGATTACATCTTGAATACTCTGTTGTAGAATCCTCTGTTGGTTCTCTCGTATCTCTTGGACTTGTTGTTGAATTACTTTAAGTGCAGAAAAAAATTCTTCTCGAATAATCTCCATGGTTCTTGGTCTTGATGAAGGTAGTCTTGCCAAAATGTCAGGGGAGCACTAGATTGTGCTCTCTGACTACAGTAGACAAGATTTCGGAAATACACTTATGATTACAAGAACACCAACGCAGGGGAAATAATACAAGAAGACATTGCTTATACAAGACGTCCCACAACCCGCGACCAATAGGTATGGAAAACTGGACTAAAGATGATACAGGAGATCAAACCCGGGATCGTAAGTATGAGGCAAGATGTCTGGATTACAAGAAGTCCGTTCTGGGAGATGAACTAGATACACGAAAGAACTCGACAGGATCTCGTACTACAAGATTACCAGGGGACAAGATAGGATGTCCAAGAACTAGACTAGAACAAGGAACAAGACAAGAACTAGAACTGGAACTTGAAGAGTACTTACTTGGCGGCCACGACTCCTTGAGCTCCCAAGACTGGTATTGGCAAGACTGATTATGAATGTGGCCAACCGCTCCTTATATAGGTTTTCAAGGGCCGTTCCCAAGGGCGGTTGCGACTTTATGATGTCATCATGATGTCATCGACTTGAATGAGGACATCTGGGTGTCAGAATTCAGTAAATAGGCAGTCGATCTTGGGGTTTTGCCACGTTTCGGACGCAATGGAAGCATTAGTTTCTCCAAACTCTAAGACAATCATGAGATATAGAAATTGACATGGAATCTAAGGTATAGATGGTTTCCTTGTCCATGACACACACTACATGTCAGACATTAGTCTATAGAGACCATTCCTTGTGTGTGTGGGACGAGGGCTAGTTAGCCAAGGTCCTAAGCTCGGGGGTATATCCTAAGGTATTTGATGGTTAGTGGGGATGAGTGTTGCATGCTGGCCACATGGAGATGCTAGATCATTCTAGATCAAAGCTATTTTAGATACAAGAGGATATAAATAGATGGGAGGAGAGTGACACACAAATCATTCATATGTCTTGTTTTGAGGAGAGCCTCACACTTGGTATCAGAGCAAGTTTTCTTTAGCCAATTTGGGAGAGAAATCGCGTGGAGAAGAAGCATTGGTGCATGTTTTCTTTTCAACAGCTGTTCGAGGAGGAAGAGAGGTGGGCGTGCGTTTTTGCCTCTGTGGTCGCGTTGTAGCAAAAGAAGGGGAGAGAGTACAAATTGGCAGGCGCTCGCAGGTGCTTCTTGACCGCCCACGAAGAGAGAACACAGTGAGGGAGGCTACAGTCCCACGAGCACCTTATTGACTTCCCACGAGGAGAGAGGGAGAGAGACCTTCTCTTCCTTGTTATTGAGAATCTTAAGGAAGAAGTTCTTTATAAAAAGGCGCTTGGTGAGCTGTTGAACATGACGTATGGGATTAATTGGCAGCTCTGTGTGCATTCACAAAGAAGAGAAGGCAAAAATTTTGAGGAGGCCATAGCCAAAGCTTCTTTAATTCCAGTTTTTGAGTACCAAGCTTCACCAAATTGTCCATAACTAGTCAATTCTTATCCAAATTTGGAGTTCTTGGGCTTGTTAGAAAGCTCTCTCAGAGATCTTTCCAAGGAGTGGCTATAACCCATACTTTGGGTCCAGATATTCCCTACAAAAGAGATTGGAAGTGGACTGTTCTTCATCGAGCACCTCCAACGAAGCAGTTCTTGAAGACTTATGCGATCCACGAACCAAAGGGAGTGAATAGTCTACCCGTAGCTCTTCAATTGGATGCTTCAAGAATATCAAAAGAAGCTTAGATAAGTATTTAGTCAATATTTGATTGATTATTCTGTTGATTGGGCATGTTAGAAGTATTCTTGCATTACGCGTAGGATGATGTAAGTAGAGCGTTAGTGGAGATGTATGTTCGCTGCTTGAGCTTTTCTTGTAGGTGGTAAGTATCGACAGGTATCGACAAGAGAAATATATATATATATTGATCGAGGGCCTATAGAGCCCAACAACATACTTGAAAAAGTTTTCAACTGCAGGTGTTTGTTGAGAAGATAAAATAGATTGTGCCTGCTGACACTGATGACTTGATTTTGTTGAATGCTTGAAGATTTTTGAAATTATTTCGAATTTTAAAGTGACGTCGTTAGGCTGCTGAAATTTCTAAAAATTAGCATGCATGTGCATTGAAGTTTAGGAAACATATTAAAGTTTCTTTCTTTTAACTTTTTCTGTTAAGAAAAGGCTTTGATTGGTTCTTTTTCCGCTTGCCACTAGTATATACGTTTGATTAGTGTATAAAAAAAAAAGAGAGAAAACCAAAAGAAAAGTTATTTGTCTTTAGTCCTAGCATGGAACCCGAACCATCATCACTTACAAGGACAAATACCCTTATGCCTGAACCTCTAGTTGATCCAATTCAAGCCATGAATAATAGAATTTCATTATTAGAGAGTTCTCTTTAGGATATCTTGGAACACGTGCGTGGTTCCAAGAAAGAAGAAGAGCCACTCGATTCTGATTTGCCAGAGATGGAGGTAGATGCTCGAGATGAGCATCAAACTTTAAAAGTCCTTAGAGATAGCGTCTTAGTTAGAGAAGCCAGATGGCAGCTTAAGGATCTTAAGCCGCCAAGATATCATGGCTCAACTAGCGCTAGGACTGCTGACGCCATTGAGCAGTGGCTCAGCAAGTGGGAACAGTGCTTCTACCTGTGTCATATCACTGATGATAGGCACAAGATTCAGCAGGCCACTTATAACCTTATGGATGTCGCACATAGGTGATGGCGTAAGATAGAGCAGGATAAGGAGGAGCCCGTGACATGGGATCAATTTAAAATCCTATTTTATAATAATTTTGTACCACCTGATGAAAGGTCTAGAGCACTAGACACTTGGTTCTTCATTAGTCAGAAGAATCAATCAGTTCAGGTATACGAAGATAAGTATAGAGAGGTAGTTCTTAAAGTACCTGATACCATTCTAGAATTTCTTCAAGTCCACAAGTTTGTTTTGGGACTCAGAGAAACTATCCGACCTTTAGTGAGGAAGGAGCGGTGTCAGTCTTTGGCACACGCCATAGAGATGGCCTTGGTTTATGAGGAAGACCACAGGAGCACATGTTCTCAGGGTCAAAGATCCCTATGGACTAGGGTTAGACGACCTTTCCATACTTCGACTCCTGGTTTGGTCAGTGCACAACCTTCTAGGGAGGCTAAGCAGGTGCACATGATCCAGACAGTCTCAGGAGGAAAGAGAAAAGTGTCTGCTCTGGCTGAGAGGGCATATAACCGATCTATCCTTACCCCTCAGTAGAAAGAGAAGGCAATGAAAGAGGGTTTGTGCTATGGTTGCTTAGGGCAGCACTTGTATAAGGACTGTCCTAAAAAGAAAAAGATAGCAACCATCATAGTCATAAATCCGACTCAGGCAGGGGGTGGGAGTGAGGACGAGTTTAGGGATTCCCCATCTCCATTATCATCTCCCATAGTGGCCATGACGGTCACTAAAAAGATTCTGACTGTGCCAGATGCTGTGCTTTTGCCAGTGGCACAGAAAGGATACCAGTTCCCAGATACTAAGCTTATTGTCATGAGAGGAGTCGTGGTAGGATAGCCTTTCAAGGTACTCTTTGACACAGGTTCAAATCATAATGTTATTAGTTCCTGATTAGTCAAGAAATTATGCTTAGATACGGTACAATCAGATTATACTTATACCGTAGAGCTAGCCGACGGGAAGAGAACAGAGACTTGGGATAGACGAGTAGTTGATCTTTCTATTCAAATCTAGTCCTATGAGGACAGTTTGGACTTTGAGATAGCAAGATTAGCTCGATTCGACATAGTTCTTAGTAACAAGTGGCATGTGAGGAAGAAACCAGTCATTGATTTTGCTTTGCATGTGTATCAGTTTGAGCATGAGGGAAGGAGATTACTGATCCGTGGAGAACCAGATCTCCAAGAGACACGATTGGTGACTGCTATCAAGTTGCTCAAAATTGATTGTACGTATATCTATTTTCTTTATTTCATGTATTTGTCATATGTTGAGATGGATTCATGCAGTCATGGAGACTCAAATTGGAATGCTCCAGCACTTTCAACCGAAGTGAGAGCAGAATTCCAAGAGTTTTTTTTTAAGGAATTACCATTAGGTTTGCCTCCTTGTAGGAATATAGAGCATAGAATCAAATTGGCACCAGGAGCGAGTCCGACCGCTCGGCCACCATCTTGAATGAGTTTGCAGGAGGAAAATGAAGTCCGCAAGGTTGTGGACAAGTATCTTCAAAAAGGGCTGATTAGACCTAGCTATTCACCCTTTGCCGTACCAGTTCTTCTTGTGAAGAAGAAGGATGGATCTTATAGGATGTGTGTGATTATCGAGCACTCAATAAGATCACTATTAAACATAGATATCTCATGCCCCGAATTGATGATCTTTTGGATGCTCTAGGTGGAGCCATTGTGTTTAGTAAGATAGATTTAAAGAGTGGCTATCATCAGATTAGAGTAAAAGATCATGATGTATATAAGATAGCTTTCATGACCAGTTTTGGTCATTATGAGTATTTGGTCATGCCCTTTGGTTTGACAAATGCTCCAGCTACATTTATGATGTTAATGAATGATATCTTACGACCTTTCATAGGAAAGTGTATTGTTGATTTTGTGGATGATTTACTAGTGTATAGTGGGACTGTGCATGAGCATGAAAATCATTTAAGATTTGTGTTGAATATTTTAAAAGAAAAGCAGCTGTATGTAAATCCGGAGAAGACACAGTTGTTTCTTCCAAGGATAGAGTATCTAGGGCATATGATTTCAGCGGATGGGGTTTAGATGGATCCCAAGAAGGTATCAGTTATTTTAGCATGGCCTACTCCTCAGGATGAGGGGCAGTTACGGTCATTCTATCGAAAATTCATCTCTTCATATTCGTTGATAGCAGCATCTATGACGAACTTGCTTCAAGGAAAAATTCCATTTGCATGGAAGCAAGAGCAGCAAGAGAGTTTTGATACTCTGAAACAAGCTGTTTCAGAGGCTCCTACACTCAAAGTGGTGGATCCTCGGAAACCATTGGATTTAGAAACGGATGCTACCAGCATACCCATAGGCGCAGTCTTAAGTCAATAGGGAAGGCCAATAGCTTTTGAAAGTAAGAAGTTAAGTAGTGCACAAACGCAATTGGCCGGTGCATGAACAAGGGTTGTATGCGGAGGTGCATGCACTTAAAGTTTGGAGACACTATCTTTATGGTGCGGACTTTAAGGTACTCACAGATCATCATACACTCAAGTATTTTTGTAGTCAGCCAGATCTTCGAGGCCGACAGGCTCGTTGGGCTGAGCTCATGCAGGAATTTCACATGGAAATCTTGTATAGAAGAGGCAAAGAAAATATTGTAGCTGATGCATTATCTTGTATAATGTATCAAATGATCTTTACAGTTTTAGAAAGCTCATTGCTTCAAGAAATTAAGGAAGCATAGGTGGAAGATCCACATTTGTTACAGATAGTTAGATCCAGTGGTGATGATACATTTGTTTTTTCTTCTACTAAAGCAAACAAGTCCATTCTGTATTCTAATTTCTCACAGGAGAATGGAATAGTGAAGCAGAAAGGAAAGGTTTGTGTGCCAGATTCACGGGATTTGAGAAATAAAGTCATGCATGATAACCATGATGTTCCCTGCGCAGGACATCCTAGTGTTGACAAGATAATACATCTTGTTAGAAGAACATTCTGATGGCCTGGATTAGCTAGAGATATCCATACTTATGTTCAAGAATGCTTTATGTGCCAAGTCAATAAAGCAGAAAGAGTAAAGACCCCAGGTCTTCTACATCCTTTACAAGTTCCAGATCATAATTGGGATAGTATATCCATGGACTTCATAGTGGGTTTATTGCGGACCCAAAGAAAGCGGGATACGATCCTAGTTGTGGTAGATAGACTGAGCGAGATGGCTCATTTTATACCCACGCAGGAGACGATAGAAGCTCCACAAGCAGCGGAGTTGTTTATCCATCATGTTTTCAGATTGCATGGGTTACTGACATCCATAGTCTTGGATAGGGATGTCAAATTTAAAGGACAATTCTAGAAGTTTGTATTTGACAAACTGAAAGTGTCACTAAAAATGAGTAGTGGTGATCATCCACAGACAGATGGTCAGACCGAGAGGGTCAACCAAATTCTAGAGGATATGTTGAGGACATATGTGTTTGAGAAACAGACAGATTGGGATAGTTATTTGCCACTAGTAGAGTTTGCTTATAACAATAGGCCTCACAAGGTGACTGGGATGTCTCCTTTTGAGATGAACTATGGCATGAATCCCACTGCTCCTAGTACCATATGAATGCCTAAGAAATGTCCTAGTGCTTCTGAGTTCTTAGCAAATCTCCAAGCAAACCTTGAAATAAGCTAAAGCCAAGATGCAGCAAGCAGCTGATAGAGCCAAAGAGTATGCTGATAGGAAAAGATCTCCTAGATCCTTGGAGGAAGGAGACCCAGTCTTCCTTCAGGTACCAGCTAGATCTACTTCATTGTCCACAGGGAAGTGTAGTAAGCTATCACCAAGGTATTGTGGACCTTGGAAGATAGTAAAGAAGTTGAGTGAAGTTGCATACCGCTTAGAGCTTCCTCCAGATTGCAGAGTCCATCTAGTATGTCAGTAAACTAAGAAAGTATATAGCCAGGGAGTATAATCTAATAGAGGGTATTGTTTCTTTGCAGGAAACCGATAGAGCAGATCATTCTCCAGACAGAATACTAGATAGGAGACAGAAACGGTTAAGGAATCGTGTCATCCAAGAGTATCTGGTAGCCTAGAGAGGATTACCACTTACTGACTCTACTTGGGAATCAACAGCTCTGGTTCGCAAGTAATTTCCCTCATTGATCATTGAGGACAATGATCTTCAGAAATGGGAGAGAGTATCAGACATTGGTCTATAGAGACCATTCCTTGTGTGTGTGGGATGAGGGCTAGTTAGCCAAGGTCCTAAGCTCGGGGGTATATCCTAAGGTATTTGATGGTTAGTGGGGATGAGTGTTGCATGCTGGCCACATAGCGATGCTAGATCATTCCAGGTCACTTCTATTTTAGATACAAGAGGATATAAATGGATAGGAGGAGAGTGGCACACACATCATTCATATGTCTTGTTTTGAGGAGAGCCTCACATTGCACAAGACTGCCCATATAACAAACAAACTATCAGAGAAAATTACCTTCAACCATATCCACAATAGGGTAGGTACCAGAACAAGTACCGACCACAGCAATATGGTAGGCCCCACCAACACTATCAACCAGCCTATCAAGGGTAGTAAAGACCTCAACCAGTTCTAGCACAACAACCCCTTGCGCCAGCTAATGTGATTCCAGTAAAGTACGTAGCTGCAGAAGAAAATCTAAATAGAGCTATAGTTCCAGTAACTCCATTACTCTCAGAAGGTGACGCTAGTGATCAAAGTTTTTATTCTACAAATATTGATAGACCCCAGGCTTACTACATGCAGTCACTTGAGCATAATGAGTCCTACTATTCTGAAGAACTGAGTGAAACTAGTTGGGAGCCAGAGTATGCAAATGTCATGTACGCAAATCCCAACCCTAGACCTCAACCTAGGCAAGTAAGACCCCCATTTTCGAGAGGACCATGCTACAGATGTCAAGGAGATCACTTCATTTGTGAATGCCCTATGTCTGCAGCCACACAACACCAATTTGTGATAATTCAAGGCTTTTGTCAAGATTGTAGAAAAGAGCACCTCTTACGAGACTACCCTAAGAACCCTAATAACATGCTGAAAATCACTCCTATCAACGTTATTGGGTTAGTAGTGGACTCTACAAGAAGTGTAACTTCCACTACACTAGTGCAAGTGGTCACTAGAGCTCAGGCTTTGCAGTAGAACCAAAGTTAGGCCAAGAAAAGAGTGCCAAGGTTAGCGAAATTGAGAGCATAACCAAGAAACGGATGAGAGCCTGGAAACATATCCGAGAAAGGATGAAAAGACAATGGTCTAAGAATATAAGTGAACTAGAAGAGAGCATAAGAGAAACAAAAGCCAAAATTATTGAACTCACCTCTCAAACACACTCTCATATACCACCACCACCTTCATCCCTATCACCACCTAACCCACCACTTTCCAACCTGCCTCATACAATTCCACCATCATCTAGACTAGGATCACTATTAGCTGACCCCACTCCTAAGGACATAGACATGATGCTTAAGGCATATCAGGTAAGAATTTAAGATGGGCCAAATGTGATAGATCATGACAAATGCTACCCTAGAGCTGATCTAGAGATAGAAAGAACCAAGCTTTGTGCTAAAATGGTAGCATTGGCTCAGACCATGTTTAAAGCCAGTCGCCTCTTCAGCTACTCTTGCTCAGCTAAGGCACAACTGCACTTTGATGGATTGTTAGAGAGATTGGAGAGCATAATTGCAAGATCTGATGTCATACAAGATAATTCAAGGTTGAATGATCAACGTGGTAGGTGAATTTATGGCCTAGAAGATAATGATGAAACTTTTTGATTGAGTAAATAAGGTCGAAACACTCCTATTTGATGACTAAGTAATTCCTTTTTACAAAGGCTAGTCGGCGGCTAGCATAAAAGACCATGGTACCATTTTTCATGGAGTTTCATGAGGACACTGCAAATAGAAATATCAAAAGTATCGACAAACACATGAAAAGGTAAGTCCCACTTCGGGGATTGAAGAATAGGAGCATGCATTAAGAACTTCTTAAGAGGGAGGAAACTAGTTTGGCACTCATCAGTCCACTGAAGCTTGTGGGGAGCTACCATATTCAAGCAGGTAAGAGGAATAGTTAAATGGGTGAGCCAACGAAGGTGATGACCCTAACAATGAATCTGTCCAAGGAACCGGAGAGCTTCCTTCAAGGATCTCGATGGTGGGGCCTAAAGTATAGCCTACACTCTATAAGGGTCAACTTGAATACCTTGGCTAGAAATAATATGTCCTAATAATTTACCACATTACACCCCAAAAATGGATTTTGCAGGTTTAAGGTAGAGTCAGTATTCTTGACACTTTAGAAAACATAATAGAATATGTTGCAAATGATCTATGTTGGCACTCGAAACTAAAAAAACATCCAAAAATACCCACATGAAACTTGTCAAATACATGGAAAAGATATTTTCCATACATTATTCAAACGTTTTGGGACATGACTGTACAGTAACAAAATCCCCAATTTATAATAAAAGCTGTTTTGGAAATATCTTCTTTGGCCATACAAACTTGATTATAGCCATTATATCCATCCAAAAAAGAATATAATTCTTGTCGAGCTTTTTCATCAAGCATACTATCCATAAATGGGAATGGGAAGGGGTTGTGAATAGTTGCCACGTTGCATTTCTGTTAATGCACATAGGTTCAAAGTTGTTTGTTTTTAATTGGTACGATCACTGTTGATGAGATCCATTTTGTTTGTTCAATAGGTGTAACAAAACTAACTCACAGGAGTCAATCAAGCTCCATTTTTACTTGTTTGGCATAATTAGGGTTCATCTTTTAACTTTGTTGTTTCGTTAGATAAACATCCAGTTCAAGTACTTATGGATGCTAGTAGATTCTAGGATCTAGCCATTTCATATCTTTATAATCCCATGCAAAGAAATCCATGAATTTTGTTAGTAAGGAGATTAAGTCTTGTCTGAAGGGTTCATCCAAGTTAGCTTTAATTTCTATTCGTTGGGGAGCACTGTCATCATCGAGCTGACATGTGAGCAATCGGTCCTCAATCACATAAGATTTTTGCTCCTGATGATGAATGACACTATTATATGCTTTATAGTGTAATTCTATTAATTCCAATGCTTTGTCAAGGGCTTCTCTAGTCTCATCAACACTTGGTTGTATTGTACAAGATGTCGCAGATGATTGATCCAATCATGGTGTAAGTCCACAGTGCATACTGATAAAAAATCATTGTTAGCTAAGAGGAAAGCTGTTTCCTCATCATCAAACAACCCCTCCAACATATGCAGAGGTTTGGCCATGTAAGAGCGACTATGTATCTCACAAGGCATTAATCACTTTTGGAGTAGGGAAGATCAACGCTTCAGCTTGAGCCCATTTGGCTACCTTAGCTATCATCCTCTGTTGTTCTTTGAAACCAGGTTCAAAAACTTTGGCGGCTAGTTGTAGTGTTTACTAGATCATATCTATACTATAGCAGCCTCTGCTTTTGCATGTGTAATAATAACCATATTTGTGATTAGATTTTTCTTATCTTTCTTACATTTATCATACTCTTGCGCATCCTTTCATTGTCATCACATATGCACCATTTTTCCACAAAAATGATAGCGAGACTATAATACTCGATTAGTAAATTCACAACTTCTTGATTCCATCATGGGTGATTATGATTTCCCAGTCGTTGCATCTAATAATTGGTATATGTTGAGTGGGTTTGATTGTGAAGATGGGTTAGAACATAGTTGGTTGTGGGCTCTCAAAGTTCTTATATCATTGCATTGACTACTAACCAATTTTGGGTTTTGGCATTACATGGATAGGTATCCATAGAATGAATTCTATTTTCACCAATGGCACAATACACTTGGTTCAGTGCACATTTAGCAACAACATGCCTAGGATTTTTGCATTTAATACAAAAAACCCGTTTTAAAATATCCTTTGATTCACTCTTTCTAGTCCCCATCCACTCTAAATCCTCTGCAAAACCTCCAATTTTATGATCCAATTGCAAAGTCATATCGATGAGTGCATCTAAAGTCATGCCACCAATACATCCGATAATCATAATATGATGCAATTGTGGATTGATTCCATTGATGAGCAACTACATGATGACATCTATCGGTAAATTTGCATTTGCTGCTAGTAATGCCTGACATGGGTTTAGAAGATTGTTGCATATTCCTACACTCCTTGTCTTGGATTTTGTCTATTATTCTGTAAAAAACCAAAAATTTGTGCGAGATTTTTCTTCAATCTAAATCTTTGCAAAAAGGCATCCCTCACAGCATCATATTGTTGAAATGGTTCAAGTCAAAATTTGTTAGCCACGGTGCGGCTTCATTCACCAACATTGATTGGAACACTTGACCCTGATACCCATCATCATTGGCATTGTTTAATACACTATAATTGATTTCGAAATCACGGACATGAGTATCCGAGATATCACTAGGAAGACCACTGAACTTGGCATAAGAAATTCCCATTGGATACTCTCTTCTTTGTAAACCCTGTAGATGTGTCATCAATCTCGGACTAAATTCTTCACGTACATCTATGATGTCTTTAGAATCGGAACTAGTGGGTGATGCTTGTCCTAAAGGTGGTACTGTACTTCTTGGAAGTTCCAGATTCAACTATTGTATTGGTTCTGGTTCATCGGATAAGGGAACATTTGTACTACTCAAGAATCTTGGAAATGATGTGGCCATTCATTGCTTGATCGACATTCTCCATCCTTCCCTAGTACTGACTGGTTTCGAATATGACTCTTGAAAAATTTTGGATATATCCATGATTACTTTTGGGGGAAATTCTATTTGTACTAGTTGGGTATTCTTCATCTTCTCGTTTGCAACTACTATCTCTGAAACAATCAGAGTCTCATCAGACACCGAAGTTTCTATGGATGACATTGAAGTAGATTCTGGTACTTCTTGCAGACCACAAAGTGGGAAATGCGTTGGTTCTATACTACAAGTTGTTACAATCCTCTCTTTTGGTGATGTGGCTTCTCCTTCTCGACATCATGTGGTGTTTAACATACTAGTCACTGATAGGGGATGTCTGTCACTTTTATATTTTGTGTAGGTTTCATTAGATTTTGTTACCAACATGTAGACTATATCAACCACTCCCCTATAGGATCAGTAGTGTTAACCTCTGTCTCGAGTTCTGTTAGGAAGGGAGTAGGTTGCAGTGCGTTCTTGGGTGGTAGAATCTAGATTGTTCTAGATTCCTCTTTTTTCTTGCTATACCATATGTGGAATAGGGTGATTCTTTACCGAATCAAACATCGAGTTACCTTACACTAGACTCAAAGCGACTGATCGCTGCATCCGATTATGACTGCAACACTTTACTACACAACATCGAACCAACATACACTTCTTTAACAATAAGTCATACAGATGATTACACACTCCTAATTGGTTCTCACTCACACTGCAGTTAACTAGCGATTACCAATGAACAAAACAAAACAGGGCATAAGCGTGCGTTCGTGATATTGTATTCACCTCTGAATGATTACTGCTTTCTTTTTGTTCCTATATTCATCGAGACGAAGGTCCGTTTTTTAATATGGTTTCGTAATTAGTAATAAGATATTTTATGTCAATTATAAGTGCTAGTAGCCTGAGAATTCGGCTCATACAGAGTTATGAGTGTATTGTGTACTACCAAAACTTTAATGAACGCAGCTGGACATGTATACATGGGTGCGATGTCCATGAGAATGGGTTCTATCCCAACCTAAGGACGATTGGCAAAATCCAATACATCTTAAGGAATGCATGTAGTCTACACCGATACTTCTTAGCTGAATCTTTTGTCTCTATCAACGTGCCGTCTGTATATCGGTTTCTTCATTCTCATGAACATACAAAAGGGTCACAGATCGTGTTACGCAAAAGCTTTCTATCTTTGCTTCACACACAGTGCAACAATTTGTCTCTTTACAGATAGTAGTTTTTGCTAAGTGCATGGGAAAGATAAATGAGAAAATCATCTCCGAACATTGTTTTTCAACCTCATCTTCTCTCACGCAATATTTACTCCTAAAACAGACACTCTCACTCTAAGCTGATGCAGTCTTCGACAGTTGGAAGACATATCAGAGATTTTATCATTCTATTAGACAACTCTTATGCTATCATCTCTCCATAAAAAAGGTAGAGTCTTGACCTAAGATCAGTACATTGACTTTTAATTTCTCTTTTCGGTTTTGACCATAAACACCTTATGAAATTCGGTAGTCTTTCTTCATTTTCTCTCTGTAAAGATGTAAATTGATTGCACATACATGTGGAATTCACAGTGACCCAATCATGCTGTCATTTAATTGTGGCACAGATGATTATGTGTTGTCAAACTATATAATACATTGCATGGTAACTATTAAGAAAACAGGAGAAAATAAAAATATTAGAAAGGCTTTAGTCTTTTTGGCATGATTTTTGTCGCTTTGGCGAGCTGTAGTAGGATCCAACGCATACGCTCTTAGTTATATGCACCATTGTATTTCAGTATTTAGTGCTCTCAGTTGTTTTCAAAGGCTGTTGTTTATCCATTATAGACATGCGTCTTGAAGGTTAATAGAGGAAATTTACGTTGTTTGAGGACGGAAAAAATACGGGATGCGTTTTGACTTTATACATTATTGAACTAGTTAGCTTCATATGTTGTGATAAAAATCTATTTTAGATGGAAATGTCCGATGCATTCAGGCAAGTTTATTAGAAAAGGGAAGCCTTTTTTGTGGTTATCGTACTAATAGTCTCGTACTAGATGTAGGCGTTGTTGATGCTTTTGACACATGTGGATGAAGTACAGTCTTCGTAGTGATTTCTAAATTTCTGTTTTTCAAACACGCCTTGGTATATGTTCCAAAAAGTGTATCTGTCATTAACTTGCCTTTCTATTGGAATCTATGTTGCCACTCTCGTTTTTGCTCAATTAAGGTGGAATGTGTTGTTTGTCACTCTAGTACAACGGTGAGTACCAACGTGAGGCGTTCCACCTTGTAATGGTCAATCAATTGAGAGGGTAAGCTCATATGAAGATCAAGAGCAAGTGAAGTGCATGAAGGTGATACTGAGAAATGCAAATGCATACACACACATGCACACACACACATGAGGAGAGTGGCAATGGAGATCAATGGAAGGCAAGAAAAGAACTCATATTCATATTCATCATTTATTACAATAGTTCTACTAGCTCATTAGTCACTAGTTCTAAAATTTCAACAACCACAAAATGAGCTCTCTATTTATATTTATATTTTTTTGCCTAGTTTCGACTCGTTTCACATCTAGTGACCAACATAGTTAAAAAATAGGTTCTACATTTAATTTGAGGTACCTAATGGCTTCCAAAAATTATGAAAATTGGTATGACTTACCTACTTAGACTCCTCAAGCTCGTCAAATCCTTGACTTGCACAAAATGCAATTGTATGTGCGGTAATCAGATGTATGTACATATATTATATTGTTTAAATGATAAAAATCACTCTTTGGGTTATGAATTGGCCTATGTGCTTCCTCTGCATCTATGATGAGATCCTGTGCTTGGTTCTTTGCCTTGAACAATCCCCTCTTCCTCATTTCTATCATCTGTGATAGAACCTAATCATGCATGAGTAATGTAGTTATTGAGGAGGTTTGTCCCAAGGGTGTGTTCCGTGATTCGAATGCCCTTGATAAGGTCTCTTTCTAGATTCTCCCAATCGATGGGCTGAGGTTCATCTAGAGGTGGCATACAATAATGCTCAGAGTACATCACTCATTTGCATGCAAACAAATGGAGCAAATGAGTTGGTCTGCTAATAAATACTTCTGAGTGGTACTCCCAAAATTCGATAGTGAGCATATCTTCAAACGTCTACTTGTAGCAGGCATGCATATATTTTAATTGGCAGTGCCACACATAACATACTTTGATCGAAGGTGTCGTGCTAAACTTTAATTGCAAAGGCCTTCCAAGAATGTCTTCTATGGACCGGTCCATAGTATGGGTTGTATTTTAGATGGATGGGCACGTGCATCCACATATTCATCATCTCTAGGTATTGTTGTAGTAATTCCTTCCTCCATGTAGGTTGACCCTTCTCAGCTTTGGGAGGGACATCTTCTCGCTCGAATTAGGTGGCATGTGTTGGGCGCTTCTTAATGATGCTCTCAATATGAGAACTATATTCGAAAATGAAGAGGAAGTAAGGTTTATACTACAGCTCACTAGTGATTATGTGTCTACATGGGGCTACAGTTGTAAAATACGGAGACTTCAAAATAACTTCTTCAATATTGGCCATTGCATGTAACTGCGCATTGACGTGTGCCGAATGTGTTTTGCCAAGTTCTTCAACTATCTTCAACCATGTTGTGGGAGGCAGCTCATACATGTCTTCACCTGCTTCTGAGGATCTGCCTCCAACCACGGGCAATGGTACATACTCTTCTTCAAATGTATCATCTGTTGGGATTTGGATGGTCTCATCGGGTTCCGGCAAGTCCGATGGAGATTCCGATCGAGGAGGTTCGGTCATGCTGGATGCTTGGGTTTGTAACTCCGGAACTTTGTTTGTAACTCATTCAATTCATCAAGCAAGGCCGGTGGGGTGACCTCTTGCACAATTGTAGGTCCTAACGAATCCTTTAGCATCCATCTCTTGTTTGTGTCCTTCAGCTCCTGGCACTCTTCTTGTAATCCATATAATCTATAATTTGCATGGATTCAAGAGGAACAACTTCAAAATAAGAGGGGCTCATGGGTGTCTCTAGATTATCCATTGTAGCCTTAAATTTTTCATGGTTTTGCTATTGGACTTGTTGACTTTCGTTAGCTACATTTAGGTGCCTTCGAAGGAGTGCCATGTTCCGCGATAATTGAGCATTGCACATTATAGATGTCTAATTTAGACTCAACTTCTTTCACATGTTCCTGTACTTGTGCCTCGAGGGTTTGTTCTTGCTATTGGTGCTCTGCTTCCAAGGCTTGATATTTCACATTGAGTTCTTGATTCTGTAGTGTCAATGCATCTAGCTGTTTCTGCAATTCTTGGGTCGTCTGTTGGAGAGCCGAATGTTGTCGCCCAATTGAAGAATACTCGTTGTTAATTTGTTGAAGACACTCTATCATCTACTGGATGGCAGCATCAATAGTGGAAGAGGACGACGATTCTAAAGTGGGAAATAATACATCCATGATGGGTATGGGAGTTGGGGTAGCGGCTATGGATGGTGCGGCGAGTGTGGCAAGATGTGTGTGGATAGGTGATGTGTGGAGTGTGCTACATGATGTGGGTGATACGTGCACATGTGCATCCGATGAGGCAGTAGGTGAAATTCCCATGTCACTGGAGGTGCTTTCGGTGATAGCAATGTGAAAGAGTGAAGTGGGTGTGATTGTACGAGGTGGGGGTGCAATTGTGTTGTGAGAGGTGAGTGGGGTGGTGTGAGTGGTGTCCATAAGAAAGGAGCCTATGAACTAAATGCCTATGAATATTACAAAGGGAAAAAGTGAGGTTCAAAGATATAGAAAAGGTTTGAGAGAGGGGTAGAATGGGGGTGGTTGTGTAGATGATGTAGAGGTGTAGAATGGGTTAGTGGTGTATTAATGGAAATGTGGCAGTGGGAAAATGATTGGTGTCATATGGACAGGTGGAGTGAAGACAGAGGTAATGGGAGGGGTAGTCATAATTGGGCTAGAGATTGGGGGCCAAATGGATACATGGGATGGAATGCGAACGTTGGGACTTTCTACAACATTAAGAGTGGGTTGGGTTGGTACTGGGAAGGCGTGGTTTCATTAATGGTATATACAGGGGTGGTGTCCTTCACTCACAGTTAGGTCAATGGTCGAAGAACCCACAGGGGTTGCGGATGTCATAGGATCTGTTGGTACCCGAATGTAGGCACTAGGCCATTTGAGGATTCTAACTCATGGAGGGTCAAGCTTGGGAAGGGGTTTCCACAACAAGTAACGCAAGGTCCTTGGTACACCTATTGATGGGAACAATTCATTCATAGATGAGATGAAAGTCTCCTCAAATCCACTACTGACCAATTCTTGCTGTAAAATGGCTTGAATATGCTCCTTAGTTATTCTGATCCTTGCCTAGACCTTATGCATTGTGTTATGTAGCCGTCTCATGGCTATCATATATGCAGCTACTTTTGCTCTCTCCTCTTCATATGTAATGGATTCCCCTTGAGCTTCGGCTTGTGTCTCTGATTGATGTGCTTCTCCCTCACTCTCTTCAGTGTCTTTTGCACCCTCATCGGTCATAGTGCAGTCGTCATCTTTTTCAGAGTCAACGTTCTCTCCTTTCGAAGGTGTGGTTGGGTAGGCCGGCCATTCATATTCTTGAGAAACGAATTGTGTGTCTGAAAACCGGAAGTCCTTGGACAACACCTCTGGTATCTCGGAGTCAAATGTGTTGATATCTTCTATTCCCAAGCTAGTGACTGAAAAAGTAAAAGATTCGGATACAAAAGTGGTGGTCACCACGGGGACTAGTATCTTTGCGCTTTCACTACCTCTTTCTCTCCGGATCTCACTTCAGAATTCTTAGGTCCATATGTCAATATTGGAACTAATGGCTTTGCCCATTAAAGAACAATCTCAATGTTAAACAGGTAAGCATCTGGTAGTTCATCTGCTACTCCAATAGCTGCTTCCCCTGAAGTTATCCTCAAGAGATGGTCTACTCTCAAGTGCATTCTACCCTTCTTGACTACGACTTCAAATTCATATTCCATAAGTAGTAGAAACCAACGTATTAACCTACTTGTGTTGCAGGGTTTGTTAACTAAATACAAGAGAGCTTGATGGTCTGTAAAGAACTTAAACAAGCACGGTTAGAATAGGTGCAGAACAGAATCGTTGTTTCAGTTCACTAAAGGAGCTCTTGCATTCCTCCCTCCACTCAAAGTTAGTTAGCAGGTTGTATACTGGTTTAGGGATTCTTGCATACATATGTATGAATCGTGTGTAATATCTGCAATGGCCCATAAATGCTTGTACCTCCTTTACATTCTTTGGCCTCGGTAATTCATTGATCACTCAAACCTTATCTTCATTTGTGGAAATTCCGTTTTTAGAAACTATGTGACAAAGTATCTTACCTTGTCTTACCATAAAGACACACTTCTCAGGATTTAGACAGACTTGATATTCCCTACACTTTTCAAAGATGCATTCAAGCTCACGGATATGATGTGATCTAAGTACTGAGTGAACACACAAATAATCTAAATACACCTCTAGATTGTTTCTCAAAAACTCTTTGAACATGTGGCACATCAACCTTTGGAAAGTTGCCAGTGCATTCGTCAACCCAAAAGGCATCATACGAAATGCAAAGATACCCCATTTAGTGGCAAACACCATCTTATGTTGATCCTCAGGGCAATGGCGACTTGGTTATAGCCTGAAAATCCATAAAGGAAGCTACACACTTCCTTGCCTGCAACTCTTTCCAACAGGTGTTCTGTAATAGGTAGAGGGTAATTGTCCCTAATGGTGGCAGCATTGACTTTATTCAAATTAATGCACACTCTCAACTTACCATTCTTGTTAGGCACAACTACAATGGGTGATACATATTCGGTTTGTTCTATCTCATAAATGAATCCAACTTCAAGGAGTCTATCTATCTCTTCCTTGATCATCAATGCATAGTTATCATTGTATGTATAGGGGATTTTGCTTGGTGGATTTAGCCTCGGCTGTCATGCGTATTCTATGGGAACATATATCTCGATCTACCCCTTTTAGGTTCTTGTAACTCCATGCAAACACATCACTATACCTTTTTAGTAGGGCAATCAAACTTTCCTCTTAACCTGTCAAATCATGCACTTTGTTGTACATCTTTCTTCTTCACCCTCGATTGCTATTACTACTTTCTTTGTAGTCTCCTTATTATCATAGGCTTCTCCGGAGTTTTTGTCTCTCTTAGGCACTCTTCTCATGATTTTTTGTTCTTCCACTGCATACTTCTAAAACTTTTTGGGCACTTCCATTAACGATTCTTCTTCCTCTTCTCGTTTCATAGTTTTATCCTTTCTCACCTTTTGATTTCGTTGATTGGCGCTTGAATTATCCTTTTCCTTCTTAGGGGTGGTGTGCTCTGGGGAAATGGCTTCTACCCAACCTATGAATTCCTCTTCAGATGAACATTCGGGTCTATTAGAGTCCACTTCCCATTCTTCCTCTTTCACTTGCTTGCTCCTTTTCGAGATCTCACATTCGAGTTTATCCACTTCAGTTTCCTCCCCTACAAGGTTTATGGTAAAGATGGATATATCATAGCCATCTTCATCACAATGGGGCATCCATTGTTCTTCGTTAATTTCTATGTCTATCATCGCAAAAATATCTGCCCAGCCATAGGGCACTAGGGCAAAAAATAAGCCTTGCATGGGCCTTGTAAGGATTCCTAATTTTTAGGGATTAAAAAGCTTAATCTAGGAGATTAAGGGCCCATGGAAAACCACTAGTGGTATTCTCAAATAAAATAGTGTTTGATAGAATTTTAAATTTGAATATTAAAAAGGAATTTTTTTTGGCCTTTGGATGGTTCTATCTAATGGCTAATATTTAAAGGGATGACATACTAGAGAGAGGGGAGTCTCTGACATTCATGCAATGGCAGAGTAGAGACAAAACATCTCACGAATGTTTTTCGTGTGCTCTGCACGTTTTTTGGCCTTTAGATGAGTGCGAATCCAATGGCAGTCCGCATCTGGGGCTGATCTCAATATTGCAGTTCATATGCACCGTCTGATGGGAGAAGAATCTAACGACGACCCGCGTTTGGGGCTGAGCACACATGCATCGAAGACGTGGTCCGTCCGATGAGCCCATCATCCAAGGGCCTAGGTAAAAAGGCACCTTTGCTTTTTGATACCTCAATCTCAACGACTAGATGATCTCTTCATCCAATGGTGTAAATTTAAGGCGCTCAAGATGGGGACCATTGAAGGAGAATCATCCGATCTCAGATGCAAATCAAGGGCTAATATGCAAAGGTGCATTTTTTTGAATTGAGTACATCTCAGCCCTTCCCCTCTCTCAAATCCAAGGGCCAATATTCAAGGATTCCTTGACTTTTGCCACATCAATCTTTGCCTTAGGATCATTGAGCCAATCCAAGGGTTGTAATTCAATCCTAAACCTTTCAAAACCATTCACACAACTAAAACCAGTAGTTCAAGGAGGTTTTTCCAATATGTACCGAAGTCTTTGACTAAGAAACGTAAAAAAAAATGGGAGAAATGCCCTGACGTTGATGTTGATGCCATGGGGATTACAGAAGCAACAAAAGAAAGATTCGTTCCCCTTCAGTGGTGCGTACAGTACAAGAAAACCTCTCTCTCTCTCTCTCTCCCCCCCCCCCCCCCCCCCACACACACACACACACGCAGACACATAAAGTTCAGTGGATCAAGCTCATACTGGTGCTGCAAATGTAATTCATCAATCCGCACCTCGTATACCACCGTTTTGCTCGTTCATTGGAGCACAGATGTGTACGCAGATGGCCATCAACGCATACAGTGGACAAATATCACCGGATGATAAGAGCGAGAGCTTTTAAAAAAGATTTGAAAATAAGTATGCCTTTTGGAATTTGAATATAAAACATATCGAAAGATTCCTAAAGTATTTTAAATGTGTAAAGCGTAAGAGCGGCTAGAGCTGTCAATCTGCGACTTGTCTTTGGATAGTCCAAGAGCTGGTCTAACATGAAGAACAAGAAAGTACACCGATCGTGGGACAACTGTTGTAAAAGATTTTGCAGGAAACCCAATTTGTCAACAGTTTGTACTCATATGATAAGGAATACAGAAATGTACAATAGAACAGTCTTATTGTCTTTGCCATTAACAAGAACTTTCGTTAATTCCTTCCAGTCAAAAGAAGACGAAGAACTTCAATTCCCGTTACAGAAAGAGTCGAGAAAAATACGGGTGATCATGAATATAATTATTTTCTTGATTAGAAAGTATGCAGGTTCAAAAAAATCTCTCTCTCTTTCTCTCTATATATCTACACACACATACAAACACTATATATATATATATATATGTACACACACATACACACACACATATATATATATATATATATATATATATATATATATATATATATATGTGTGTATGTGTGTGTATACATATATATATATATATATATATATACATATATATATGTATATATATATATATATATATATATATATATGTATGTATATAGCTATATATATATATATATATATATATATATATATATATATATATATATATATATGTGTGTATGTATATACACCTACACACATACATACATCCGTACATACATACATAAATAATAACACATATGTGTGTGTGTGCCAATGTTTTTCCTCATCGTCAAAAAACCACTACTTGATTATGAAGAGGAAGGAGGTAAGGAAGAGAGCCTTTACATTTTTGTTGATATATTTCGGTACTAATGTGTATGAATACAGTTAGAATCATCGGGGCACTTTTTTCCTTCTTTAGGAGGTTTTCATTCCCTAACTCATATATACACCTATAACCCTAATGGGTTACTAATATTTGTACATATACTTGGTAATAAATTCAGTATTGTGTTGTGCTCCAAGCTTCTTCTTCTTTCTTGTACTGTTTGTATGCTTTTGCAGACCTCGATCTCCAATAATTGGTATTAGAACAGGTCGCCGCTTCGTCTAGGGCATTGTCAAAAAACTTTCGGTCATAGTCTCATAATCACACAAGACTTGGTGAGCATATTCAAGGCAATCAGCATATCAAATAATTGTGCCTTTATGGCTTCAAGATTTTGATATGACCTCATTTTGGCCTCCAAATGCACTATTGTAGCAAGTGTCCATGCTATTTCCTCCTTTCGTGCCAAACGTACATCTGACTTGCTAGTACAAGCACATCAAAGTCTACTATAGTTTGAGCAAAGTTTAATAGGATGTTTCTGTTCAACTTTTTGAGATACATTAATTTTTCAACATTAGGGTATTTAGTCACTAGCCATGGTTGAAAGCAATGATGTATTCCATATTTTGCCTATTGAGGATAAATTGGATGGTACGAATTGTCCATTGGGGCATATATATTGAAGCGACATGTATTGGTATCAAAAGGGTTGTGGAATATTATGCAAGATGTTGAAAAATTTCCTATTACACATGTAAATACAATTATTGAAGGTGATGGAGATGGAAATGATCAAATTCCTTTCCGTGTTCTGGTTCCTCTTGCACCCACTACAATGCAACTTTGTTGGGATGGCAGTGATGCTCAGGCACATGCATTGATACACTTGTTTAACAAACATGCCATTATCCCTCACATTCACTCTTGCAAGATGACAATGGATGTTTGGGATACACTTACAACCTTATGCAAGGCAAGAAGGGAAGCTTGTGTTGCTTACCTCCAAAAATAATTAGAGAGTAAGCATATGAATGAATTAGATTCCATTAATATATTTTTGACAAAGATCAACTATTTGAAGGAGCAGTTGATTTCTATTGATCAAGTATTGCTAGATAGTTCACTTATGTAGATTGTTCTTAAGGTCTTCCATATTCATATAAGAGTTTTGTTTCATTCTATAATTGACAATGAAACAAAATCCAAATGCCTTAAATGTTTAGGACTTAGTCTCTGATTTGTTGCAAGAAGATGATTCTAGGTAGAATAGGTCCATTATTTGTGTTGTGGATCAAGCTTTCTTAGCTAGTCAAAAGGATGAAGGTAAAGGGATCTCATCTTCTAGTAATCAGAAATCTGATTATGTTGCACACTTGAAGAAGGAAGACAAAGATAAGGAGAAAACAGAAAAGAGAGATTATTATTGAAAATACTATAAGGGTAATGATCATGTCATAAGAAGTTATCCAAAACTTGTTATAGAAGAGGAAAAGAAGAAAGAGGCTAGAATGGTTGTTGTAGCGGCATCTACACCCAAAATAAAGTATGCTAATCTTGTGCACAATGAAAAATGGGTGTTAACTAGTGTTTGCAGCTATGATCCATCTTCTCATGAGTAGTGTATGCATGTAGTAGACTTAGATGTTTGGTGCTTTGATTGTAAAGCAATGAAATATATTACCTCCTCTTAGAATTCAATCTTCAACATTAGTACTTTTAGACCCCTTGGATGGACGCCACTTGGAGCAATACAAAGCAAGGAGCTAACAAACATCATTTTGAAAAATTGAATTAAAATGCCTCTTCATAAAATTGAATTACCAACTATCACACTCAAGTGTGATAAAGGTTATACTTTAGGAAAAGGAATTCCTAAAATCTAGGGAATCTTTTCGAGAATATGTCTACATAATATATTGTATTTCAAATGGATGACCTCGTGTGTGTGTGTGTAAGCTCTCATAGGATTTGAATAAGCTAGTAGACACCTTTCTTAGGGAGCTCCCTACTTTCTTGAGTGATTTCTGTACACTTTGAGTAGCCATATCTAGCTCACAGATATGTATGTGTAGGAACTAGGTAGCTCTTAGAGTTGATCAGAGATCCCTTATCAAATTGTACTCATTTATCGTAATATTTGGTTTTTTGGAAAGATATAATTGTCTCCTAAAGTGAGCCCAAAGTGCATGTGCAAACTCTGTGCATTCTGAGAGAAATTTCTCCAAGAGTGAACAGTGTTCTCTATGTGCATGCCTAGTGAAGGGAACAACTAGCATGTCTTGGAGGCATTAGCACCATTTTAGAGTATATATTGTGTGTGAAAAAACTCTTAGGTTCATTGTTAAAAAGCACAAAGAATCATTCATTTGAGTGAGATAAATTGCATTAGCAAGGTTTTAGAGTATATCTTGTGTGTGTAAAAGCTCTCGGGTTAAGTGATAAAAAACACAAAGAATCACTCATTTGAGTGAACAGATGTATATGTGAGTGCAGTTGTGAGGGCATCTATTGTTTAATGTTGCCTAGGGAAGGTGTACATTCTCCCATCACCTTGTAGCAAAGTTTTCTTTAGTTCACTTGAGTCTACCCCTTCAAGGAATATTGTCACATGCACTAGAAACTCCTCCTATCCTATAATGAGAGTTGGTAAGATCATTTTGACTACTACTTATGGTAGTTATCTCACATTGTCTAATGCTTTATATATTCTAGGTATCAAGAATAGTATGTTGTGAGTTTTAGCATTAGCAAAGATTTTGCTTGTCTAATTGTTGATGAGAAATGTATAGTTCATGATCTCTCAAATGGTGATGTTATTATTCCATCTAGCATTTTATGTTGTCCATATAAGATCATAGACTATGTACACTCTATGAATATTTTAGCATGTGCACTTCAAGATTCTTAGGCTATCTCAGATGCAAAGATTTTTCATGCATGCTTTTCTCATCTGAATTTTGGAAGTTTGTTATGCCTACAAAAATCTAAAATGGTGTCCTCTCTATCCAGACTAAGGCACCTTGTAAACATATATGTGAAGGCTATATTTTAGAAAGAATGAAGCATTCCTCCTTCCCAAAAGATGGTTAGTTCCAAACGCCTCATAAATTCTAGCTTCTTCATAGTGATGTGTATGGTCTTGTGTAGAGACCATCTTTTGTGTGTTGATATATTTAGTTGGTGATGTGTGTGAACACACTAGGACTGCCAGGGCACTTTTTTCCCTCTTTAGGAGTTTTTTCCCCTGCTTGTATATACGCCTATAGCCCTAATGGGTTGCTTATCTTTGTGCATTCTAGTGGCAATACATTTAGTATTGTGTGTTGTGCTCCAAGCTTCTTCTTCTTTTTTGTGTTCTTCACATGCTTCCGCATTTGGCAGAACTTGTCAAGGTAGTTCTGTTCAACTTTTTTAGATACAATCATTTTTTTGCATCAGGGTATTTTAGTCAGTGGCCATGGTTGAAACTAGTGATGTATTTTCTATGTTGGCTATTGAGGATAAGTTGGATGGTACAAATTACCCATTGTGGGCTTATATGATGCGTCATGTATTAGTCACAAAAGGATTGTGGAATATTATGTAGGGTTTTTAAAAACATCCTATTACACCTACAAATATAGGTACTGAAAATATAGGTATTTAAGCTAATGCAGATGGTATTGAAGGTTGTGATATTCTACAGATTCCTATTCGTGTTGCTGCTTTTGTTTCACCTACTATAGAGAAAATTCGTTGGGATCGTAGAGATGCTCAGACACATGCATTGATAGCCTTGTCTGTCAAACATGCCATTATTCCCAACATTCACTTTTGTAGAATAGCTAAGGATGCTTGGGATACACTTACCACATTGTACGAATCTAGGAATGAGGCTCATGTTGCTTACCTCCAAAAATAGTTGGCGAGTGAGCACATGAATGAAGGAGATTCTATGGATAGTTTTTTGATAAAGATCAATGATTTAATAGAACAATTGATTTTTGTTGATGAAGTTCTTCCTGATAGTTCACTTGTGCAAACTGTTCTGAATGGTCTTCCTAAATCATATCAGAGTTTTGCTTCCACTCTTTGTTTGATGATGAAAGGCAATCCAAATTACTTAACATTTGAAGAGTTAGTTTGCAGGAAGATCAGTGTAGGCAGAACAAGTCTATTATGCATGTTGAAGATCAAGCTTTCTTGGATAGTTAGAAGGGCAAAGGAAAATGGGGCTCTTCTACAAGTAAGTAGAAATTTGCTAATTCTGCACAATTGAAGAAG
This sequence comes from Ceratopteris richardii, assembly GCA_020310875.1. Taxonomy (NCBI): domain Eukaryota; kingdom Viridiplantae; phylum Streptophyta; class Polypodiopsida; order Polypodiales; family Pteridaceae; genus Ceratopteris; species Ceratopteris richardii. The sequence goes on along the minus strand of CM035431.1, from coordinate 19,511,038 downwards.
GAAGACAAAGATGAGAAGAGATAAAAAAAGTAGAAATCCTTTCACAAATATTGTAAAGAAAATGATCATTTCATTAAGAGCTATCCAAAATTTGTTGCTAAAGAGGCAAAGAAGAAAGAGGTTGGAATGGTTGTTGTGGAGGCCTCTACACTAAAAATAGAGTCTCTTAATCTTGTGCAGGATGAAGAATTGGCGTTTACTACTGTTTGCAGTTTTGACCCATCTTTTCATGAGTAGTGTTATACTTTATTGGAATGTTAAATGGGTTTTAATGCCTTGAGGTTTCTAATGTGTTTTGTGTTTTGATTTAGCAGGTAAAGATCCATGAGGGTCTAAACATGCATGGACGTATTCAAATATTTTTGGAGATATTTAGAAGAATACTTTTAGAAGATAGTTATTTTTAGAACAAAGTATTTTTAGTTATTTTTGTAAAAGAAAATAATAGATCGCTTTAGAAAGCGACGTTTTTGTAAAAATAAAAAAGTACAAATTTATAAGTAAAGCAAAAGCATGCTTTTTGAGGCACGACCCTCATGTATCTTCTATTTAGGATGTAATATGAATTTCCTATAAATACACATGCTTTAATGGACAGGTCTACCAGAGCATGTGTATTTATAGGAAATTCATATTATGTCCTTAATAGAAGATACATGAGGGCCATGCTTCAAAAAGCATGCATTTGCTTTATTTACAAATTCGTAATATACTTGACTACAGTAAGAATGATGATGAGCATGAAAACCATTTAGCAACATTTTTTAATTTGTTATGCAAAAACAAACTTTATGCAAATCTTGAAAAGAGTTACTTTTTCCAAAGAGAATTAGAGTATTTAGGCCATATTGTTTCAAGTCAAGGCATTCATGTAGATCCAAAGAAAATTAAAGTAATTGAAGAATGGCCTATACCTCAATCTGTGAATGATGGATGCTCTTTTCTTGGAATAGCTAGTTTTTATAGAAAGTTTGTAAAAGGATTTTCTTATTTAGCACTCCTAATCACATTATTATTGAAGAAAAAATGAAAATTTGTGTGGGGATTAGCACAACAACAATCTTTTGATAAACTCAAACATGCACTTTCTCATGCACATGTTTTGCAATTACTTGATTTTGCACCAACCTTTCAATGTAGTTAGAAATGCGAAAGGCTCAGGTATAGGTGTTGTATTGATGCAAAATGATCATCCCATTGCATTTGAAAGTAGGAAGTGTAAACCTTTTGAAAAGAACTGTAGTACATATGATAAGGAACTTTTGGTTGTTGTGCATGCTTTAAAAATTTGGAAACATTATCTCATGGGTTCAGAAGTCATAATCAAAACCGACCAACAAGCTATTAAGCATTTATTAAATCAACCACTGACTTCAGATAGACACATTAAATGGGCTTCATTCATACAAAATTTGCAGCCTATGATTCAATATCAACCTAGCAAAGCTAATGTTATAGTTGATGCCCTTAGTTGTTTCCCATCCCTACAAACAAATATTGTTTCTATTAATAATATTTCTATTCTTCATATTCATTCATTTCATGACATGATTCCTACTTATGCATTTGATTTGTATTTTTCACAAACTTGGAATGTTTTCAATGATTCTCCAACATTTTTTGAGGATCACTACATGTTTCATAATATATTCTGGTATTTTGATCACAAGTGATGCATCACGCAAGGTTTTAAAGAATTGTTATGAAAGAGATGCATGAACCACCATATATGGGTTATAGGGGCATACAAAGTACTATTTCTACATGTAAAGAATTCTTCTTTTGGCCAAATATGGAAAAGGATATTACACTCTATGTTTCCTATTGCATTTTGTGTCAATGTGTAAAAAGACATCATGGTAAAGCATTTGGATTGTTAATGCCATTTCCCATACCTAATGGACCATGGGAACAAATTTCTATGGAATTTATTACTGACTTCCTATACCTTCATCACATAATGATATGATTCAGACAATTGTTGAGAGGTTTAGTAAATAAGCATATTTCATTCCTTGTGAAAAGACTCTTTCTGCACCAGAAGTTGCTAAGTTATTTATTAAATGTATTTTTCCACATCATGGTCTTCCAAAAGTTATTTTATCACATCGAGATATTTATTTTTGTGAATCACTTTTGGATTGCATTTAGGTTCCAAAATAGACTTCAGCCCTGCTTATCATTCACATTCACATTAAATTCTAGTTTTCCAATTCCATGCATGTGTTTTGACATGGGACATGCTTATAATTGTTCAATGATGGGACATGTGATTGGCCATCCATGTCTATTTTATTCTTATCAATTGAGGTTAGTTGCTCATCAACTGGGAGGCATGTTATACTTTATGGAATATTGGAATGCTAAATGCGTTTTAATGCCTTGAGCTTTTTAATGTGTTTTGTGTTTTGATTTAGCAAGTGAAGATCCATGAGGGTGTAAATGTGCATGGACTTATTCAAATATTTTTGGGGATATTTAGAAGAATACTTTTAGAAGATACTCTTTTGTAGAAGAAAGTATTTTTAGTTATTTTTGTAAAAAAATAATAGATCGTTTTACAAAGCGATATTTTTTAAAAATAGAAAATTACGAATTTGTAAATAAAACAAAAGCACGGTTTTTGAAGTACAGCTCTCATGTATCTTCTATTCAGGACGTAATATGAATTTCTTATAAATACACATGCTCTCATAGACCTATCCATCTGAGTATGTGGGCAGAGATTGTTCCCAATCTGGTGTTGTCTCTTGTCTCTTTCTATCCTTTGAGTACTTTTGTGTGATTTTGTTTTTGTGTTTGTGCATCTGCATGATCGGGTCATCAATAGGTCCATTAGAGCATGTGTATTTATAGGAAATTCATATTACATCCTGAATAGAAAATACATGAGGGCCGCACTTTGAAAAACGTGCTTTTAATTTATTTACAAATTCATAATTTTCTATTTTTACAAAAACATCGCTTTCTAAAGCGATCTATTATTTTTTTTACAAAAATGACAAAATACTTGCTTCTAAAAATAACTATCTTCTAAAAGTATTCTTCTAAATATCTCCAAAAATATTTGAATAAGTCCATGCGCGTTCACACCCTCATGGATCTTCACCTGCTAAATCGAAACACAAAACACGTTAAAAACCTCAAGGGATTAAAACCCATTTAAGATTGCAATCTTCCATGAAGTATAACAAGTAGTGCATGTTTGTTGTAGACTCAGATGTTTGCTACTGTGATAGTGGGGTGACCAAACATATTACCTCACAACATAGTTTCTTCTCTTCACTTGAGCCTGCCCCTACAAGGAATACTGATATATGTGCCAACAACTCCTCTTATCATGTTATGGGAGTTGGGAAAATCATTTTGACTACTAATCATGGTAGTTATTTTAAATTTTCAAATGCTTTATTTGTGCCATGGCTCAGAAAGAATCTGTTATGAGTTTCAGCTTTAGAGAAGATTGGATTGGTTGTGAAATTTGTTGATGATAGATGTAGAGTTCATGATCTGTCAAATGGCGATGTGATTCTTGCTTCTGGCATTTTATCTCATAGGCTGTATAAGCTCATAAATGATGAAAAATCAATGAATGATTCGCCATGTGTAGTACATGATTCTCAAGATATGTCACATGCAAAGCTTTGGCATGCATGCTTTGGTAATTTGGATTTTTCTATTTTGCTATGCCTGTAGAAATCTAAAATGGTGTCCCCTTTGCCCAAACTTGAGGCACCTGGTAAACATATATGTGAAGGCTGTATTTTAGGCAAGATGCCGCATTCCTCCTTTCCAAAAGATGGTTTAGTTTGAGCTACTCAAAAATTGCAGATTCTTCATTGTGATGTTTCTGGTTTTACGGAGACACCCTGTTTTAAAAAGTATTTTTACTTTGTGAATTTCATCGATGATTTTTTCATGCATGCATGGATATATCCATTGAAGGCAAACTCCGAAGTGTTTATGTGCTTCAAAAAGTTTTTGGTTTTGGCTGAAAATCTATCAGCATATAAAATGGGCACCCTCCATTTTGATTAGGGGGCAGGGGGAATATATGTCTTCTGAATTTAATGCATTCTTGGTTGAAGCTGGGATAAAACATCAGTGTACATTGTCATATACACATCAACAAAATGGAGTTGCTGAACGGAAGAACATGTCACTCATGAAGATGGTGAGGTGTATGGTCAAGAGTTAGGCTTTACCACAGTTTCTGGCTTGAGGCTATTATGTGTGTGATGTGTCCCTGTAACCCAGGAAAAATGTATACTCAGCCATCATTTTTAGTGTTGTTTTCTACTTAACCCTCTTGACATACAATCATATTGATACCCAAAGGTATGCAATTCACAAAAGTTGGAGCAGCCAGTCAATAAAATCATTCCTTCTCATGTCTTCAAACATGGCTTACCTGACCATACGAGTTATGCCAAACTCTAGGGCATTGTGCTTAACTTCTCCTAGAGAGGATGAGTACAGGGTAGATGGACAGATGTAGAGAAGCTCCATATAATATGTATCAAATAGTTATGAGGATAATGCAAGCTGCAATGCTAGATACAAGGCCCAACTAAAGACGCTCATCAAATCCTTGTCTGCCTTCTCATTTTAAACAAACACAGCCTCATTATCTCCAGGTTTTGCCCAAGGATTACTTGCTGTAATTAATTCATCATATAAACTGCCTTTCCCAGGTGATTTCACTTTCTCAATAAATTGTTGAAGCTTTTCTGTCACACCTCTAGCTGATTCATTTTCAGATGTTTTTGCAACAGCCTCCTTGCCTTTCGGAATAACTGTTATTTCGACAAGATTATCAAATCTCCCAACAAGAGAGCCTTCTTTAACACCCAATGGACCTAGTTTTGTGCTTATATCAGCTCCATCAGATATGCTAACTACCTCTACAAGAACTCCATTGAACTTATCCCTAAAAGTGACACAGGCCTTCTTTAGCTTCTTACTAGGCCTTTCTATTGACTTGCTCTTGGAAATAGGCTTCTTGTTCATTCCTGAAGCACCCTCAGTCCGTTGAGACATGCTCAATCTATTCAAAAGAGTATTGTATGCCACAACTGCCTCCTCATCAGCTGGATCAGGTGGTGGTAACGTGAAGTTTACAGGGAGCTCTGATATCTGGGAAGTTTGAACTTCTCCCTTCCTAAGAATGTAACTCCGTGTAGATGCTGCAAACTTAAGCGATTGACCCACTTCAATTTCAACCGGACTATCTTTGCTAAGATGTTCATTAGCAACGAATGTTCCATGAACTGATCCCAAATTAATGACCTAAACACTGCTATTCTTGTGCTGCACCACTACAGCATGTTGGCGTGATACTGAAGGATGATCTAGCACAAAATCACACATGATTGCTTGGCGACCAAAAAATGTTGCGCCACTTCTCCAGATTTATCTTGTCAACATTTTCACCATCCTTGACAACATCTAGCCAATACAAGTCTGGTTTTGGTTCTACTGCCCAGTCAGGGGGCTGCCATGAGGACTCTCCACCCCTTGCTTTCAAGGTCATTTTTTCTCTCCTTCCACCATACCTTAGCCCACATACTAGTGAAAGAAAGCACGTTTAATATATATAAGGTCAAACTAGTGGTCTATTCTTGAAAACGCCTCAACAACACTAGTCAAGTTGGAGATCGTGCATATGGCTTTCTGAACCTTCCCAAGATTTCCCCACCGTCCCTTGGGCATAACAGTGGATGGCTGATAGTTGATGTGCCACTTAAACCCAATAGGACACCAATCCACGGTTTGCATTGTTCTCTTCGTCTTGCTGGAATCAACAACCGTATTCGCACTCTTGGGCACTACATCCCCCATGTACATGAATGAGACAACATGCCATATACTTTCCATGGCGAGGATCACATTTAGCCATCATCGATGATGGCTCAATGCACCATCAAACCAAAGCGATGCCAAGACTCATGGAGGTTCCGCTTTGCATGGCTTTCTGAAGCGAAGAACTCCAGGGGTGGTTTCCGAAACTTCATCTTTCTCTCTCTCTCTCTCTCTCTCTCTCTCCCTCTCTCTCTCTCTCGAGGTGGTGAGATGAACATATTTGAAAGTTCAGCCTTTCTGACCTACTGACTACGCGGAAACAGAGGGTTTCCTTCCTATAGAATGCGAGTAAGGGCCGTCTTCACGACTTCAAGACCTCTGAGTGGATGTCCTTCATCTCGCGAATTTTCGTTGTTGTCTCTCTCTCGACCCCCTGCATGTTATCTACACCACACCAAACAGCTACCCCTTTCTCCCTTTTCACCTCTCGCCAAAGAGAGAGAGGTGAAGGGAAAACGAGGGACCCCAAACAAAAAAGGACACCAAGAATGAGACCCAACTTTCGGGGTGTCTTGCCAAGATGCATGTGAGGCATGAATACCCCTCATACAGTCCTGATAGTCCCCGTATTTCCTCATTAATTGCAAAAGAGCTTTACATATTCTTCACATGCTTCAAATGGAAAGGTCAAAGAGGCACATGCCTCAGACGGCTTGCAAATCATGGGGATAAGGGTAGCCTAGTCCCTACATTGGGTGGATACGAGTCGAGAGAATGGGAACATTATAACATCCAAGGGAGGATATCAAGGAGGAACTTCTTCCATGTCAAAGGATACATAGGCACTTGAATTTAATACCAAATACAACATCAGCATCTGTTATCTGAGTGGATAATACATCGCCAAGAGTGGATCCATTCAAGGGATAATTACAATAGTCATCAGTATCAGAACAACATTCTGCGTGCAAATTCAGAGGTTAACATATCCCCTCACACTTAGCTAGTGAGCTCCTGCGAACCAAAGTCATCAAGAAACATCAACATGTATGCTGTTAATCTAGCCCATCCCTCCTCTTAACCGCCACACTTAGCCTCTTTCTCACCTCTCAACTCACCGTTTATCACTTCTCCTACTCTACACTACAATTCCACACCTTCAAACACACTCTCCAAGACTTTTCTGCCTTGTTCACCAACCCCCCACACACATTTTCACCACTCATCTACTCTCACTACCCACTAACCCTAACTCTTATCACCGCACACCATTTCTCAAGGCTGTTTGCCTTCACACATACTCACACACACTTCCAAATTTCCATATCCCCCATCCATACACACTCTACTCTTTACTCGTCCTCACTCACACTCACCATGGTCTAGCATTAACAAGCATACATGTATTGTTCTTAGATAAATATGGATGCACAAAGCTCCACACACAAGTGGGAAGAATAAAGATATCCTCCTTCCATTCCAGACTCTCCTCTTGATGGTCAGAGATCTTCCTCACCTTGCCCCTACCTCTATACCTGCAGTATCGTCTTCTTGTGTCTAGCTATTGCTGTTGAATCTTCCCATTCCCCTGCTACATGCTCGAGCCATTCTAAAAAAATCCCCTGATAGTTGATCATCACAATTCTCCCTGTTGTTGCAGGAGATATTCCATGTGCTGTTTTTGGCAGTTGGTGCTCCCAATCCCTGAGCAGATCTATGATAGCCATCTCCATCTACCCATGAATCATGCCTTCCTGAACTATTAAAATTCACTACCTTGTGATTGGAACCGCCTGATTCTCCAAAGCCATTCCCATCTTCAAACAACTGTTCTAAACCAGCAGTGTTCCCCCATCCATCCTCAATGACAGTTTCTTTTAAGCAGGTTACTCCATTCATTATGAACTTTAATCTGGAATTTTTTCCATTTTGATTTTGTGTTGTTCTACTAGCTTCAAATGCATCTTTCAATTGTTGGTCACTGTTGGTGAATACACTTGATGGACCTTTTCCTAATAAACAATCATCTTTCTCAAAGGTGCAAGTCTCCAAAATTTCCCTTATCTTTCCAACTGCTATCATTCACATCATCAACTGGTGTTATGCCATTGTGTATCCATCCCATGCTATTAGCATCCAACTACTCCCTAGGAACATCATGAACACATTGCTTTTGACTTTTGCGAAATTCTGATTCAGTTTTATTATCAACACCTTCCAACCCTGCATTCCAGCCAAAGCCATTAGGAGAAAAAATGAACCCTGAATGGGCCTTTTAGATTAAGGAGTGATTAGTGATGGACCAATCAGAAGAGGGTGGTGGCCACAGTCTATGCCCTATAAAATACTAGGCTGAAGGGTGGAGAGGGGACATATTTCTCCCTTATTTAATGAGCTGCCTCTAGAGAGAGAATGAATCTCGTAACTCAGTTGGGCCCAAAAATTCAAAATTTCTGAAAAGTTAAAAAACTCAACATAACACCTGAAAATGGACCCCCCATTACTTTTTAGGGTCAAAAGTACTCTTTTTGATCCCAAATTCAAAATCCGTGCATGTTTTGAGCTGAAAAAAATGAGTTTTTTCAAAAAATACTCAAAAAAGAGTTATTTCCCTCCTAAACCTCACATTTTCATACCCAGGTCCCAAAAAGTCATCTTTTCCCACTACTTTCACTCTGTAGCACACCATTGAAGCTCCTGTTTCTACACTCCAACCTACCTGCATCTCCTATCTCGAATTACTGTTGTAGCTTGAAGACCTTTAGCTTCAATGGCAACATCTAAAGCTTCTAGGCGACCAAAAGATGAAATCCTCACATTAAGATGTCACAATATCAAAGCCACAGATGGGGAGTGGCTATCACATGAGTACTCCAAAGGTGCATGGGTGTACATGCAACCCTCTAGAGTTGGGCCTCATCGAGTTAGAGATCGTGGAAACTTAGATCTTCATTGGAAGGGAAAGTTACTTGACTTCAAGAAGCATAGAGACAATGGGATGGTTGCTATTGTACAACATGTTTTTACAATGGCAACTATGAAACTTGAAAACTCTAGTAGTATGAGATATCCTGTGAACTGTAAGTATTATTCTACAATATTTTATGTTTTCTTGTGTCGGATATATTTCTGAACTATTTAGATATGTTTTTGTTTGTTTCAGATGTATTTCCTTCTACTTTGGTGGAAGAGCAACCACTTCATAGTCTTACAGGTACTTTCCAGGCATTGCATGCAGATGTTGGTGCACTAGTCTTTCCAAATATATCTCCTGCTCAACTTTACCATGATAGATTTTTCTTTTACACACATAGATATGTTGTACTCTCTACAATGAATGGTTTTGGAAGGTTAGAGAGAATTGAAGTACATTCTCTTCTTAGCTTGGAGTGGCCAAAACCTGATATATGGTCCGTATCATCTTTGAAGCAAAAGATGGTAATGGATATACATAACTCTTTGAAATTCACAAAAGTGTCTAGGTCTGTAGGTTTGCACTGGTCTTTTCCCATTCATTGTTTTGTATATTTATTCCAAGGATTCTCATTCCAAGAGACTTCCACCATGTTCATGTGTAAAGATATCACATATGAGCAAGTCGAAAGTTTTCTTGGTGAAAATTGGGGTTTGATGGAAGGAATTGCAAAAGGTGATAAATATCTCTTTAAAATAGGTGGAACAGGTATAACATTTCGATATTTGAAACAACGTACTTCATTATACATAGATTCTACTATGATCGTTGGATGTGCAAACTTGGCAAATGGATACCATTTCAAAGTTCAGAGGGATCTTTGCATTCATTTGAAATAAAGTTTAGATTGCCCAACAATGAAACAGAAACTATTTTAGTGAATAATCATTGGACCTTGGCTAATCTGCGAGAACACTTGATGATTATGGGGTTTGAAGGACTAACTCAATCCATCTTCAAAATTCAAGGACATAAGGTGAGAAACGTTTCATGCTTTTGTTAAAGTAATCTTTTTGTTATTGTTTATTTTACTTTAATGACTTCAATTTGTTGCAAATTGATTACAGGTGGGCAGAAGAATGGAATACAAAATGAAAGTCCCTATAGATTGGAGCAAAGATGGAACAGAGCTCTCATTGTCATAGTTCTTTTGCAACCTGATAATGTCACTTCTTGGGCCCTAGTCATTGTATCTCATGGTTTTTGCACTTTCAAGAACCTTGTAAAAAGTAGGACAATTGATTCATGTTAGATATTGTATATACCTTATTCTCTGCAATGATAATTTCAAAACTTTTGGAATGTCAAAAATTCTGTTCACTATTTTGAAATGTGGTTGCTCATGTTTTTTTCTGCGCATTATTTTGTCATCTGAAACTCATTTTTTGAAATTGCACTTCTTTATTCTATACTTCTAAAAGTGGGCCCAGTCAATTTAAAAACTTGAAACTGCTATAAAAATGGCTCTATGTGCTCATTTCTCACATTTGCACTCTCAAAGAGCTAGAAAGCACAGACTGCAAGCCTCTAGAAATCTCGCGTGCAAGTAATGGCTGCTAGCACTTCCACTCCCATGAAATCTCCTCGAGATTTATTCATGGAGTTTTTGGAAACTACAGACTACAATGGTCGTACGGATTTGTATGACCTAGTCTGTAGAGTCCCTAATCTTGAAGGGACAATAGCCATGAATTCCGATGTGATCGATGAGATCACAGATTTTATGGAACTCTATATTTTAAGATATGCCATAGATATTCCAGCATATGAGTGTAAATGGGTCCCCTGTGACCTGCTTTTTTACATTCATAAAGGAGATGAGGCATTTGCGAAGCGCTTAAAGCGTTTCATGGTGATTGCTGAGGCTTTAGGGCACCTGTCAAATGACATAGTGCCCTTAATTAAACAATTAAATAAGAAAAGGAAAATGGGAAGAAAATATCTTTCCTACATAGCAACAACAATCTTTTTTGTCAATGAGGAGCCCGAACCTTCACCCATGGACCTACCCCATCTTGTTATTGGGGGTTTTGTAGATGACAAGAAGGAACCCCAGACAGAAGCTCTCAACTTATTAGAAGAGAGTCAAAAAATTTCCAGAGAATTTCCTCAAGGAGTAGTGGACAAATTAAAGGAAGCCCGTACACAGAAGAGTCCACCCTCCAACTTAGACCCCGTGGAACCCACTCTACCAGAGGTAGAGATGGAAATGTTTTCAGTTGTACTTGTTGATGGAGAGGAATTTTTGTTCCTGCACGATATTGAGAAGGCATTCGGTCTACGCCTCGACGAATGCCTTAGTATTTTCAGCTCAACCTCGGATGTTCCCATGGACAACACTTCTGACATTATCAAAAAGGCAACAATTCCACTTGGTGAATCAGTTGCGGACACCATTGCATTTGTGTGTGAAGAGGTTTTGAGCCATGCCAACCAAGATGCCAGTGAAGAAGATCTAGCCACAGCAAGGGAAAGAATTTTGGAGAAGAAGATTCCAACATCCCCTGTTGTGGAGCAAAGTGGCATGGCCCATTCATCAATTCCACTAGATGCAATGGGAAGAGGAGAGGATGAAGACAGGCTTCAAGATGTAAGTCTCTACTTACATTTATGGTTGTCTCATATTCATACAAGATGTATCTATTTAATTTTATGATTGTCTATGTGCACGAAACAATTGAAGTGGATAAATTTGCAGCAAGGTGTGGTGGTGACCGTGTTTCCCGGGGCCATGGCTCTTCCTTGGCACAGTACATTGGAAAATTGCCAAAGGAAGATTTTGTAATAATCCACAAGGACTTTTCCCCTCAAGGACACTTCATGACTTGGTGTATGAAGGCCTTGAGTAAAGTTTTGTGCCTATCTACAATAATGCAAGGGACCAATTGTATATTTCTAGTTAGGAAGTCCCTTGCCCTTACTACCCTAGGAGTTAACTTTAGAGGAAAAATATTAGGTCAAATAGGAATAGCTTTGGGTATTGGATTGACAGACCCTCAATTAATATCCCAATCCGTTTTGACTTACCAATTGCCTCTATCTTTTCAGAGAAGAAAGAATGTAGTGGAGAGGCTCAAGGCCAAGAGCCAATTGTAAAAACTTTATAATACCAATGTTTTGTTTTTCCAATTTCCATGTGCATTCAATCTATTATATCTTTATGGTTTGACAATCTCATAACTTTTGCACAGTTTAATCAGTCTTTTTCCATTTGTTTCTTGTAATTTGTGTTGCCCAAAATGCATGGAATGGCTAAGGAATGCAAAAAAAAGGCCTGCCACAGAAACGCGGGGATGGGCCCTGCAAAACTTTTGCAGGGCCCATCCCCGCGTTTCTGTGGCAGGCCTTTTTTTTGCATTCCTAGGCCATCCTATGCACTAGGTTACCTGTATTGCAAGTCTATCTTCTCAATTAGCACCTTCACTTGGGGAAATGTGGAACACTCTTCTTATATGCAATAATTAGAGAAAATTAAGACTCCTCTGGGTGCATATAAGCATGCAGCAGTAAATCAGTGCATGTATGTTCATAAACATTGCTTAGCTATTGGTCAGGGGTTTAGCATGCAGTGCACTCTAGCCAAGGCCAATCATATGCCCCCATGTGCATGGCATGGGTTTTCATGGCTTGGAAATGCCAAAAAAAGGCCTGCCATAGAAACGCGGGGATAGACCTTGCAAAACTTTTGCAGGGCCCATCCCCGCGTTTCTGTGGCAGGCCTTTTTTTGGCATTTCCAAGCCATGAAATGCATTAAATAGCATTACCACTTACAACAAGTACAGAAAAAAGAATGATACAACTATGAAAAACACTTCAAAGATGTACTGGAAAAACACACCTACAAACATAGGAGAAATAAACTTCAAAACATGTACACTAAGAGATAAACATTTGGGAGAGCAAATATGAGAAAACAAAGATTATATTCATCATTTGGGTTTTACAAAATATTCATCGTATGGGATATACAAAAGGTTATCCAAACAAGGGAGTACAAATTATGGTTAATGGTTATTCCCTCTAATTCTCCTAGCTAGCTGCAAATCTTTAGGTTGTATTGTCACTCTCTTTGCATGGATGGCACATAGGTTAGAGTCCTCCAACATTGATATAAGATACGCCTCTGCGGCTTCTTGGAGAGCTTCAATGGCTATCCCTTGGATATGAAGTCCAGCGCAATAGCGTTGGATCTCTTCCTTCACAACTCTTGCAAATGACCTTCGTGGAATCAGAAGCTCCACAGACTTTTGATAGTGTCGAATCTCCGCAAAGGCTCTGGTTTGCTTTCTGCGCCTTTGTGGTGCTCTTGCATTTGGGGGGATGTTGGGTTGTGGTCGTTGTGGTCTACGACGTGGTTGATAGTTCTTCTTTCTTCTTGGGGGACGCCTAGATGGTCCTGCCTCATCATTTACTTCCTCTGCCCGACCTTGCTCTCTTTCTTCATCGGTTGGTCTTTGTCCTTGTCCTGGGGGGAGTGTCTTGCCTCCTTGTGTTACTCGATGGTTCACGGGGATATCATCATTGTTCCATGGTGGCTCATTTATACTTTCTTCATCTGAGGAACATGATAAATTTGATGTCTCAATCACAACTCCTCTATGTCCTCGTTGTTTGGGCCTTGCCTTCATTGGTGTCCTGATTGGGGGCTCATCATGAGATGCAGAAGGGGAATAATTTATTTCTTGGGATACATCTCTCTCTGGTGAACCTTCATCCCCCCGCGATGCAATGCTACCGGACTGTGTCCCTGCACCCGAGTTTCGTCTTGAAGAGTGGCTTGTGGTTCGACGCTTCTTGTGGGGTGTCATCCATGTTGGGCGCTGAGTACCTTGCACATGGCTAGGGTAGACGACATGATCCTTCCTAGCAGTCTGCTTTGTGCGTGCCATTCTCTTAGGTTGTAAAGTGGTAAAATGAGGAAGGACACCTCTATTTATAGGCTTTCACTTAAGAATTGTCCTGATAAAAATTAGTTTTAAGACATTAAAAGTATATTCACAAAAATAGTAGAATTTTATTTGAAGTGAAAGGGGTTATAAAAACCTTGAAAAGTATAATGCATTTTAAGAGTTTGGAAATTATTTCCAAGCAGAACCCTCGCGGACTCTTTGTGCACGCCATTGGGCATGATGTTCGGGTCCTGACGATGACATCCACTTCTCTCTTGCAATATCATGTTGTAGCTTTCGTGTAATCTTTGCTAGTTGTGACTCACATGCCTTTTCCATTACATATTTTCTAGCAAATGTCGCACGAAAGAACCAATTGAACATTTCTTCTAAATAGTTTGATTGGAGTAGACCACCCCCATGACGAGTGTTTTTAAAGTAAACACCTCTAGCCCTGTAATGTGACTTCTCCATTCCTTGTGTACTAAAAATGTCCAGTGACCCATATCGATTCATAAAATATGCTCCATGTGCAAAAAGAATATGCTATGATCTGGTCAATAAGATATACACATAGTGTTTAAGACCAAATAAAAAAATGTAAGAGAAACTTACTATGTAATGTGTAATGTTGCTTTCTCCCCAAGATAAGATGAATGACTGTGTAAACTCCTTCAAAGTCACTTGGAATAATTCTCGTTGTGAAGCATTAGTGGAAGCCAAACACATCAAATGTAACAATTGATCGAACGATGACCAAACCTTCTTTCGCTTGTTAATGAGATCAACCTGACTATCATTGTCAGTTGTAATTGAACAGAGGTCCTTCCAAAGCTCCCATTTCCCATCATCTTGACTATTCACATCTTTTTTAAAGAAACGTCGTGCCTTCTTCCCAGTCATTGAAACTTGTTGTAAAATCTCTTGAGACTCACCATACTTCTTAACAACTAAAGATACATGGCCACCATGACAACCTATAGAATTCAAAAGATCTTCTATTTTCTGGATTGCTATTGTAGACCTCTCTAGTGGTTTCATTGCAAATGCATATTCAATATGGAGCTTCAAAAGCCTATCAAAGATCCTCATGAATGCATGCAAAGTACAAAAGTGAACATTGACTAATGGAAATGGGATAATGGGGTTCCAATCATTGCTTATTTTATCACGAGTCGGTTCCTGTAACATTGGACACCTCAAAAGTGATATCTCCCATTCCCTGTGATTCAATGAGTCTGTTTCATCAATTTCTTCAGAGTCATCAACTCTCGTCAATGCCCTTGCATGTTTAGACTGTCTCTTAGATCCTTTGTAACCTTGTGTACAATATGGGCAAGGATAGAGAGAAGATGCTCCTTGTTTACAACCTAACATGCATTTTATACTCTTAAGGTCTCCACCCAAATGCCATTCTACATCAAAATCACCTATATCATCTACAAAAAGCTTTTGCCCATGTATTTGAGAAGAGATTACTTCCGTAATCCACGGAGTCCTACTAAAAATCCATGAAATAACATTATTTGTTTCTTTGGGAACTTCTATAGCACCTAACCACCAGATATCTTTATCTGATTGCACACCGTAAGTCAAATGGTCCCTCCCTCCTAAAGTTTCATCACTCATTGCATGGTCCATAATTTCGTTCATTAGCGTCACACTCAACCTTTCTAGTCGCCGACCCTTTATGATTTGACACTCATCAAGCTTCAGTATGAACTTTAACTTAACATTACAGTCTGCACAAAAGAGAAAACATTATCTTAATATGACACTTGAATGCAATAGAACTTCAACACCAAATAAAATGTAGTAGGGGTACCTTTGATTGTTGAACTATAAAAGTGAACCATTGCTTGTTGAAGCTTCTGAAGATCCACAAATATATTGTTGAATTTAGTGTAAGTAAATCCTTGTGTAGATAGGATTTTTGATTGCTTCTTGGGAATATTTGGATGATAAATAGAGGCAGGCATAGTTTCTTCTATGAATAAATATTGTCCAATAGTACGAGTCACATCCTCATTTGAAGTTTTTTTATTGATAGACAATTTATATGGGCATGGAAATATACTTTGAGAAATACCTTGTGATTGTAAGGCTTGCCTGAGAAGGGTGTACATTGCAGTATACCCATTTCTACTGATGCCTGCTTCGTCACATATTGCCTGCACATCTTGCACTGTGATAAGATTTTTTAACTTCTTTGAAAACTCAGCTTCAACAACAACTCTAATACACTTTCCTATGCGTGAGTCTAAAGCAGAAGTGATTTCTTTGGTGTTTATACAGCTATTCATCAGCTTGAATTGGTCTTGTGTTGTTGATGAAGCAGTTATGTCTTCAATAAACGACCTACACAATGAAATATTCCATTACAAATCTTCATTAAAACATATAAAAGTAAAACAAACACTCACCTTGTTGCATATATACGTCGTTTGCGTGCTCCACCACCTTTTGAAAGAGCTTCAAAGGATGACAATGATCTTTTCCTATGTCTCATACCAAGTGGAGTCTCTTTCAGCTGCTGGAGATTGGCAGTTAACTTTGAAATTGTGCTTTGTTTTGCTTCAGTATCCTGTTCCAAATCTGCAAGTTGTTTTTGTAAAGATATGATTGTGCTTTCTAAAGTGACCACCCTCATATGATGGATGTGATGTTGTTGGAACCAATACTTAGCAGTAGTAAGTGAATGTGTAGATAATCTCTTGCAGTAACCTAATAGTCCAGCTTCACCCGCACCAATGAACTGAAGTAAAGTTGAGAGGTTATGGAATGTTGGATGGTAAGAAGATATTGGATCAAGAGGATAGAGTGAACCATGAGCCCAAAGATCAATACTTTTTTTTCTCCAGCTGCACGACGTTCATTTTGAGAATTGGTATCATTGTTGCATCGTGTATTTGGAGCAAACTCTCTAGGCACACGAACATGGATACTTGTTGATGCAGGAGCATGAGGACGTTCTACTGTGAAGTTTGTGATACATGTCAACACCATCTTTGCTAATGACCAACAATATCAAAAACAAAGATGAAAAACCGGTTGGAAGCGAGTCTAAAGCATAGGTTTTGCTCAAAAGATGTGTTTTCTTGTATGTGTATGGGTTAAAGTGTATTTTTCCACTGAGTATGGCTGAAAATGATGAAATTTGAAAAAAGTCATTTTTTGGGGGAAGCATAGTCATGGATTTGATGATGTGGCACTTACTTTTGGAGGGAGTTTGAAAATTATACTTTTTCTAAAAGAAACTTCAGAAAATGGGCCCAAAAAAGTGACTTCTGACATATATATTAAAAAATAGGCTCTTTTGAGTTAATATACACTGAAAATGAGACTTTTTTAAAAAGTTGATTTTTTTATTCAAATACATGTACGAGTTTGATGATGTGGAAAGTAGATTCTCTTTCTCTCTCTCTAGAATAAGAAAGAGAGAGGCCTATTGAAGCCTAAAAAAAAGCCTACTCCAGCCTACTAAAAAGTGCCCTATTAAATGCACTTTGTCCCCTTAGACAAGAACAGAATTAAGCTTAATCCCTAAAAATTAGGGATCCTTACAAGGCCCATGCAGGGTTCATTTTTTCCCCTAATGCAGTCATTTTCCACATCCGTGTGACCATCATTGCTGCACAATCCAGTTAATGAACCTTCCCCAAATATGCAATCATCATTTTCAAAGGTACAACCCTTCGCAATTTCTTCATGTTTCCCACTACTCTCTACCATGTCATCAAGTGGAGTTTTTATGAGATCATTGTCCATCCTCCTCTATCTGCAATGGACTGCTCATTAGAAACACCTTGACAACCATAGTTTTCATCTTTGCATGATTCCATTTCATTTCCATTGCTAACAGTTTCCCACCCTACATTCCAACCAAAGCAATCAGTTGTTTCATCTATGCTATGGTTTCCATTATCTTTACTATTTTCACCCCATCCATCATGTAGATGTTTTGTAGATTCCTTGACTTCAAACCCACCACTGGCTTGATCTTTACAAGATTGCATGCTACCACTGCCCCAACCAATATCCCTTTGGTGCTTATGTGTGTCACATCTAACTCTGAATTCCTCTGCCCAAGTTTTGTCCCCTACATTCCAAGCAGCATCACTTTTCTCAGTATTCTTTTGATTCAAGTCACTATCCGAGGCCCTGAAATCCCTGCAATCTCTTCCCCTTCCCTTTCTTCCAAGATACGCTCCTTTCTACCTAAATCGAGACCTTCCACCATCGCCCTGCCCTGCTTTACCACCCTCCCTTCCTCTGTAGCTGTCCTAGCAAAAAGCTGGAAGAATTTGGAAGTTGTGAGTCTGACTCGAGACAAGTCCCATGAGCCCCAAAGACATTACTTCCAACCTGCTTAATATCTCAGAACATCATCGAGTGCTTGGTTCAAAACCTGTTGGTTCTTTAGACACCCCACAACTAAATACTCAAGCACCATTTCCTTCCTTGTCATTTGCATCATCCTCTCTTCTGTGGTTCCATCACAAGCTGTGCCACACTCTTGGGCACCAGGCAAGCCCACAGCACTCGTTGATAGGATATGCTGAGCTTGCATCCCCAGCAGGATCGCCAAATGGTGTCCTTGTAACCCAGGAAAAATGTATACTCGGCCATCATTTTTAGTGTTGTTTTCTACTTAAGCCTCTTGACATACAATCATATTGATACCCAAAGGTATGCAAATCACAAAAGCTAGAGCAGCCAGTCAATAAAATCATTCCTTCTCAAGTCTTCAAACATGGCTTACCTGACCATATGAGTTATGCCAAACTCTAGGGCATTGTGCTTAACTTCTCCTAGAGAGGATGAGTACAGGGTAGATGGACAGATGTAAAGAAGCTCCATCAAATATGTATCAACATAGTTATGAGGATAATGCAAGCTGTAATGCTAGATACAAGGCCAATCTAAAGACGCTTATCAAATCCTTGTCTGCCTTCTCATTTTTAACACACACAGCCTCATTATCTCCAAGTTTTGCCCAAGGATTACTTGCTATAATTAAGTCATCATATAAACTGCCTTTCCCAGGTGATTTCACTTTCTCAATAAACTGCTGAAGCTTTTCTGTCACACCTCTAGCTAATTGATTTTTAGATGTTTTTGCAACAGCCTCCTTGCCTTTCGGAATAACTGTTATTTCGACAAGATTATCAAATCTCCCAACAAGAGAGCCTTCTTTAACACCCAATGGACCTGGTTTTGTGCTTACATTAGCTCCATCAGATATGCCAACTACCTCTACAAGAACTCCATTGAACTGATCTCTAAAAGTGACACGGGCCTTCTTTAGCTTCTTACTAGGCCTTTCTATTGACTTGCTCTTGGAAATAGGCTTCTTGTTCATTCCTGAACCACCCTCAGTCGGTTGAGACATGCTCAATCTATTCAAAAGAGTATTGTATGCCACAACTGCCTCCTCATCAGCCGGATCAGGTGGTGGTAACGTGAAGTTTACAGGGAGCTGTGATATCTGGGAAGTTTGAACTTCTCCCTTCATAAGAATGTAACTCCGTGTAGATGCTGCAAACTTAAGCGATTGACCCACTTCAATTTCAACCGGACTATCTTTGCTAAGATGTTCATTAGCAACGAAGGTTCCATGAACTGATCCCAAATTAATGACATAAACACTGCTATTCTTGTGCTGCACCACTGCAGCATGTTGGCATGATAGTGAAGGATGATCTAGCACAAAATCACACATGATTGCTTGGCAACCAAAAACTGTTGCACCTCTTCTCCAGATTTATCTTGTCAACAACTTCACCATCCTTGACAACGTCTAGCCAATACAAGCCTGCTTTTGGTTCTACTGCCCAGTCAGGGGGCTTCCATGAGGACTGTCCACCCCCTGGTTTCAAGGTCAGTTTTTCTCTCCTTCCACCATAGCTTAACCCACATACCAATGAACAAAAGCACGTTTAATATATATAAGGTCAAAATGGTGGTCTATTCTTGAAAACACATCAGCAACACTAGTCAAGTTGGAGATCGTGCATATGGCTTTTTGAACCTTTCGAAGATTTCCCCACCATCCCTCGGGCATAACAGTGGATGGCTGATAGTTGATGTGCCACTTAAACCCAATAGGACACCAATCCACGGTTTGCATTGTTCTCTTCGTCTTGGTGGAAGCAACAATGGTATTCGCATCCTTGGGCACTACATCCCCCCTGTACATGAATGAGACAACATGCCATATACTTTCCATGGCGAGGATCACATTTATCCATCATCGATGATGGCTCAAATGCACTGCTGGTAATCTCTGCAACCTAAAGCTGCTCATGGTAGGCCTTCACTGCTGAGATAACTAGTGCATAGGGAGAAAGCATAAAATGGATCCTAGAGTAAGGAACCAAATTGGTTTGGAACTCTATAAGATCCACATTCAACGCACCATCAAACCAAAGCGATGCCAAGACTCATGGAGGTTCCGCTTTGCATGGCTTTCTGAAGCCAAGAACTCCACGGGTGGTTTCCAAAACTTCATCTCTCTCTCTCTCTCAAGGTGGGTTTTGAGATGAACATATTTGAAAGTTCAGCCTTTGTGACCTACAGACTATGCGAAAACAGAGGGTTTCCTTCCTGTAGAATGCGAGTAAGGGACCTCTTCACAACTTCAAGACCTCTAAGTGGATTTCCTTGATCTCTCGAATTTTTGTTCTCTGTCTCTCTCTTGACCCCCTACGTGTTATCTACACCACACCAAACAGCCACCCCTCTCTCCCTCTTAACCTCTCGCCATAGCTCATAGAGCGAGCTATAGAGAGAGGGAAGGGAAAACGAGGGACCCCAAACAAAAAAGGACACCAAAAATGAGACCCAACTTTCAAGGTGTCTGGCCAAGATGCATGCGAGGCATAAATACCCCTCATAGAGTCATGACAGTCCCCGTATTTCCTCATTAATTGCAAAAGAGCTTTACATATTCTTCACGTGCTTCAAATGGAAAGGTCAAAGAGGCACATGCCTCGGACGGCTTACAAATCATGGGGATAAGGGTAGCCTAGTCCCTACATTGGGTGGATACGAGTCGAGAGAATGGGAACATTACAACATCCAAGGGAGGATATCAAGGGGGAGCTTCTTCCATGTCAAAGGATACATACGCACTTGAATTTAATACCAAATACAACATTAGGATCTGTTATCTGAGTGGATAATACATGGCCAAGAGTGGATCCATTCAAGGGATAATTACAATAGTTATCAGTATCAGAACAACATTCTGCCTGCAAATTCGGAGGTTAACAGTGTGCAACATATGTACTTAATAGGTGTCCTACTAAAGCATTGCACTCTATCACTCCATATGAGGCTTGGCATGGTCGCAAGCCATTTGTTGCTCATCAACCTATTTTTGGTTGTTTGGCATATGCATTAGTGTCTGAACAACATTGCAGAAAATTGAATGATAAAGCAATAAAATGTATTTTTGTTGGGTACAATTATGAAGTAAGGGCTATCGTCTATATCATCCATAGACTAAATGCATTTTGGTTACCGGTGATATTATTTTTGTGGAAGATTTTATTCAGCCATTACTTTAATGTACTAAGGAGACATTTGTTAGCTCCAAAGACATGTATGATACTTTACTACCTGTTTTTATAGGTGCACAATCTAGTGCTGGTCCTAATGAGGCAACTTCTCAGCCTTTGCAGGTTTTGTGTGATGATGTATATAATTCCATTTTTTATGCAAATTCACATGATGCACTTGTTGATGAGAGAGCTGATATTGAGCAATATGCCAAAATGTCTAGTGCACACTTTGCGTGATAGCAAATTGGATACACCTCTATCATACCATACTCATTTAGGCTCTCATAATGCCTCTTTTGTATCAGATTTCTATGCTATCAGTGCGTCTAGTGTCTATGATGAGAATGAGCCTATTTCATTTGATGAAGCACAAAATTTAGAAAATTGGATGGTTGTTATGCAATCTTAATATGATGCTATAATGAAGAATGGTACTTGGTCTTTATGTTACTTGCCTCCTAGAAAGAAGGCCATTGGCATTAAGTGGGTATACAAGCTGAAGCATAAACCTGATGGAATAGTTGACAGGTATAAGGCTAGGCTTGTTGCAAAGGGTTATGTGTAGGAAAGAGGCATTGATTTTGATGAGACCTTTGCACCTACATGTTGTATGACTAGTGTTCATAGCATCTGTGCACTTGCAACCCATGATGGTTGGAATGTACATTAGTTGGACATTAAAACTGCATTTCTAAATGGTGACTTGCATGAAGAAGTGCATGTTCTTCAGCCTTGTGGCTTTGTGCAAAAAGGGCATGAAAACTAGGTTTGGAGGTTAAGGAAGGCATTATATGGTTTAAATAAAGCACCACATGCTTGGTATGAAAAGATACATGCCTATCTAATTGCACATAATTTTGAGAACAATCCAATTGAAAGCACCTTATATGTTAAGCATGCTAATGATATGCTTCTAATCATTGTTGTCTATGTTGATGATATGCTACTCATTGTTCCTATTGAGAAGCATATTGCTGATTTTAAGGATGATTTGCATGCCTCATTTGAGATGTCTGATTTGGGGCATCATTATTTGGGAATTCAGTTTATGCAAGTTGATGGTGGAATGGATTTGTGTCAAATGAAATATATTGACACATTATTGGAGTGTTTTGGGCTTGAAGCCTGTAAGCATATCACCACTCCTATGGAGAGAGGTTTAGGATTGAGTCTTCATGATGTTGGAGATGCATTTGTTGGTCTCTATCAGCAGGCTATTGGATGGTTGATTTACTTATGCATTACTCGGCCAGATGTTCAGTTTGCTATCTCAAAAATAAGGAGGTTTATGCATTCCCTAGGTGTGTCAAGCATTGGCAAGTAGTTAAGCACATATTTTCCTACTTGAGTGGTACCGGCCTACTTGGATTATTTTATCCCAAGGGGGGATCACTACCCCCCGATTTGCATGCTTTTATTACAGTGACTGGTCCGATTGCTTTGAAACTTGTGTGTCCACCAATGGTTTTTGCTTCATGCTTAGTAGCTCATGCATATCTTAGTTGAGCAAGAAACGGCCTACTATGGCCACTTCCAATTGTGAGGCTGAGTATAGGGCATCCTTCACAACGATTGTTGAGTGTGTGTGGCTCAGATGCCTTATGGCTGATTTGGGTGTTGATCAGTCTTCTGCCACCGCCATCTTCGCTAACAGTTAGAGCCCATTGGAAATTATGAGGAACCCTGTGTTCCATGCTCAGACTAAGCACATTGAGGTGCATTACCATTATGTCAGGGATAGGTTCTCTGTTGGAGAGATCAGCTTGGCATATATGCCCACACAGGAGAACATTGCAGACCTTTCCACAAAGGCTCTGCCTAGGCTAAAGTTTGAAGCTTTCCACAAAGCTTTGGTCTTACTTCCTTTTATGGATTGATTCCACATAGCTTGGCACTTCCTTACACATGAGTGATAGCTCCTTGTTCACTGCATTTCTCCTAGGGGGGATCTGTTGATATATTTAGGTAGTAATGTGTGTGAACACACTAGGATTGCGAGGACACTTTTTTCCCTCTTTAGGAGGTTTAGTTTTCCGGCTTGTATATACACCTATAGCCCTAATGGGTTGTTTATCTTTGTACATTATAGTGTTATCCAAGATTCTTCTTCTTCCTTGTGCTGTTCGCGTGCTTCCACATACGTCTAACTCCAACATTGGGAACTACCTTTAATTGATGGTTTTTATTGATGATTTCTCCAAGCATGCATGGGTCTAAATTAGGCATCCTCCATTTTGATCAAGGGATGGAATACATGCCTTTTGATTTTAATTCCTTTCTCATTGAGCATGGGATAAAACATCAGTGTATTGTGCCATATACACCTAAAAACAGTAGAGGTTCTAAAAAAAAGAATAGGTCTCTCATGGAGATGGTGAGATGTATGATGAAAACTCTAGCTTTACCACATAGCTTCATGCTTGAAGATTTTATGTGTGCATCATATGTACCTAGTAGGTGTCCCACCAACACAGTGCAATCAATCACTCCATATGAGGTTTGGCATGGTTGCAAGCCATCTGTTGCTCATCTATGTGTCTTTGGTTGTCTCACATATGAATTAGTGCCTAAACAACAATGGAAAAAAATGGATGATAAAGGAGTGAAATGTATTTTTTTTGGCTATAGCACGAAAAGCAAAGGATATCCTTTGTGTCATTCAAAGACTAAATGCATTCTAGTTAGCCATGATGTTGTGTTTGTGTAAGATGTAATTCATCCATTACTTCATGTACTAAAGAGATATCAATTAGGTTGAAATACATATACAATATTTTTTTTGCCTCTTTTTACAAGTGGACAGTGAAGTGTTGGTCCAAATAAGGCAATATTTTAGCCTTTAGAGGTTCCACATGATGATGCAAATTCTTCCATATCTGATGCAGATTTACACGATGCACTTGTCGATGAGAGGGATAATATAGAAGAGGCTAAAAATATGCCTAAATGACTCATGCAAACTTTAAGAGATAGCACATTAGATGAACCTTTCTCATATCATACCCATTGAGGTTCTTATAGTCCTTCCTTTGCATCAAATTGTTGTGCAATAGATGCTACTATGCAATCAAAGTATGATGCTATTGTGAAGAATGGTAGTTCATTTTAATATGATTTTCCTCCATGAAAAAGGCCATTGGCATTAAATGGGTATACAAGCTACAATATAAGCACAATGGAGCAATTGACTTGTATAAACCTAGGCTTGTCGCCAAAGGTTACCACAGTTACATACTTGCAATGCATCATGGATGGAATGTACATGAGTTGGATATTAAAACTACATTTCTGAATGATGAGGTACATGAAGAAGTGTATGTATTTCAATCATATGGTTTTGTGTAGAAAGTGCATGAAAACAGTGTGCAGGCTGCAAAAGGCAATAAATGGGTTAAAGTAGGCACCACATGCTTGGGGTTGAAAGATACATGCCTACTTGACTGCACATGGTTTTGAAATTAGTGCAACTAAGAGAACCACATATTTGAAGCATGTAGATGATGTGCTTCTGATCCGTTTTGTATAGGTTGATGACATGCTACTCATTGGTCCTAACGAGAAGCATATTTTTGAATTTAAAGCTGATTTGCATGCCTCTTTTGAGATGAAAGATTTGGGCATTTATGTCATTATTTGGGCATCCACTTTATGCAAGTTGATGCACAGACAATGTCAAAAGAAATATATTCACAAATTACTGCAATGTTTTGGCATTGAAGATTGCAAACCTATTTCCACTCCTATGGAAATAGGTTTACAGTTGAGCCTTCATGATGCCAAAGATGCATTTGATGTAGTTCTTTATCAACAAGTTGTTGGATGCTTGATTTACTTATGTATAATGTGGCTTGATATTCAGTTTGATGTCTTTGAGATGAGCAGGTTGATGCATTGCCTATGTTTCATGTGTTGGCACGCAATTAAGAAGATCTTTCATTATTTTAGTGGTACTCCACTATTTGGATTGTTTTATCCCAAGGGGGACCATTATCACCAAATTTACCTGCTCTTTCTACCTCATACTAGGCTGGTTGCTATGACAATCTTGTGTCCACTAGTGGTTTTTGCTTCATGTTTGGTAGCTCATGCATATCTTGGTTGACCAAGAAGTAGCCTACTTTGGCTAATTCTAGTTTTGAGACACAGTATAGGGAAACTTTCATAGAGATTGCTGAGTGTGTGGTGCTTAGATGCCTTTGGTTGATTTGGGTGTTATTCACTCTTCTTCCAACACCATCTTCACTGATATTCAAAGTGCATTGGAAAATGCTAGGAACCCTATTTTCCATGCTCGTGCAAAGCACATTGAGGTTCAGGATCAATATGTGAGGGAGAGGTTCTCTGCTGGAGAGATTTGTTTGGCTTATGTGCCCACCGAGTTAATGTTGTAGACTTTTTCATAAAGGCTCTGGCTAGGGAGAAGTTTGAAGCCTTTTATAAGGGTTTTGGCTAAATTACTTTTGGGAATTGATCTCCTTCCACAAGTCTTGGCATTTCCTTATACATGGCTGTTGGCTCTTTGTTCACTGCATCACTCCCAAGGGGTATTGGTTGATATATTTTGGTAGTGATGTGTGTGAAGACACAAGACTAGTGGGGCACATTTTTCGCTCTTTAGAAGGTTTTTTTCCTTATCTTGTATATATGCCTATAACCCTAATAGGTCACTTATCTCTGTACATTCACTTGCTAATACATTTATTATTGTGTTGTGCTCCAAGCTTCTTCTTCTCCTTTGTGTTGTTCGTGTGCTCTCGCATAACTTGAACTCCAACAACTCTCACACCCAAAGAGAAGAGCATGCAAAAATTATGGCAATGAAGTATGATCTTTTTCTTCTTGTTCAATTGTATAAAGAGAATGTACAATAATAACATAACACAATGATACATTGATTACAATATATAAAGATAAACACATAAAGAAAATCCAAATGACCATGAATGAAGAATTGGAAAGAAACTTTTATTCTATCACTCTTGGTAGATAGATTTGATGAAGATCACTAACAAACATCTCTAACATATATAAAAATAATCACTAAAAATTTCAAAGAAAAGAAAGGTTGTACCTTTCATCCCTAATCATCACATGTTGAGCTTGATAAATCAATAACCCTGCTCAAGATCAAGATCATGTCTTGTAATCCTAGCATCTATGAAGATATTAGTAATTTGTTCCACTATACTCACATAAACAATAACAATATTCTCATCCAATAACTTTTCCCTAATGAATTCATAATGTCTCTCAATATTTTTTTTTTCTAGCATGAGAAGTAAAATTTTGTGCTAATGATATTCTACTAAGATTATGATAATTAGTAGTAATAGGTGTTGGAGATTGAGATTTATGGAAGCATACAAACAACACAAGGAAGAAAAAGAGGCTTGAACATACAAGCCAAGGAAAAAAAACCTCCTAAAGAGGGAAAGAAATGCCTCAACCGTCCTAAGTGTGTTCACACACATCACTACCAAAGTATATCAACAAATATTGCCTCAGAGTGATGCAATGAACAAGGATCCATTACTCATGTATAACGAAGTATCAAGCTATGTGGAAGTAGATCAATCCACAAAAAGGAAGGAAGCCCAAAGCTTTGTGAAAAGCTTTAAACTTTTTGCTAGGTAGAGCCTTTGTGAAAAGGTCTCCAATGTTATTTTGTGTGGGCACATATGGCAAACTAATCTCTCTAGTAGAGAACCTCTCCCTATCATTATGATAGTGCACCTCAATATTCTTTGAGCGAGCATGGAACATAGGATTACTTCCAATGGCCAATGTGCTTTGAATATGAGTGAAGATGGTCATGGCACAACACTAACCAACACCCAAATCAACTGAGAGGCATCTGAGCCACACACAGTCAATAGTTGCACTAAAAACTACCCTATAGCCAACCTCACAAATAGAACTAGCCAAAATAGGATGCTTCTTTCTCAACCAACATATGCATGAGCTACCAAGCATGAAACAAAAAAAAACTAGTGGACACACTTGTGTCATAGCAACAAACCCAACTAGAGTAAAAGAAAAAGCATGCCAATCTATGGATAATGATCCTCTTTGGGATAAAGCAATCCAAGTAGTCTAGTACCACTCAAGTAGCGAAAGATGCACTTAACCATTTGTCAATGCTTGACACATGATCAATGCATAAATTTTCTCATGTGAGAGACATTAAACCAAATATCAGGCCAAGTTATGCATAAGTATATTAAGCATCAAATAGCATGTTGATAGAGAACAAGATCAAATGCATCTCGAGCATCATGGAAACTCCACCATAAACCTATTTCCATAGGAGCTTCAATAGGTTTGCAACTTTCAAGGCCCAAATGCTACAATAATGTGTCAATATATTTTTTCTAACAAAAAGTTATTCCCCCATCAACTTGCATAAATGGAATACCCAAATAATGACGCAAATGCCCCAAATCTGACATCTCAAAGGAGGCATTCAAATCAGCCTTAAATTAAGCAATGTGCTTCTCATTAGGACTAGTGAGCATCAATGTCATCAACATACATAAAAGTGATCATAAATACATCATTTGCGCACTTAACACATATGGTTCTCTCAGTTGGATTGTTCTCAAAACTATGTGCAATCAAGTAGGCATGTATCTTTTTATACCAAGTATATGGTGCTTGCTTCAAACCATATTATCCATTATTCAACCTACATAATTTTTTTTCATGCCCTTTCTATGCAAAACCGTGGGGCTGAAATACAAAAACTTCTTCATGCAAATCACCCTTCATAAATGCATTTTTAATGTCCAGCTGATGTACATTCCAACCATGATGAATTGCATGTGGATAGATGCTATGAACTATGGTCATTTGGCAAGTGGGTACAAGTCTCTCCTCACAAGCAATGCCTCTCTCTTGCTCATAACCTTTCGCAACAAGCTTAGCCCTATACCTAACAAATGTCCCATCAAGCTTACGTTTTCTCTTGTATACGCATTTGGTTTCAATTCCCTTTTTGCCTCAAGGCAAATCAAATAAAGACCAGGTACTATTTTTAGCATCATTTGTTGATTAGATAATATCCATCCAACTTTTTGAGTTTTGTACTTCATCGAAAGAAAGAGGCTCATTCTCATTAGAAAGACTAGAGGCAGTCATTGTATAGCAATCTAATTCAAAGGAAGCATTATGAGACCCTTAACAAGTACTATATTATAGAGGTGCAACTAATTTGCTATCTCTCAAAATCTGCACCAACCATTTAGGCATAGTTTTTTGCCTCCTCTATATCCATCCTCCCATCAACAAGTGCATCATGTAAATCAGCATTAGAAATGGAATGATCTACATCATCATGTGGAAACTCGAAAGGCTAAAAAATAGCCTCACTTTCATGAGCACTTGACTATCCACCCATAGAAGGATGTAGCAAAGTGTCATACACATCTCTAGAGCTAACTAAAGTTTCCTTGGTACATTAAAGTAATGGCTGAATTGCAACTTCCATAAAAACAACATCAGAGATAACCAAAATGAATTTAGTATGTGGATGATACAAAAGATAGCCTTTTGTTTTGGAACTATACCCAACAAAAATACATTTGACTTCTTTACCCAACTACCTATGTTGTTGTTTGGGCAGTAATGCATATGTTAGACAACCAAACACACACAAATGCGCAACAAATGGCTTGTGACCATGTCAAACTGAATATGGAGTGATAGATTGCATTGCTTTGGTAGGACACCTATTAAGTACGTATGTTACACACATAAAGACCTCAAGCAAGAATCCATCTAGTAAAACATGACTTTTGATCATACACCTCGCCATTTCCATGATAGACCTATTCTTTCTTTAGGCAACTCCCTTTTTTTGAGGTGTATATGATAGTATACATTGATGATTTTGATGGAGACCTTCAAATCTCCCATGCACATCTACCTTGAATTAAGAAAACTTCTATGTGAAGCAGAGACAAGAATTTACATCAATTACTTCAAAAATTTCCAAGGTCAAGACTAAAATATACTTCCTTCTTCAATTCTGAATTTTTGTTGTATTTCAAAATGTGTGCGCGAGGATTCAACTTCATTTCCTACAAATGTCATGTATTTCAATGCTTTGAATTGCATAATAATCTTCTTGTAATCCTTGCACATCCTTGCGGTAGAATACACCTTTAATGAGATTGATAAAAACTTTGATTAATCACTAGGATCAAAAGTATGTCTGAAACTAATGTTTAGAAATGGCGACTTTCACATAAAAATCTTCAATCTATGATTTCTCTCAAACTATAACATGTTTTGTAAAATGATTTTGGAAATATCTTTCTTATCTCTAAAGATTAGATTTTTAGTGCTTAAAAAGAAAAAACTTTACACGCATCACTGATATTTGAACAAAACATTAATCGACGAGATGTGCCATTTTTGTGTCTTCACTTCAAAAAGTTGACATATGAATGTTCCTATGAATCATACACACTCTATGAAAGGAATTATGACATGAAACTTTAACAGTAGCTTGTTTTACTATTTGATTAGGTCTATTTACAAGGATTTCTAATGTATTTGATCATTTTGAGAGAAATATGAATTAGAATGAGCTCTAATTCTATAGTTTTCACTCGACACTTCCATCTCATCTATGATAATGAGTTCTCTTTATTTTTGAAATCATAATTGACTTATATAGCCATGAAATCATAAGTGGATCATGAAAGATACAATGTTATTCACTTGCTTTATGAAGTGGCTAACTATAATACACTAATTAGGTTCCTATGGAGTGAATATATGCTTATTCTTGCCTCATGTTTTCTATCCATTGCTCCCTTCATTCTAATTGAACTTTATATGCACGAAGGTTCTCTTTATCTTTTTCCATACTCTTGCTTGAATTATAGATCTTCATAAGCACCAATTTGTGATTGCTCTGCTTCAACAACTCCCTATCAATCACTAATTATGATTATGATCCTCTTCTTTATTGGTGCCCTCTCTTTGAATCTCTATAGCTTAGGTCCTTCTAGATTCTTAGTTAACATATCTGCTACTTGGTCTTTTTTTGGATCATATGTGACTTCAATTTTCTTATCAAGTACCTTTTTCCTCAAGAAATGATACTGAATCTCAATATGTTTAGTCCTGGCATGAAAAACACGATTAGCTGCCAAGTAAAGTGAACTCATGTTGTCACCATGTATAATTGCAACACCTTGTTCAACTCAAAGAATCTTCATCCAACTCTTCATCCGTATAACTTCCTTTGCTATCTCTACCATTCCTTTATACTCAACTTCTGTGGATGAGAAAGCAACTCTCTCTTGCTTCTTTGAAAATCATGATACTAGCTTATCTCCAATGTAGCATAAGTATCAATTAGTAGATCTTCTATCATCTCTACTACTTGCCCAATTTGCATCACTAACTACTTTGATTCTAGTGTCCAAAGTGAAACCATAGTACAAAGCTTCATTAGAAGTTCCTTTGATGCATCTTAGCACTCTTTTGTGCAACAATTCAATGAATTTTCATTGGACAATGCATAAACTGTGATAAAACACCAAGTGCATATGAAAGATCTCATCTTCTCAAGGTAGCATAAATCAAACTTTGAAAGATCTTCACCTCTTTCAGCTCTTCACCTCAATAGTTTCTTAGCTTATGATTTACCTCCAATGAGGTTGTTGAGATTTTGCAATTTTCCATGTTGAAGTTTTATAGAAGATTCTTCAAATACCTTTTCTGTGTAACGTACACTCCATGTTGAGTGTAAATGATCTAGATGCCTGGGAAATAGGATAAATTTCCCAAGTCACTTGTCTTGAACTCCTTCTCCATTTCCTTCTTGAGTTTTTGGATTCCTTTGGTATTTGTACCTATAAGCATAATATCATCAACATAGATACAAATGTATATGTACCCATCTTCACTTGCTTTCACTAGCAAGCTACTATCTGCCTTTGATGCTTGATATCCAAGTTCATTTAAGAACTTTAGAAGTGTATAATTCCAAGCCCTTGGGTCCTGCTTCAACTTATACAAAGCTCTTTTGAGATTGCACACACAATCTGATCCACTTGGATCTTTGAAGCCCTCTGGTTGTTCCATGTATACTTCATCTACAATGTCTCCATTAAAAAAAAAAAGCATTTTTAACATCCAATTGAGATAGATTCCATCCTTTGCAAGCTGTAATAGCTATTAATGTTCTAATGGTAAACATTTTAGCCATGAGACTACAAGTTTCACCATATTCCACACCTTGTGCCTGAGCATATCCTTTGACTACTAGTCTAGATTTATATCTAGAAGCCCTTCCATCTATAAATCGTTTTGTTTTATGCACCTATCTACATCCAGTTACCTTCTCATTTCTTGGTTTAGGTACCAAGTCCCATGTATCACTCTCCAGTAGAGCACCATGCTCTTTCTTCATATCTTTTTCCCAATTATCTTTACCTTTAGCTTTTGCATATGTTGATGGATCTTCATCTATCTTCAATATGTATGCATAATCTTTGGTTGTCATGTAAGAAGTGTCATAGCTATACCGTATAGGTTGCTTTCTTTCTCTTGATGACCTTCTTATCTCTACACTCCTTGAAGTCTCTGCCTCATCATGTTTTGGATGAAATCTTGATCTATCAATATTTGATTTTCCTCTCCTTGTCTTCATGACTTCTTCGAAATCTGCATGAGTATTATTTGAACTTGTATACCATGTATTTTGTTCATGAAATGTTTTATCTTTAGAACTAAGAAATTGTTTTGTAGCTGGACTCCACAACCTATATCCCATTTTGTTATCATCATATCCTATGAAGACATACTTCTCTACTTCACGTTCTAGTTTATGCCTCAATTGAGATGGAACATAAGCATATGCTAAACATCCAAAAAATTTTTAATGATCAAGATTAGGTTTCTTACTCCACCATGCTACATAAGGGGTTATACCATCCAAAGCTTTATAAGGTAACCTATTTACAACATATCTTGTTGTGTCAAGAGCTTCTGCCCATAAGTCATTAGGGCAATTCTTCTCCTTCATCATGGTTCTAGCGAATTCCACAAGTGCTCTATTCCTCCTTTCAGCAACTCCATTTTGTTGAGGAGAGTGCTAAAGTCACCTCTGATTTTATACCTTCATTCCATAAGTAATCATTAATTTTTTTGGAGAAATAGTGTCCCCCTCCATCTGATCTCAATCTTTTGAGCTTTTGTTCTATAACCCTTTCTGCATATGCATGATAATGCTTAAATGTATTAAACACTTTAGATTTATCCTTGATCAGATAGAGTGTGATCCATCTTGTTGCATCATCTACAGAAAAAACATAATTTTTGGATCCATTGATATTATAATCCTTTCAAGGACCCCACACATCTGTATTGATTAGTTCAAGCTTTTTTGTATGTATAAATCCCTGTTTCTTATATGATTGTTTGTGTGCTTTTCCTAATTGACAAGCTTCACACTTGTATGTCATGTGGTGACCTTGAATATTGGGTAGACCTAGTAGTGAATCATTGTTTTGCATGTCTTTTATACCTCTCTCATTGAAATGACCTAATCTTTTATGTCGTAGGTCCAACTCAATCATCTTTTGACTTTCATATGTGAACAAGGAATGTCCTACATTACCTTGTACCTTCAGAGTAAAAAGTCTTCCTTATTTTTTTCTTGCAACAATACTCATGTAGCCTTGATTTGGATCTTCAACATAAAATCCATCATTGATGAATCTGACTTCATACCTTTTCTCAATAATTTGTCCTACATTGATTAAATTCTTTGGAATTGTAAGAACATAGAGTACCTTACTCAGAAGTGTACTTATATTATTTTTCTTTATTCATCTAATGCTCTAAATTTTATGTTTGGTATTGTCTCTTGTTTGAACTATGTGTCCATTTACCTTTTGTTCCATGTCAATCATCAAGGCAATGTTCCCACTCAGGAGATTGCTACATCATGAGTCAATGTAGAATACTCTTTGGTCTTCATTTGTTACTTTATGTGTAGCATTCATGATTAGAGTTGAATCCTTCTTTTGACGTGATGCATAATTGTAGTAGGTATTGTTGTAGGATTGATTCTGGAAGTTTCTTCCACCTCCTCTACCATAGATATTCCTACCACCTCTACCTCTAAAATTACTTCTTTGGTTTCTTCGTCCTCTACCTCTTTGATTGTAGTTCTGACTGTAATTGCCATTGTTCTGATTATTGTGCCAACATTCATTTGCCAAGTGCTTTGTTTTACCACAAATCCAACAAGCTCTGCCATTGTTTTTAATTCTTTCCACCTCTTCCTCTTCCTCTTCTATTTCCTTTACCTTTAATAAAGTTAGCTTGATTCGATGTGCCTTTGTCTTCACTTAATTGTTGCTCGTCCTTAGCATTCTTCTTCTTGTCCTTTGAATACATAACTTGACCTGCATTTTTCTCATTTTCGTTTTTAACATCTTGTTCAAATGTTAGCATATTTCTTAACAATTATTTAGAACTAGAGTGAAATGATCTAATGATAATTAAGTTGACAATATGAGAGGCTTTCACCTTTCATGTCCTCTTAGTCTTTGTAAGGATATACCTTACCAATTTATATTCTTCAATGTCCTCATCAATTGCACCTAAGCAATATGTAATATCTCTCATCTTTGTTACATAATCGGAAATCCAATGTAAAAATTTCTTTTTGAAGGTTGTAAATTATACCCATAGTGAGGCCTTCCTCAACTTGGTTGCATTTTGGAAATGTTCCTCCAAAGCATTCCATATATGAGTTGCACTCTCTATACCTCTGATGTGTGGCAAGAGATAATCATTGATAGCCATGTAAATAATGATCCTTGCATGAGCATCTTTCTTCATCCAACTCTTTAAATCTGCAAGCTCTTCTCTAGTTGGAAAACTAGAATATCTAGACTCTCGCTTTTCTTCTTCTCTTGTGATGTATCCCATAAAGTCTTTTCCCATAAGATGAACTTCCATTCTCATAGACCATGTTGGATAGTTTTCTCTATCAAGATTCTCTATCAAGATATCATTAGTTAGATCCTATACCTTTTCGAGTTAATTCTTGACTCCTTCTCATCCTTTTGAATTTCCTTTGTATCACTCTAAAGTTCTTTTGCAAAACTTAAACTTTCCAATCTTTTCTTTAACTTCAATTTAAAAAATATATAGTAGTCAAGAATTTCTTCTTCACTCTTAATTACTTTAAAGCTTTCCAATATTGAGACTAAAATACACTTCCTTCTTCAATTCTAGATTTCTATTGTATTTCAAATAGTCCACCTAATGTTTCAACTTCATTACCTAAAAATGTCATGGATTCCAATGCTTTAAATTTCATAATAATCTTTGTGTAATCCTTGTGCAACCTTGAGGTACAATACACCTTTGATTAGACTGATTAAACTTTGATTAGTCACTAAGATCAAAAGTATGACTGAAACTAATGTTCAGAAATGGCCACTTTCACCTAGGCAACTTCAACCTCTGATTTCTCTCAAACTATAACCTGTTTTGTAAGATGCTTTTGGAAATATCTTCCTTATCTCTCAACTTATATTTCTAATGCTTAAAAACAAAAAAAACGTACATGCATCATTGAGATCTAAGAAAAATCTTAATTGACTAGGTGCACCACTTTTGAGTATGCACTTCAAAAAGCTGACATATGAATGTTCCTGTGAATCATAAACACTTGATTAACTGAAATAGAACATGAAACTTTAACCATAGCTTGGTTCACTGTTGAATTAGATCTGTTTATAAGGATTTTTTATCCACGTGATCATCTTGAGAGAAATGTGAATTAGACTGACCTCTAATTCTACAATTTTCACTCGACACTTCTACCTCATATATGATAATGAGTTCTCTCTTTTTTTAATTTCATAATTGAGTTATATAGCAATGAATTTGTAAGTGGATCATGATCAATACAATGTTATTCACTTGCTTTATTAAGTGGCTAACTATAATACACTACTTAGGATCCTCTGGAGTAAATATATGCTTAGTCATGCCTCATGCTTTTTATCCATTGCTCCCTTCATTCTTCTTGATATTTATCTGCACTTCGATTTATCTTTGTCCATACTCTTTCTTGAATTCATTAATCTTCATAAGAACTAATTTGTGATTGGTCTGCACCAACAATTTTATCCCATACCCAACCTGAAATGCATTAAAATTAGAAGACATGTATTCCCCCCTTCAATCAAAACGTAGGGTGCCCAATCTACATGCTAATAGATTTGTTCCTATAACCAAAAAATACTTGAAGCATATAAAAACTATGGAATTTTCTTTCTTTGGATGAACCCATGCATGCCTGGATAAAGCATCAATATAATTCATGGTAAATATAGCTCCCAAAAGCAGGTGTTTACATAGGTCCATAGACATCACTATGAACAAACTACAATTCATGAGGAGCTCAAAATCAATTATCTTTTGGGAAGGATGTGTTGGAGTCCGAAGTCTACAGAAGCACACGAATAGCACAAGCAAGACAAAGAAGCTTGGAGCACAACACACAATACTGAATGTATTACCACTAGAATGTACAAAGATAAGTAGCTCATTAGGGCAATAGGCATATATACAAGCCGGGGGGAAAAGCCTCCTAAAGAGGGAAAAAGGTTCCCTAGTAGTCCTAGAGTGTTCACACATATCACTACCTAAATATATCAACAAATCCCCCTTGGGAGTAATGCTCTGAACAAGGAGTTGGCACTCATGTATAAGGAAGTGCCAAGCTATGTGGAATCAATCCACAAAAGGAAGTAAGCCCAAAGCTTTGCGGAAAGCTTCAAGCTTCTCCCTAGGTAGATGCTTTGTGAAAAGGTCTATAATGTTCTCCTGCGTGGGCACATATGCCAAGATAATCTCTCTAGTAGAGAACCTCTCCCTAACATAATGATAATGCACCTCAATGTGCTTAGTGTGAGCATGCAAAATAGGGTTCCTCACAATTGCTAATGCGCTCTAACTATTAATGAAGATGGTGGTTGCAAAAGACTAATTCTTCTTGATCCTTGGCACAATTAAAGCATCTGAAAACGTGAAACAACTACCATCAGTAGTAGTATGAATGATCTTACCAACTCCTATGATAGTATAAGAGGAGTTGTTGGCGCATGTGATAGTATTCCTTGTAGGGGCTGGCTCGAGTGAAGTGAAGAAAATGCGCTACAAGGTAACATGTTTGGTTGCCCCAGTATCAAAATACCAAACATTTGAGTCTACTGCAGACATACATTGCTCATGAGAAGATGGGTCAAAACTACAAATAGTAGTAAATGCCCATTCTTCATTCTGCACAAGATTAGAAGACTCTCTTTTTAGTGTAGAGGCCTCTACAACTACCATTGTAGCCTCCATTTTCTTTGCCTGTTTAGCAGCCAGTTTTGGATAGCTCTTAATGGCATGATCGTTTGCTTTATAGTATTTACAAAATAATTTCTTCTTTTCTAATTTCTTCTCATCTTTGTCTTCCTTCTTTCATTGTGCAGAATTAGTAGATTTCTGCTTACTAGTGGAATAGCTCCATTTTCCTTTATTATTATAACTAGCCAGGAAAGCTTGATCTGTAACACGCATAATAGACCTATTCTGCCTAGATTGATCTTCTTGCAACAAAACAAAAACTAAATCTTCAAATGTTGAGGCATTTGGATTTCCTTTCATCATCAAACAAAGAGTATAAGGAAAACTCTGATATGAGTCAGGAAGACCATTCAAAATAGTTTGCACAAGTGAACTGTCAGGAAGGACTCCATCAGTAGAAATCAAATGTTCCTTCAAATCCTTGATCTTTGTCAGAAAACACATTTGCATCAGGTTTAGTATGTATATTTCTAGTACCTGTATTCACAGGTGTAATAGGACGTTTTCCAATACCCTGTATAATATTCCACAGTCCTTTTGTGACTAATACATGATGCATCATATAAGCCCACAACTGGTGATTCGTACCATCCAACTTATCCTCACTAGCCAAGATAAAAAATACATCAGTGGTTTCAACCATGGCCACTAACTAAAATACCCTAATGCAGAAAAATAAATGTATTTGAAAAGGTTGAACAGAAGTACCCTGACAAGTTCTACTAAACCTGTAGTAGACTTCAAGACGCTTATACTAGTGAACAAAAAATTGTATATATCTTTGGCACAAAAAGATAAAATAGCCTGCACAAGCGTTGTGATAGTGTAGTCGAAGGCCGAAATGAGCTTCGACCGCATTTCTAGTACCAAAGAGCGAAGATGTTTTATATCTCTAAAACACCCTAAGTATGCTCACCAAATTTAGTGTGATTCTAAGCCTATGATGGGAGGGGTGTTGACAATGCCCTAGATGAAGCGACAACCTGCTCTGATACCAATTGTTGGAGTTAGATGTCTATAGAAGCACACGAATAATACAAGGAAGAAGAAGAAGATTCAATCACAACACACAATATTGAATTTATTACCACTAGAATGTACAAAGATAAGTAGCCCATTAGGGCAATAGGAGTATACACAAGATGGGAGAAAAAACCTCCTAAAGAGGGAAAAAAGTGCCTCGGTGGTCCTAGAGTGTTCACACACATTAGTACCTAAATATATGAACAAGATGAATGCTGTATTTTGCCCAAAATGCAGGCTTCAAAGACATGTTTACAAGGTGTCTCAAGTTTGGGCAAAGAGGAGACCATTTGAGTTTTCTATAGGCATAGAAAGCTAGCAAAATTGAGATGAACAAAGCATGCATGCCAAAGCTTTGAATCTAACATAGCGTGAAAATTTTGAATTGCACATTTTGATCATTCACAAATTTTGCACAATGTATGTGTTTATACAGCCTAGGAAATAAAAAACCACAATTAATAAAACATCACAATTTTAGAGATCATTAATTGTACAAACATCTTTCATCAACAAGTTTTACAACCAAGCCAATCTTGGCTAATTTTGAAAATTACCATAGACTTTTCGTGATCTCTGCTACATACAAAGCATCTAGCAATATGAAATACTACCATCAAGTAGTTAGAACAATCTCACCAACATGCATTACAATATGAGATGATTTGTTTGCACATGTGAAAGTATTTCCTATAGGGGCAAGCTCAAGTGAACTAAAGAAACTAACTATGAGTTAATATGTTTAGTTACCCCACTATCAAAGTAGCAAGCATTCACATCTACTGTAGACATACAACACTCATTAGAAGATGGTTCATAGCTTCATGTAGTAGTAAATGCCCCTTCTTCATTATGAACAATATTAGTAGACTCTATTTTAGGGGAAGGGGCCCTTGCAACAACCATGCTAACCTCATTCTTCTTTGTGTCTTTTGCAGTGAGTTTTGGAAAATTCTGTATGAGATGATCATTTCCCTTAAAAGTATTTGCAGAACTGTTTTTCAATTTCTATTTTCTTATCATCTTTGTCTTCCTTCAAATGTGCAACATTAGTAGATTTCTTCTTACTAGTAGATGAGCTCCATTTATCTTTTCCCTTCTAATTAGCTAGGAAAGCTTGATCTGTGACACTCATAATGGACCTATTCTACCTAGATTGATCTTGCCCCAACAAAACAAAGACAAACTCCTCAAATGTTAAGGTAATTGGATTGCCTTTCATCATCAATTGAATTGTGGAA
Source organism: Ceratopteris richardii (assembly GCA_020310875.1). Lineage (NCBI taxonomy): Eukaryota > Viridiplantae > Streptophyta > Polypodiopsida > Polypodiales > Pteridaceae > Ceratopteris > Ceratopteris richardii. The sequence continues at coordinate 19,472,147 of CM035431.1, read as the reverse complement.
GAAAAACTTTGATATGAATCTAGAAGGCATTAAGAATAGTTTCCAAAAGTGAACTATCTCGCAAGACTTCCTCAAGAGAAATCAAATGCTCCTTCAAATCTTTGATCTTTGTCAAAAATCCATAAAATCTATTTCATTCATGTGCTCACTCTCCAACCATTTTCAAAGGTAACAAACACAAGCCTCATTTCTTTCTTGCTATAAAGTGGTAAGTGTATCCCAACCATCCTTTACTATTTTGCAAGAGTGAATTTGAGGGATAATTACACGTTTGAGAGATAAAGCTATTAGTTCTTGAGCTTCACCATATCTACTATCCCAATGAAGTTTCTTTGCAGTAGGTTGAGCAGGAACTGCAACACAAAAAGGAATTTGAATATCATCATCTTCAATGGTAGTTGCGTCACCTTCAATAACAATATTTGCATGTGTAGTAGGATATTTTTTTTTTCATCGCACACAATATTCCATAGTCTTTTTTCTAACAATACATGATGCATCATATATGCCAAAATTGGTAATTAGTACCATCCAACCTACCCTCAACATCCAACATACGGACTACACCACTACTTTGATCCATGGCCACTCTTTAAATACCCTAATGCAGAAAAATGACTTTTTCTCAAAAATTTGATCAAAACCATCCTTTCAAACCCTTATAAAGCTATAGCAGACTTTGAGGTGCTTGTATTAGTGAACTGAAACCTATATATATGTTTGGCATAAAAGGAGGAAATTGCCTATATGAACACTATGATAGTGCCTTTGGAGGCCAATACAATCACATATCAAAATTTCAATGCCACAAAGCAAAGCTATTTTGAACTCCTCATTTCCCTATGATGCTTACCAATTTTTGTGCATTTCTAAGACTATGACTAGAGGGGTGTTGACAATCTTTTAGATAAAACGACAACATGCTCAGATGCCAATTGTTGGACATTGAAGTATTTGGAAGTGTTGGTGTAGGGAAATCAACAATTGATGTTTTAATGAAGAATTGAAGTCAAGGACTGAAGAAAAAGGTTCAAGTTGTGAAGCATGAAGGAAGAGTACATCCAGAAGATGAAGAGGTGTACACATATGCACATTAATAAAGAGATAGTTCACTTATACTTTTGTGTCGTCATGAACTTGTAAATATTTGCTTATATATATATAAAGGAAATGTTGGGGCAAATATGAGGGAGTGTAGAATACAAGAATTGAAGAGAATTTGAAGATTTTAGACACTTGAGAAGTATGAAGATTAGCTCTCTCATCTAGTTGAAAAATTCCTTCAGGAATGAAAGAAAATTGTGCCCGATGTTTCTATGCATTCTCCTTCTCTGCTTGATCATTTCAAGAATCCTTTTGTAGACATCTAAGTCCACAGTTAATGAGTCTATGGTTAAAGTTTGAGAGCCTAATTATAAATAGGCTGTGAGAATTATGAGTAGGAACATTCATATGTGAAGAAGTGTTCACTGTTTCTTGAAACAGGTGCAATCTCGATGGTCAATGATTTGATCATTTCTCAGTGCACAGGTTAAAGTTTTGCATGAGTAAGGAGTCAAAATTTAAGTTAGAAGGTAAGCCTTTGATAGTTAAAAGCATTTGTACAAACGGGTTCTAGATTGAGAGAACCAAGTGTTAGAAGTTATAGGTGTCTGAATCGACTTTTCAGAAGAGGAGTTTTAGACATAGGTAACTTGAGATCATTTCTCAAGATCTTCTGAATCTTTTGGAGTGATTCAACTTGGAGAAGGTGTGCAAACTGTAGGCGACACCTTGTGCAAAGTTTCATCAAAACCTTTACACATTTGATAAGTTAATGAGAGATATATGTGCAACAGACTTTTTGTGTAGTCATCTTCTTCACAGTTTTTTCAAAATCTTTATAATTGATCATTGATCCTCTAAAATTGGTGAAGGTTTGAGTTGCTCTTGTTATAGAGGTGCTGGAACCTCAAGAGTAGCTTTTTGTTTTGGAGATTAACACTGTCCATCAGTGGTATCAGAGCAGGAAGTATCAAAATTGAAGGAAGGAGGATCCCGACTGCTGCAGTTGCAAAGAATTTAACATTTGAAGGCTCAAAAGGTGAAAGCTTGAGAGCAAAGCTTGAGAAGGAGTCATACAACATCAAAGAAGTCAAAAGGAAATTTTTTTGAAGTAAAGGTACATCTATTATTCATAAAGTTTGAAGAATTCAATACATAGATGAGGAAAGGATGGGAGATTCTCTTCAAATAGAGAAGTTGGATAGAGAGAACTATCTAGCATGTTCAATGAGGATGGAAGCTCATCTTATGAGCAAAGACTTGATAAGTTATATCACAGGTGAAGATGGATCACTATCTATGTGATCAAAGATAAGTCAGAGCTATTCAATACATTCAAACATTATCATGTGTATGCAGAGAGAATTACAGGTCATAAATTGAAGAGACTAAGGTCAGATGGAGGGGGAGAGTATTTCTCTAATGAGTTCAGTGATTGCTTGTGGAATGAAGGTATAAAAAGGGAAATTACTTGTAGGTACTCTCCTCAACAAAATGGTGTAGTAGAAAGGAGAAATAGAACTCTTTTTGAGTTTGCAAGATCCATGATGAAGGAGAAAAATTGCCCAAATTACTTGTGGGCTGAGGCTCTAAATTCAGCTACTTATTTGGTCAATAGGTTACCATGTAAAGCTTTGTAGGGTATGACACCATATGAGGCATGGTGGGGTAAGAGACCTAATCTAGACCATTGCAAAGTATTTGGATGTTTGGCATATGCATATGTGCCATCCCAATAAAGGCACAAATTGGAACCTAAAGCTGAAAAGTATGTATTCATTGGTTATGATGATAAGCATATGGAATATAGGTTGTGGAGTCCATCCACAAAACAATTCCTTGTATCAAAGAATGTTACATTTGATGAGCAAGGTACTTGGTATGCATGTACAATCAATATTAATGCAGGTAATGAAGAAGTTGTGAATCAAAAGAAAGGTAAATCAAAGGTTCAGATATTTGATGAAGAGGAGAATAATCAAGTACAAGTTGAAGTTGAAGAAGTGCCAAGATTTGATCCAGAGTGTGTTGAACTAGAAACCTCAAGGAGTGGAGAACTCAGAAGGTCATCAAGACACAAATGGCAACCTACAAGGTATAGCTATGACACTTCTTTTTTGGCTACCAAAGATTATGCTTATATGATAAAGGCAGATGAAGACCCTTCTACATATGAAGAGGCAAAAGGTAAGGAAAATTGGGAGAAAGCTATGCAGGAAGAGTATGATGCATTGATGGAGAATCAGACATGGGATTTAGTTCCTAAACCAAATAGTCAGAAGATCATTGGATGCAAATGGGTCTACAAGACAAAGAGATTTGCAGATGGAAGTGTGTCTAGGTATAAAGATAGACTAGTTGTGAAAGGGTTTGCTTAGACATATGGTATTGATTATGACAAAACATATAGCCGTGTGGCAAAGATGACAACCATCAGGACACTCATAGCCATTGCTACATGTAAAGGTTGGAAATTATGTCAATTAGATGTGAAGAATGCTATTTTAAATGGTTATATTTCAGATGATGTTTTCATGGAGCAACCACAAGGATTCAGAGATGGAAGGTATCCAGATCATGTGTGCAAGCTCAAGAGAGCTTTGTATGGTTTGAAGCAGGCCCCAAGGGCATGGAATTATAGAATTTTAAAGTTCTTGAAAGAACTTGGATTTCAAGTATCAAAGGCAGATAGTAGCTTGCTTGTTAAAGCAAGTGATGATTGATTCATTTACATGTGCATATATGTTGATGATATAATTCTTACACGTACATATGAGAAAGGTATTCAAAGCTTAAAGAAGCAAATGGAGAAAGATTTCAAGATCAGCGACTTGGGAGACTTGTCATATTTCTTGGGCATGGAGATCTCATACACTCAACATGGGGTGTATGTAACTCAAGAAAGGTATTTGAGAAACTTGTTGATCAAGTTTAAGATGAATGATTGCAGGGTAGCACCTACTCCAATGGAGGTGAATCACAAATTGAGCAGATATGGAGGTGAAGAGTTCAAGGACATGAAACTACATCAGAGTTTGGTTGGTAGTTTGATCTATGCTACATTAACTAGGCCTGACTTGTCATATGCAGTTGGAGTATTATCTCAATTCATGCATTGCACTAGGAAAGAACATTGGATTGCAAGTCAAAGAGTGTTGAGGTACATTAAGGGTACACTCAAAGAAGGTTTGTATTATGGTTTTACATCAAGATTTATAGTGATACAGATTGGGCAGGTAATCCTGATGATAGGAGATCAACATATGGATACTTGTGTTATGTGGGAGATAAGTTAATTTCTTCGTGTTCAAAGAAGCAACACACAGTTGCTTTATCATCTATAGAAGCAGAGTACAAAGGTATGGTGGAAGCTGCGAAGGAAGTGATATGGCTAAAGACTCTCATGAAGAGTTTTAACATCATACAGAGTACACCCACTATTCATGGAGATAACATGAGTTCATTGTATTTAGTTGCTAATCCTGTTTTTCATGCTAGGACCAACAACATTGAGATTCAGTATCACTTTCTAAGAGAGAAGGTGATGGATAAAGAGATTGAAGTAATACATACTTCAAAAAAAGATCAGATAGCTGATATTCTAACCAAAAGCTTGGATGGACCAAAGCTACAGAGATTCAGAGACATGGCAGGTATAAAGAAGATAAAGAAAACCTCAATTGATGATTGAGAGGGAGCTGTTGGTGCAGGGCAATCAACAGTTGATGTTTTAATGAAGAATTGAAGTCAAGGACTGAAGAAAAAGGTTCAAGTTGTGAAGCATGAAGGAAGAATACATCCAGAAGATGAAGAGGTGTACACATATGTTCATTAATACACAGATAGTTCACTTATACTTTTGTATAGTCATGAACTTGTAAATATTTTCCTATATATATATATATATAAAGGAAATGTCAGGGCAAATATGAGGGAGTGATTAGAAGAGTTTAGACACTTGAGAAGTATGAAGATTATATCTCTCATCCATTTGTAAAATTCCTTCAGGAATGAGAGAAAACTGCGCGCGATGTTTTTGTACATTCTCCTTCTGTGATTGATTATTTCAAGAATCCTTCTGTAGAAATCTAAGTCCATAGTTAATGAGTCTATGGTTAATGTTTGAGAGCCTAATTGTAAACAGGCTGTTAGAATTATGAGTAGGAACATTCATATGTGAAGAAGTGTTCACTATTTCTTGAAACAGGTGCAATCTCGATGGTCAATGATTTGATCATTTCTTAGTGCATAGGTTAAAGTTTTGCATGAATAAGGAGTCAAAATTTAAGTTAGAAGGTAAGCCATCTATGGCTAAAAGCATTTGTACAAACGTGCTCTAGATTGAGAGAACCAGTTGTTAGAAGTTACAGGTGTCTGAACCGACTTTTCAAAAGAGGAGTTTTAGAAATAGGTAACTTGTTGAGATCATTTCTCAAGATCTACTGAATCTTTTGGAGTGATTCAACTTGGAGAAGGTGCGCAAACTATAGACAACACCTTGTGCAAATTTTCATATAGATTGAGAGAACCAAGTGTTAGAAGTTACAGGTGTCTGAATCGACTTTTGAGAAGAGCAATTTTAGAAATAGGTAACTTGTTGAGATCATTTCTCAAGATCTACCGAATCTTTTGGAGTGATTCAACTTGGAGAAGGTGCGCAAACTGTAGACAACACCTTGTGCAAAGTTTCATAAAAAACTTTACAAAATTGATAAGTTCATGAGAGAGATATGTGCAACAGACGTTCTGTCTAGTCATCTTCTTCATAGTTTTTTCAAAATCTTTATTATTGATCATTGATCCTCTCAAATTGGTGAAGCTTTGAGCTACTTTTGTTATATAGGTGCTCTAACTTCAAGAGTAGCTTGTTCTTTTGGAGGTTAACACTCTCCATCACGAAGCATGTGAACAACATAAGGAAGAAGAAGATGCTTGGGGGACCTTTGTACTTAACCTTTGTACTCGACAAAGCAACAATGTGATGCTTTGTACTCTATGATGTAACAATAACTCTCCCATATGAAAATACAAAATTAATAATACATCTTCCATCTAAAATATTTCCAAATTAATGTGCATTTTGTGTACCCATAAACCTTTAATTCAACACCAAATTCATAAAATCATGTATAACCAAAATAACACACATAACATAGAGTTCATCTTAAAGATCTATATGTGGTTTCTCAAGAACCTACATGAAATAAATATGTACTGCCACATTATAGATTAGATCAGGCCTTGTTATTCTGTAATGCATGACACTCCCGGCACTCCTTCAACACATAGTAGCATTTTTCAATACTTCACATAAGGTAGCATCCAAGTTCAAACTTCAATCCAATGGCATAAATATTTTCTTATAATAAAACATAATATACATTTATAACATACTCGAGGCATATTGTCTTTGGGACAACCAAATACCTCTTTCTATATGTATAACTTCAATTCAAGACCAAGATTTTTCATGGAAAAAAGTGTTTCTTTGCCTCTGTAGTACTTTCTTCATTATGTCCACCTAGAGTGAAGTCAACAACATAAATAGCTACAATTGTTGACATCATCTACCTTAGTTTCATATAATGAATGATTTCATCACACATAGAAAATTCAATATAAGTTAATCAATAAAAAATTCCTTGCATGGCGAGCATGATTTGTTTTTAACCACATTCAAAGCCTTCTTCAATGTATAGACATATTGATGATGCTTTGGATCCTCATATCCTTGTCGCTGGTCCATGTGTAATTCTTCCTGCAATTCACCATGTAAGAACGCATTCTTCACATCTATCGGATGGATGATCCATCCTTTTTCTCAAAAACATGCAAAAAATGCTCTAACAATATCCATTTTTTCTACCAATTTTGATGTTTCCTCATTATCATTCCCATATGTCTATGTGTAGCCTTTACTAATAATCATGCTTTATAACTACTTATGCTACCATTAACATTATGATTTACCTTCTTCTTATCAATTTCCTTCTCTTAATCTAGATTTCAAATTGCGTCTTCAAAAGGACAAGGTTCACCATCTCCTATTAACTTATTCATGTAAGCAAAACTAAAAGCCAGATAGGTGTCATATATTAATCAGTAAATTGAGTTCTACATTGTGAGGAGATGGATGAGTATGCCGTAGAGATGAGCTAGTATTGCACAAAAACTACTCTACACCTGCCAAGTTAACTCCAGGAATGCTTAATAGACTCCTTTATCTTCTCAATAATGTGGTTGGAACCACCACATGATTTGGAACATCATTCCCAAAAGTTTGCATCAGAAAAGATAACTTGCATGTACTAGAAATGTGAAGAAACCTTCTTTTTTGGGACTAGAAGTGCTCAGTACTTTGCTCAGAGCTCACAACCTAGTATGAATTAACCAGAGAGCTTTTGCACACATCTATCTCTAGTATAGCTAACTAAAGTACCTTATTTCATCAATTTAGATGCACCATACATAGAGAAATAAATCTAACAAGTGAGGGGGGTCATCCTAACATTTCCGGAACTAGGAGGTGTGCAAACACAATAACCTTCCTTACTTCATATCTTGAGATTGGCTGAATTAAAGTTAATGAAAATTGACAAGTAGATACTAGAAACTGTAATCTAACTATACGGAAAAAGATTGAGTACACATAGAGAAAGCATTTCTACAAAGTCAATGAAATGATGCAGATGCAATAGAGTATAGTAGACAGAGATGTACTTGAGAAAATGTATCAAAATGTATATGCTAATGAGCATATGATACAAGGGACATGTAATATACTATTCATACATAAAGTGATCTCAATGTCTGCTCATTCATGTAGCTCCAAGTCTCTCTGAATAACTCACATGGCCCCATGACTAAAAAATCTCTATTTCTACTCATCCTGTGAGTTTTAATTTGAATTTTCCCTCACCTAAAAGTGTTCCTACACTTTAGGGATAGTTTGATTTTGATTCTTACTACCATGCGAGTCATGGGCTCAACTCCCTAACTTCACCAGATTCTTTACTCTCTTGGATTTTACATTTATATAGGGTGAATATGCTAAGAATGACTAGCATAGGTTCACATATAGTTCCTTCTTGTGAAGAGATAAAATGGATGTGTAGTGCCACGACTTTATCAATGCTCCTCAAGCCTAAGATGCTCTCATCTTTAGTCTTGCATGATTTCCTCGATTCTGATCATTGACTTGAACCTATTTAATTTGCCTCCATCCAATGCCATTGTCATCATATCTTCACATTGTTGTTGTGTAGATACATATGAGAGTTGTATCTCCTTATGATTTTTTCACTAACATAATGGTAGTGGACCTCTAGATGTTTATTCATGGCATGATAGATAGGGTTAGCATCATGATGTAATGAACTAATTTTGTCTCCAAATATGTGTAGAGTTGAAGTATTCAACCCTAAATCTGAATATAGGATCTTGATCCATATAGCTTCTTGAGTAGCATTTGCAAGTCCTCTTCATTCAGCTTTAGTTGATGAGAGAGCATCTATAGGTTGCTTCTTTAAAGGCCAAGAAATGTGCATGAATTGACTTAGCACACTAACTCCATAGCATATATCTACTCTAGTAAGAGTAGCATAGTTCAAACTTCCAAATAAGCTTTGGTAACTTGTCACATCTTCACCTAACTCATCTTCATGAGCACTTAACTTTTGATTTACCTCCATGGGTGTACATGCAACCTTTGTATTTTCCATCTTGAACTTGGTGAGCATATCTCCAATGTACTTTCTCTCAGTTAGAAACATACCTTTTTTTGTATATACTACTTCGAAACCTAGGAAGTATGTGAGTAAGCTAAGATCACTGATCTTGAACTCTTCCTTGATTTGAGCCTTGATCCTTCTGATTCCATCTACATCACTTCTTGTATTAATTATATCATATACATAGACACAGAGGTATATGACCCCTGAGTGGTTCCTCCTTATGAAGAGGGAAGGCTCTTCTTTGCTCACCATAAATCCTTTATCCTACAAATAAGTGACTAATCTATGATTGTAAGCTCTAGGAGCTTGCTTCAAACCATACAAGGCTTTCTTCAACTTACATACATATTCTGGATATGATTGATCTTCAAAGCCAGGAGGTTGAGCCATGTATACCTCCTCTCAAATCTAGCCATTTAGATAAGCATTTTTTAACATCCATTTGATAGATATTCCAATTCTTAGAAGATGCTACACTCATGAGTACTCTAATTGTAGGCATCTTTACCTCAGGTGAGAATGTCTCTTCATAATCAATACCTTGAGTTTGTGCAAATCCTTTGGCCACAAGCCTTCCTTTGTACCTATTAATTAAGCCATCAAAATTCATTTTTACCTTTTAAATCCACTTGAACCAATGGCCTTCATAGATGGTTTCTTGAGAACCCATTCCCGAGTCTGATTTTCTTGTAGAGGTTCTATCTCTTCTTCCATGGCATTTCTCATTCCGGTTTCTTCTTGGCCTCTTCCTATATAGATGGTTCTTCTGAGTTTGTATCACTAGCTACGTAAATAGAATGCTTAGCGACCAAAGAATTTTTATAACCATATCTTTTTGGTTTCCTCTTCTTTCTGGTAGTGCTTGGATTATATAGCCTATAACTATTATACTTTATGGGATATTTGGAATGAAGGTGTAATGCCTTGAGGATTTTAATGTGTTTTGTGTTTTGATTTAGCAGGTGAAGATCCATGAGGGTGTGAATGCGCATGGACTTGGAGATATTTAGAAGAATATTTTTAGAAGATGGTTATTTTTAGTTATTTTTGTAAAAAATAATGGATCGCTTTAGAAAGCGACGTTTTTGTAAAAATAGAAAATTACGAACTTGTAAATAAAGCAAAAACACGCTTTTCGGAGCGCGGCCCTCATGTATCTTCTATTCAGGACGTAATAGGAATTTACTATAAATACGCATGCTCTGGTAGAGTGTCCATCAGAGCATGTGGGGGGAGATTGTACCCAATTTGGTGTCGTCTCTTATCTCTTTTTGTCTTTGAGTATTTTTTTCTCTGCATTCGTACGTCTGTTATTCTCTGCGTTCGTGCATCTGTGGTACCTGGGACAATGCTTTTAGATTAGATATACCTTCTCATTGGAATATTCATAATTCTTTTCATATCAGTTTATTGAAACCATTTAAAGGAATTTTACCACTCATTCCTGTTTTGGATGATTCTCCATTGTTAGAAGAGGATGCTGAAGTTTTAATTCTAGAAAAAATACTTGATCATGATGTTACTACTACACGCACAGGTAATCAATACCATAGATATTTGATTAAATATAAAAATCATTCATTCAAAGAATCACAATGGATGCACAAAACATCACTAATTCCACATTATCATCATTTGATTTCTGCTTATCATTCACAATCACATTAAATTCCAGTTTTCCAATTCCATGCATGTTTTTTTTCTATTTACATGGCCAATGCCTATGATTGTTCAGTGATGCGACATATGATTGGCCATCCATGTCTATTTTATTTTTTTATCAACTGAGGTCAGTTGCTCGTCAACTGGGCGGCATGTTATACTTTATGGGATATTTGAAATGAAGGTGTAATGCCTTGAGGATTTTAATGTGTTTTGTGTTTTGATTTAGCAGGTGAAGATCCATGAGGGTGTGAACGTGCATGGACTTGGAGATATTGAGAAGAATATTTTTAGAAGATGGTTATTTTTAGTTATTTTTGTAAAAAATAATGGATCTCTTTAGAAAGCGACTTTTTTGTAAAAATAGAAAATTACGAACTTGTAAATAAAGCAAAAACACTCTTTTCCGAGCGTGGCCCTCATGTATCTTCTATTCAGGACGTAATAGGAATTTACTATAAATACGCATGCTCTAGTAGAGTGTCCATCAGAGCATGTGGGGGGAGATTGTACCCAATTTGGTGTCGTCTCTTATCTCTTTCTGTCTTTGAGTATTTTTTTCTCTGCGTTCGTACGTCTGTTATTCTCTGCGTTCGTGCGTCTGTGGTACCTGGGGCAACAATAACCTTTTTTATTAAGTTCATAGCCAATGAACATGCATTTCACTACCTTTGGGTCCAATTTGCCTCTAATTTGTGAAGGCATGTGTGCATATGCCATGCACCCAAAGATCCTACAATGATCAAGGCTAGGTCTTCTTCCATTACATGCTTCATATGGTGTCATGCCATCTAATGCTCTTGATGGGAGTCTATGGATTAGATAAGTGGATATAGATACAGCCTCTACCCATATAAAATTGGGAAATTTCTTCTCATTTAGCGTTGATCTTGCAGCCTCCGTTATGGTTCTTTTTCTTCTCTATGCAACTCCATTTTCCTCTAGAGTACATACCATGTTGTAATATCTCTTTTGATTCCCCGTTCTTGGAGATAAGAATCAAATTCAAGGGAGAAGTATTCTCCCCCTCCATTTGACTTTAGCCTCTTCAATGTTGTACCTGTTTGATTTTCTACAAGTTCTAGATATTTCTTGAACCAAGAGAACACTTCATCTTTATGCTTCATAAAATATAGTATTGTCCATCTACTACAATCATCAATGAATGACACATAATATGTGGATCCAAAGATTGAAGCCTCCTTGCTTGCCCCCCATGTATCAGTATGGACTAATTCCAATAGTCTTCATGAATGTATCCCTTGTTTGTGAATGGTTGTCTCTGAGACTTGCCAAATTGAAAAGCACTTCATTTGTAAATCATATGTTGTTTGGAGGTATTTGGTAGACCAAGAAAACTTTGATCCCGACTGATTTGCTCAAAGCCCTTTCACCTATATGAGCTAACATTTTGTGCGAAATTTCCAATTTTGATAGTGTTTGATTGCCATAATTGAATAATGCAATGTCTTTAGTATCTTGGAGCCCAAACGTAAATAATCTACCTAATGTTTCTACTCTTGCTATCCTCTTGAATCCCCGATGTGGATCCTCAACAAATGCTCCATTCTTTGTGAATTTTAATGTGCAAGATCAATAGAAATTGTGCTCATCATATTATACTAGAACATAAACAATTTCTTTGAATCATCAGTTCTCCTCCATGGAAAATTCTTTAGTTTCCTTTTGTTGTTTTGATTTTCTAATCTACAATCATAATCAAAGTGATAAAGTTTACTGCATTAACAATATCTCATAGAATGATTACTATAATGATTTCTTTTTGTGGCCTCTTTGGCTCCTTATACCTTGAAGTTGAAAACTATCTGTTGCATTAGATATTGGCCTTGGTCTTGGTTATTATTTCCTCATCCACTTGGAAAGCATTTACCTCAATCTCTTCCTCTTTGAGAGTACAATAGTTGCTCAAAACTAGTTTAATTTGGGAGTTTGAGTCTTCACCAAGGTCATTTTGTTCAATGATATAACGGGCACAAGATGGAAAAGATTTAGGGTTATTCTCCCTAATTTGAAAAAAAGTTGCAGGTTTTTTATGTAACTCCCAAACCAAAAAAACACACTCCCATATCATTTTTATCTACATTTATACCAATACATGCAAGTTACCCACAAGGATGTTTAAGGTGTATTCACTTACAAAGATGCCCTTTTCTTCAATGTATGTAGCTCATTCTTGAGTTTCAATTATTGATGTTTAAGGTGTATTCACTTACAAAGATGCTCTTTTTCTTCAATGTATGTAGCTCATTCTTGTGTTTCAGTTCTTGTGCCTTTGTATTGATCTCATGAAATGTGATTAAAGTGTTCAAAGCCATTTTTCAAAATTTCGCACTCTACATGTGTCCAGTCATGTTCTCGTGTATGCCAATAGGCAAACTATGTAGTATCTTTCATGGTGCTTGATTCCACTTTTCATATGCTCTTAACTAGTATGTAGTTCGATTCCTCTCTCCTAACTAGAGACGATTTTCATTGTCTCACTCAATGTACTTCAAGTAGCCTTTTTTCCATCAAGATGTTTGTCATCATAAGTCTCCAAGAATGAAAATGTATCACTCACAAGATAAATCGTTCCATCAACATTTACCATTTTTGCAACAATCTACAATACAACAAAAACACAGAAGTAGTATCTATGCTTGATTGCTATCACACTATGTGACTTGAAAGTGCATACTTAGAAAAACGTAGTTTTCATGTATCAATAATAGACAAATTCTCTTGAAATTCTAAAAACTATTTCGTTGAAGATATAAAACAAAATGAAATATATCCTAAATTGGCCTAGTTTTTCTATGATGCCCACTTCATGGGTTCTTAATGCAGGTTGAAATTGATCGAAATAAGATATGTAAGGTCATCATGCTACTCTATAGTTAAAGAATTTATTTTGGTGTCCTCTACTATGAAAGTTTTCGTACCAATCTGAGAATATTCCCAAAGCATGCATTCTAGATGTCTTTTCATGGAATCTTCACTCTCGGCCTTCTTCATGAGCTCTCTACAAGGAGATTCACTTGAATACGACGTGAAGAAGATGGGCGTAAGGAAGAGATTTCTCATACACTATTATACCCAAAGAATGGAGCGCACAATGATTAGGGCAAGGAAGTATGCTATTGTTGGAGTTCTTCTATTACATGAATATAATGGACAGAAAAACACCCAACACAATAATACATAAATTACAATACATATAGGGAAATACATAAAAAAGACTCTCATGAATAAGAACAATGAGCTAAAAAGAAACAAACGTGTCATCACTGGTGGAACATAAATTCGGTGAAGCTCATTTAAAATATCCAGGTGATGTATGAGCACATCTACTATATATGTATATAAAACCAACTTCTAAATGCTTTTCATGCTCAATTTATTCCTATAATAAATTATGTGTCAAAGAAAACAAGAACAAAAGTTTGATAATCAAGAAATTTTAGGATTGTGAAAAGGTTTTTATTGATGCAATTGTCGCAAGCAGATTGATTTGGCAATGGATTGAAACTTCTTCTCTGCATCATGAGAAAAAGAAATAGCTTCGTAAGACATTGTAGGCCAGAGTGTGTGAACCTTCGCTTGGATCCCCATCTCCAAATTGTCTTCATACCTCTTCTACAAGGTATCCTCAAGAACATCTTCAAGCATGGGAATAAGCAAATGACTTTTCCAAAACCAATTAGTGTAAGCTATAAAGGTATCATCCTACTTCCATGTGAATGTGGTCAACAAATGAAGAACATCTAGATGGAATTAAGAGGGAACAAAAGACTCCTTAACTTTCTCTTGAAAGGCCTGTGATGTTGTCAGATGACATACATTATGTCGCAATAGATTCTACTAGAGTTGAGCCTTCCCCACTAAATAATAAGTGGCAAGCATCACTATATCAGTTTTGGACTAGGTTTGATATGAATAAAAATCATCAAATTGGAATAACCATGATGAAACAAGTTGAGCATCCTTACTGAAATCAAACAATCAGAATTGTAAGTTCTTGACACTGATCTTGGAATGCATACCAACAACTTGAGCAGTAAGAATAAGCTTCACCACCTTTGAAGGCTATCCTCATTTGAATGCATCTTTTGAAGTATGACATCATGTTTTGGGATCTAATTTTGGATGCCTCAAGGTTTTTCCTCCAAGAGCTCCAACTATTGTTCGAGCACGACCTTGGGTAGATGTGACTCACCAAAGTCCTCCATGGTATGCATAGGGTCCATGGCTATGTAGAAGAAGAAGCCCCCTTGCTAAAGATGTTAAAAATCTTTGGGAACAATACTAAAAATAATAGAAAATTGTGATGGAATATTTTCTTCAAACCATAAACTACTCACAACAAAAGAAAATCTTCTATAGAGAGTGTTCCAAACTACGAATTCAAGTAGTTCTATAAGATTTATTCACTGTCATGAAATATAACTACAAATTTTCTTTTCTTCCTTCAAACTATGGATTCAAGATCTCAATATATCATACCCAATATGTGATGACCAAAGATTGGTACCCAATGATGAATTTCAACTTATTGCATGTGGAAAAAACTTGCTTGAACAAAATGTTTCTTACAAACAACTTTCATTAGGAAAAATTTGAGGGCTTTTAGGGCCATTTTATTTGCCACATTAGAGAAATTCCTTAAATTTTTAAATGTTAATACTTTTGGATAATTTCCATAGTTGTTTCCATGGTGAGATGTGGTTTTAGATCCTCATCTAAGAGGATGGAGGTTTGTATTTACGTATCAACAAACAACTTGGTGTATGGTCTCCCTACCTTTAGATCTTAGATTGATCGAGTGACATTCCTTCAAAGCCACATGACGACCATTGGCGACCCTTGGATAGAAAGCCTATCGGATGAAGACATAGAACAAAATGAAATATATGCTAAATTGGCCTACTTCTTCTATGATGCCCCCTTCATGGTCTCTTAATGCAGGTTGAAATTGATCGAAATAATATATTTAAGGTCATCCTACTACTCTATAGTTAACGAATTTATTTTGGTTTCCTCTACTACAAACGTGTTTGTGTCAATCTGAGAATATTCCCAAAGCATGCATTCTAGATGTCTTTTCATGGAATGTTCGCTCTCGGCCTTCTTCATGAGCTCTCTACAACGAGATTCACTTGAATACGACGTGAAGAAGATGGACATAAGGAAGAGAGTTCTCATAGACTCTTATACCCAAAGAATGGAGCGCACAATGATTAGGTCAAGGAAGTATGCTATTGTTGGAGTTCTTCTATTACATGAATATAATGGACAAAAAAAACCCTACACAATAATACATAGATTACAATACATAAAAAAGATTCTGATGGATAGGAATAATGGGCTAGAAAGAAAGAAACGTTTCCTCACTCTTGGAACATAAATTTGGTGAAGCTCATTTAAAATATCCATGTGATATATGATCATATCTACTATATATGTAAGTGAAAGAAAATATCATACATATAACCTCCTTAATCCTCACATGCTCTAGCGGATATCGCAACAAAACGTGACCATAAATCCATGACCTTTATTATTAAAAAAATTTGCTAGACACGATAGTTCGTGATTATTTGACTCAAGTGTTTCGTGTCATTCTCTACAAACTCTAGATCACCTATAGAGATTTTTCATTTCTACAATATCTTAACATCTTGTCAAGTGATTTGAACATGAGATCACTGACCTTTTTATCATAGTTCATTTAAATTATGGTAGATTCATAGATATATTTCAAGATGGAAAATACCCTAATTCTACTTTAATATGAGGTTACTATTTGATTCTTTTAGGCCCTCGTCTCTCGCATATTTTCTTCATTCTATTAGGTTTCGTCAAAAATGTTCAAAAACTTGATAATTGTTCAGCATAAGTTTTGCAGTCACATAAAAAATGAATCCATTCTGTGTCTACATGCTTTTGAAGAAAATAAAATAGAAGTTATTATATTAAAAAGAAAAAGGTAATCAAACATTGAGTTTAGAATCTAACATTTCCAATCTGTTCAACATAGTTGTTCTTAGTTATGGTCAATGTCTCATCTTTATGAAGTACCACCATTGTTTCATATTATTATTGTACTTGTTAAGGTCTCCATTAGGAGAACAATTAATGTGAAAGGGTTAGACATCATGACTAGTCTTTCAATTAGAAGGAGAAATGAGGTTGTGATTTGATTGAAGATGGTTATAGAACATCTTCATCACCTTGAGAGACGTTTTCTGTAGGGAGCAGACTAATATCTGGAAAGTATCAAATACTAGTTTGAATGTCTAAAATAAAAGTTCATATAAAAAAAGTTAACGCTTCCGAATCAATCAAACATAGTTGTTATTGAGCATGTTTAATGTCTCACCTTTATCAAGCACGACCATTATTTCATGTTATTCTAGTTTTTTTTTTTTGTCTCCATCGTGAGAAGAATCTACATGAAAATGTAAGGCATCACTTGTCTCATGATTTCAAGGACAAATCAGGTTGCAACTTGGTTGAAGATGGTCACATATCAGGCTTCTAATCTCCTTATACCTTTTAGTTAGGAAATGAACTTCAATCTTTTTGGATGAACTTTGAGTGCTCAAACAAAGTATTCATTATGGTGCATGGGTTTTTATCAATTTTCCTCATTAGTTTCTATGTGAAAGGTCAAGTGCTCAGTTGACACTCTTGTATAAATATGTTCTAATAAAACAAATAGTGGATTAGTTAGCCGTGAACTATATTTATACAACCGATTAGTTAAACGTACATACAACAAATTTGCACTCTCTTTTCTTTAGTTTTCTATGTTTATTTGTAGGTCGAGATACACACGTAGAGAACATGTTTGTGATATCGACCAAAAAGATAAGATACATTAAAGGGATCTAAGATAATTGCCTTAATTGGTATCATAGCAGTTTCACATGCAAATTCATAGGTTATTGATAGTTTGTACACTATGCCCAAAACATGCAATTTGTGCAATAGCTTCACAAGTCCAAGGCTTATGCAAAATGTGGAGACCAACGCATAGAGCTTGGAATACCTCGAGGTTTACTTCTCATGGATTCCATTGTTGGAACCATTGGATATGCACAAGGTAGGACCGCAATATCAGCGTAAAGAAAGAAAACACTTCTAGGGAGATGACCCATATTAGTACTATATTTCCCTAAGGTCACTTAATTGTGACTAAGATACACCCACTTGGTGATTGCAAAGCAATAAAGAGTAAACTTGACCTTTTTTTATGATGATTTGAGTCTTCAAATTTATCTTTTGGGCCTTGAAAATCTCGTTTGAAGCACTTAAATGATTGTTAGAGCCATTTCAAATTCTTTGGTGCATACTCTGGTTTGCAGAAGTTTAAGAACTTGAAGAAGGGTTTCCTTTTGTGCTTAATCTGGATGGAGTTTTCACTTTCGGAACATTTTTTTAAATCCATCATAGTGTCATTATAGGATTCTTGGAGAAGTTTCAGTTCTAGTAGACATCACTCATCTAGAGTTCTTTCGCACTTGTTAGATTGCTTTAAATGTGTTTTATATTGTATGTGGCTATTGTTGGATTATTTTTTATTACATTTGTGTGGATTGAGGCATGATAAATTACATTTTTAGCATAAGTATTTGACATGTTAAAGAGAGCCATGGTGAGATTTTGTTATCTATAGTTACCCATATGTTGGGTTCTCTTTAGTAATGTAAGTGGAGACTTTTTCTTAACCCCACCATAGGAGATGTATGATAGTACATTAAAATTGATCAATAAGATAAGATGGCTTGCATCATTTTGGTATATGTAGTTAGAACTACAAATGTATGTGGTGATAAATGCATGCATTTGTATGATACTTTGTTCATATTATTAACAATGGTTTGATGCTCATAGTCTCCATCTACAAAGCAAGCCTAAAGATCACAAATTTCCTTGGAGCCATACAAGGTATGGCATATTTTCCACAAATTTCTTATGATAGTGTATTTTAGCATATGATTAGTTATTTGTTGATCATTTGTTGGTTAGTACTCATCATAGAATTATCCATGAGGAGTGATGGCAGTCCACAGAGATGAGAGATTCTTGGCAAAAACCTACACCACACTAGCCTATTTCTCACGTGGATGCTCTAATAGACTTCATATGCTTGCTATCTATTTAATAATTGGACCATATTACCTTGGAGACTTGAACACAAAAGTTTTTGTCATGATAGAGAACTTTCCAAATATACACATGTAGAGAAGACCTATTTATGTAGAAAGGCTCTCAGAAACATACCCAAAGATCACAACTTTCTTGCACTTGATCCATACATCTTGACTCACTATGAGTCCTTTGCTGCTACATTTATCTACACTAAAACGCTTTTGATTTGTGTCATATCCTATAAAGACACATTTCTGCGCATTGGGATCATGTTTGCCTCTTATTTGTGATGGTATATATGAATATGTATTGCACCAAACTATCCTACAATGATCCAAGCTTGGTCTTCTTTCATTCCTAGCTTCATAAGGAGTCACACATTCTAAATACTTTGAGCGTAAACTATCTATAAGAAAGGTGACACTGGATATTGCCTCAACCCATAGGTAATTGGGTAGTTTCTTTTCATTTAACATGGACATGGAGCCTTCCACAATGGTCCTATCCATATTGACAATGGATATTGCCTCAACCCATAGGTAATTGGGTAGTTTCCTTTCATTTAAAATGGATATGGATCCTTCCACAATGGTCCTATTCCTCCTTCTCCTATTCCATTCTACTTAGGTGTAAAAATTGTGGTAATCTCTATTTTGATTCCCCTTTCTTAGAAATAAAAATTGATATCATGGGAGAAGTATTCTCCCCTTCCAATAGACCTTGGATGTTTTAGGGTTTGACCTCCTTGGTTTTCAACTAGTGCTAGGTACTTCTTAAAACATGAAATACTTCATCTTTCATTTACCTCCTTTCATTGTCATGTTCATGAGCAACGATTAATCCTCTTGAGATTGATCGTCAATGTATTTTTTTTTATTCTCTTCTTCCACCTTGGTAATTGTTGTTGTCATTGTTTTTTTTGTTCTTATATCCATAGGAGTGGTTCTATCTGCCTCTAGGTTCTCCATATCCTCTTCTATCATTTCATCGTACTCTTTGATTCCTTGGGTTCTTCCTTAATGATGTGGTTTGTTAATCCACATATGGCACAAGAAAACTAGCTTTTAGGTCTCCCTTGCCTTGCCTACAATCGATTCTCACTTTGATGCTCTAATAGACTTCATATGCTTGCTATCTATTTAATAATTGGACCATATTACCTTTGAGAATTGAACACAAAATGTTGTGTCAACATAGAGAACTTTCCAAATATACACATGTAGAGAAGAACTATTTATGTAGAAAGGCTCTTAGAAAAATACTCAAAGATCACAACTTTCTTGGAATTCATCCAAATCCTTTCACTAAGCTTCAAATAGGAAGGAGATTGTGCTAACAAAAGTTATTTCATGAATTTAGAGAGACTATTTTGTGAGCTATATATCTAAGAGGTCAGGGGGTGATCTCAACTTTTTTGAAAGTAGATGATGTAGACATATAGTCACAGAGATATGGTTATATCTCGACACATACAACTGCAATAAGTAAAATTTTTATAGGAGCACTTAAATTAGTGTTACCCGCATGATCCAATCACTAAGAAACACAATGAAAATATAGCTACACTTCAATAGCTCAAAGACGTTGAAACACTTTTAGAAGTATAAAGCAACAGTGAATAGTGAGTAGAGTTAATGGTAACACGATGTAAATGTGTCAATAAGTAAACAATGCACAATCAGAAACAATGAAAGGATGGGTTGGTTACCCACGACTTGGCTACCATTGTACAAGTACACTTTTCTCCATGATTGCAGTACATGACTATTGAATAGATTCCACCTAAAAATCTCCCTACCTTTAGGAGTCCATATGAATTTAAGTTCAAATTTAAATTCATGGGATTCATCTCTTATAATCATGAGATTCTCTCTTCAATTATCCTTTTACATTTGGATAAATTGCAATGCCTTTTTAACCTTAAAAGTAATATGAAAGTATATTTATGTACATATGACTTTAGTCAAAGTCTAATGAAGTCCAAGGCTTATGGCCACAAACGTAGGCTTTACATATGCACCAAGAAATCCCCTCCATGCCTTAGATGCTTGCGTCTTCAATCCTTTGTGATGTCATGAAACCCAATCATAGATTTGAATATGTTAAGCTTCACTCCATCCAATGCTTTGGTCATTATGTATGCACATTGTTGTTGAGTAGATACATATGAGAGATCCACTTCCTTGTTGGTAATCTTTCCCCTAACATAATGATAATGGAACTCAATTTTTTTTATCCTAGCATCATAGATGGGATTAGCTACAAGATATGCAAGGTACAAATAACTCAGATTATCACCAAATATGTGAGGTTGTAGATGATTTTACTCTCAAATCTGAAGATAGTGTCTTAATCCACATTGAATCCTAAGTTGCATTAGCTAAAGCTCTATATTTAGGCTATGTGGATGAGGAAGGAATGGTAGGTTTCCTATTTGATGACTAATAAATGAGATTTTAAGATGCAAATGAAAGATATCGAGATTTACTTCTCTTACCATCTCTTGATCTTGCCTAACTTGCATTAGAGAAAATTGGAATGTCCACCTCATATGTATATGAGAATAATAGGCATTCATTGATTGTCCTTTTGAGGTACTTGAGAATCCTTTTTGTTGCCTCCATATGTGGCTTCCTAGTTGTATGCATGAACTTACATATTACACGCAAAATCTAAAGTATATTGACTCTATAAGAGTAGAATAATTGAGAATTCTCACCAAGGTTAAATACCTCATCACATCTTCAATTATCTCACCTTCATGAGTACTTAGCTTTGAGTTTACTTCCAAAGTTGTACGTGTAACCCTAACATTTTCCATTTTTACCATTGACATTATATCTTTGATGTACTTCTTCTAAGTATGATACATACCATTCTTTATATACATTAGCTCCAATCCAAGGAAGTAAGTGAGTTGTCCTAAGTCACTTATATTGAGCTACTCCTTCATTTCATGCTTAACACTTCAAATACATTTAGCATCATTACCTATAAGTATAATTACATCCACATATACACAAAGGCATATGACTTCTCAATGTGTTCTCTTGATGAACAGGGAAGGAACTTCTTTGCTCACCATAAACCCTTTAGCCTGCAAGTAGGTTACAAATCTATGATTCAAATCTCTTGGAGCTTCCTTTAGCCCATATATGGCTAGTCAAAACCATGAGGTGATACATGTATACTTATTTTGAGATCCATCCACTACTAGGTATCTTTGCCATAGGAGAAAATGACTCCTCATAATTAATGTCTTGGGTTTGAGAATACCTTTTGCCACTAATCTAGTCTTGTACTTGTTAAAGGTTCCATCATAATTCTTTTTTATCTCCAATGGCCTTCATGGTGGATGTTCTGGGAACTAAGTCCCAAGTGTTGTGTTCCTACAAAGAATCAATGTCTTCTTTCATAGCATGCTCCCATTCATTAGGGGAAGAAATGAACCCTGAATGGGCCTTTTAGATTAAGGAGTGATCAGTGATGGACCAATCAGAAGAGGGTGGTGGTCACAGTCTATGCCCTATAACATACTAGGCTGAAGGGGGGAGAGGGGACATATTTCTCCCTTATTTAATGAGCTGCCTCTAGAGAGAGAAGGAATCTCGTAACTCTGTTGGGCCCAAAAATTCAAAATTTCTAAAAAGTTAAGAAACTCATCATAACACCTGAAAATGGACCCTCCATTACTTTTAAGGGTCAAAAGTACTCTTTTTGACCCCAAATTCAAAATCCCTGCATGTTTTGAGCTGAAAAAAACGAGTTTTTTTTCAAAAACACTCAAAAAAGAGTTATTTCCCTCCTAAACCTCACATTTTGATACCCTGGTCCTAAAACATCATCTTTTCCCACTACTTTCACTCTGTAGCACACCATTGAAGCTCCTGTTTCTACAGTCCAACCTACCTACATCTCCTATCTCGAATTACTATTGTAGCTTGAAGACCTTTAGCTTCAATGGCAACATCTAAAGCTTCTAGGCGACCGAAAGATTAAATCCTCACATTAAGATGTCACAATATCAAAGCCACAGATGGACAGTGACTATCACATGAGTACTCCAAAGGTGCATGGGTGTACATGCAACCCTCTAGAGTTGGGCCTCATCGAGTTAGAGATCGTGGAAACTTAGATCTTCATTGGAAGGGAAAGTTACTTGGCTTCAAGAAGCACAGAGACAATGGGATGGTTGCTATTGTACAACATGTTTTTACAATGGCAACTATGAAACTTGAAAATTCTAGTAGTATGAGATATCCTATGAATTGTAAGTATTACTCTACAATATTATATGTTTTCTTGTGTCGGATATATTTTTGAACTATTTAGATATGTTTTTGTTTGTTTCAGATATATTTCCTTCTACTTTGGTGGAAGAGAAACCACTTCATAGTCTTACAGGTACTTTCAAGGCATTGCATGTAGATGTTGGTGCACTAATCTTTCCAAATATATCTCCTGCTCAACTTTACAATGATAGAGTTTTCTTTTACACACATAGATATGTTGTACCCTGTACAATGAATGGTTTTGGAAGGTTAGAGAGAATTGAAGTACATTCTCTTCTTAGCTTGGAGTGGCCAAAACCTGATATATGGTCTGTATCATCTTTGAAGCAAAAGATGATAATGGATATACATAACTCTTTGATATTCACAAAAGTGTCTAGGTCTGTAGGTTTGCGCTGGTCTTTTCCCATTTATTGTTTTGTATATTTATTCCAAGGATTCTCATTCCAAGAGACTTCCACCATGTTCATGTGTAAAGATATCACATATGAGCAAGTCAAAAGTCTTCTTGGTGAAAATTGGAGTTTGATGGAAGGAATTGCAAAAGGTGATAAATATCTCTATAAAATAGGTGCAACATGCATAGGATTTTGAGATTTGAAACAACGTACTTCATTATACATCAGACTCTACTATGATCGTTGGATGTGCAAACTTGGCAAATGGATATCATTTCAAAGTTCAGAGGGATCTTTGCATTCATTTGAAATAAAGCTTAGATTTCCCAACAATGAAACAGAAACTATTTTAGTGAATAATAATTGGATCTTTGCTAATCTAAGAGAACACTTGATGATTATGGGGTTTCAAGGACTAAATCAATCCAAATTCAAAACTCAAGGACATAAGCTGAGAAATGTTTCATGCTTTTGTTAAAGTAATCTTTTCGTTATTGTTTATTTTACTTTAATGACTTCAATTTCTTGCAAACTGATTACAGGTGGGCAGAAGAATGGAATACAAAATGAAAGTCCTTGTAGATTGGAGAAAAGATGGAACAGAACTCTCATTGTCATAGTTCTTTTGCAACCTGATAATGTCACTTCTTGGGCCCTAGTCATTGTATCTCATGGTTTTTGCACTTTCAAGAACCTTGTAAAAAGTAGGAAAATTGATTCATGTTAGATATTGTATATACCTTCTTCTCTACAATGGTAATTTCAAAACTTTTGGAATGTCAAAAGGTCTACTCACTACTTTGAAATGTGGTTGCTCATGTTTTTTTTGTGCATTATTTTGTCATCAGAAACACATTTTTTGAAATTGCACTTCTTTATTCTATACTTTTAAAAGTGGGCCCAGTCAGTTTAGAAACTTGAAACTGCTATAAAAATGGTTCTATGTGCTCATTTCTCACATTTTCACTCTCAAAGAGCTAGAAAGCACATACTACAAGCCTCTAGAATTCTTGCGCACAAGCAATGGTTGCTAGCACTTCCACTCCCATGAATCTCCTCGAGATCTATTCATGGAGTTTTTGGATACTACAGACTACAATGGTTGTACGGATTTGTATGACCTAGTCTCTAGAGTCCCTAATCTTGAAGGGACAATAGCCATGAACTCCGATGTGATAAATGAGATCATAGATTTTATGGAATTTTATATCTTAAGATATGCCATAGATATTCCAGCATACGAGTGTAAATGGGTCCCCTATGACCTGCTTTGCTACATTCATAAAGGAGATGAGGCGTTTGCGAATCGCTTAAAGCGTTTCATGGCTATTGTTGAGGCTTCAGGGAACCTGTTAGATGAAACAGTGCCCTTAATTAAACAATTAAATAAGAAAAGGAAAATGGGAAGAAAATATCTTTCCTACGTAGCAACAAGCATCTTTTTTGTCAATGAGGAGCCCGAACCTTCACCCATGGACCCACTCCATCTTGTTACTGGGGGTTTTGTAGACAAGAAGGAACCCCAGTCAGAAGCTCTCAACTTATTAGAAGAGAGTCAAAAAACTTCCAAAGAATTTCCTCAAGGAGTAGTGGACAAATTAAAGGAAGCCAGTACACAGAACAGTCCACCCTCCAACTTAGACCCTATGGAACCCACTCTGCTAGAGGTAGAGATGGAAATGTTCTCAGTTGTACTTGTCAACGGAGAGGAATTTTTGTTCCTGCACAATATTGAGAAGGCATTTGGTCTACGCCTCGATGAATGCCTTAGTATTTTCTACTCAACCTCGGATGTTCCCATGGATAAAACTTCTGACATTATGGAAAAGGCAACAATTCCACTTGGTGATTCAGTTGCGGACACCATTGCATTTGTGTGTGAAGAGATTTCGAGCCATGCCAACCAAAATGCCACTGAAGAAGATTTGGCCACGGTAAGGAAAGAATTTTGGAGAAGAAGATTCCAACATCCCCTGTTGTGGAGAAAATTGGCATGGCCCATTCATCGATTCCACTAGATGCAATGGGAAGAGGAGAGGATGAAGACAAGCTTCAAGATGTAAGTCTCTACTGACATTTATGGTTGTCTCATATTCATACAAGATGTATCTATTTAATTTTATGATTGTCTATGTGCAGGAAACAATTGAAGTGGATAAATTTGCAGCAAGGAGTGGTGGTGACCGTGTTTCTCGGGGCCATGGCTCTTCCTTGGCACAATACATTGGAAAATTGCCAAAGGAAGATTTGGTAATAATCCACAAGGACTTTCCCCCTCAAGGACACTTCATGACTTGGTGTATGAAGGCCTTGAGCAAATTTTTGTGCCTATCTACAATAATGCAAGGGACCAATTGTATATTTCTAGGTAGAAAGTCCCTTTCCCTTACTACCCTAGGAGTTAACTTTACAGGAAAAATATTAGGTCAAATAGGAATAGCTTTGGGTCTTGGATTGACAGACCCTCAGTTAATATCCCGATCAGTTTTGACTTACGAATTGCCTCTATCTTTTCATAGAAGAAAGAATATAGTGGAGAGGCTCAAGGCCAAGGGCCAATTGTAAAAACTTCATAATACCAATTTTTTGTTTTTCCAATTTCCATGTGCATTCAATCTATTATATCTTTATGGTTTTGACAATCTCATAACTTTTGCATAGTTTAATTAGTCTTTTTCCATTATTTCTTGTACTTTTTTTTGCCCAAAATGCACGCAATGGCCTAGGAATGCAAAAAAAGGTTTGCCACCGAAACACGGGGATGGGCCCTGCAAAACTTTTGTATGGCCTATCCCCATGTTTCTATGGCAGGCCTTTTTTTTGCATTCCTAGGCCATCCTATGTACTAGGTTACCTATATTGCAAGTCTATCTCCCTCAATTAGCACCTTCACTTGGGGAAATGTGGAACACTCTTCTTATGTGCAATAATTAGAGAAAGTTAAGACTCCTCTAGGTGCACATAAGCATGCAGCAGTAAATAAGTACATGTATGTTCATAAACATTGCTTAGCTATTGGTCAGGGGGTTAGAATGCAGTGCAGTCTAGCCAAGGCCAATCATATGCCCCAATGTGCATGGCATGTGTTTTCATGGCTTGGAAATGCCAAAAAAAGGCCTGCCACAGAAACATGCGGATAGGCATTGCAAAACATTTGCAGGGCCCATCCCTTGCGTTTCTGTGGCAAGCCTTTTTTTGGCATTTCTTAGCCATGAATTGCATTAATTAGCATTACCACTTATAACAAGTACAGAAAAAGAATGATACAACTATGAAAAACACTTCAAAGAGGTACTCGAAAAACACACCTAGAAACATAGGAGAAATAAACTTCAAAACATGTACACTAAGAGATAAACACTTGGGAGAGAAAATATGAGAAGACAAAGATTATATTCATCATTTGGGATTTACAAAATATTCATCATATGGGATATATAAAAGGTTCTCCAAACAAGGGAGTACAGATTTTGGTTAAGGGTTATTCCCTCTAATTCTCCTAGCTATCTGCAAATATTTAGGTTGTATTGTCACTCTCTTTGCATGGATGGCACATAGGTTAGAGTCCTCCAACATTGATATAAGATACGCCTCTGCAACTTCTTGGAGAGCATCAATGGCTATCCCTTGGATACGAAGTCCAAAGCATTAGCATTGGATCTCTTCCTTCACAACACTTGCAAATGACCTTCGTGGAATAAGAAGCTCCACAAACTTTTGATACAATCGAATCTCTACAAAGGCTCTAGTTTGCTTTCTGTGCCTTTGTGGTGCTCTTGCATTTGGGGGGATGTATGGTTGTGGTCGTTGTGATCTACGACGTGGTTGATAGTTCTTCTTTATTCTTGGAGGACGCCTAGATGGTCTTGCCTCATCATTTACTTGCTCTGCCCGACCTTGCTCTCTTTCTTCATTGGTTGGTCTTTGTCCTTGTCCTGGGGGAGTGTCTTGCCTCCTTGTGTTACTCGATGGTTCACGGGGATATCATCATTGTTCCATGGTGGCTCATTTATAGTTTCTTCATTTGAGGAACTCGATAAATTTGATGTCTCAATCACAACTCGCCTATGTCCTCGTTGTTTGGGCCTTGCCTTGATTGGTGTCGTGATTGGGGGCTCATCATCAGATGCGGAAGGGGAATAATTTATTTCTTGGGATACATCTCTCTCTGGTGAAGCTTCATCCCCCCGTGATGCAATGCTACCGGACTATGTCCATGCACCCGACTTTCGTCTTGAAGAGTGGCTTTGGTTCGACGGTTCTTGTGGGGTGTCATCAATGTTGGGCGGTGAGTACCTTGCACATGGCTAGGGTAGACGACATGATCCTTCCTAGCAGTCTGCTTTGTGCGTGCCATTCTCTTAGGTTGTAAAGTGGTAAAATGAGGAAGGACACCTCTATTTATAGGCTTTCACTTAAGAATTGTCCTGTTCACATTTAAATGGATAAAAATTAGTTTTAAGACATTAAAAGTATATTCACAAAAATAGTAAAATTTTATTTGAAGTGAAAGGGGTTATAAAAACCTTGAAAATAATAATGCATTTTAAGAGTCCGGAAACTATTTCCAAGTAGAACCCTCGCGGACTCTTTGTGCACGCCATTGGGCATGATGTACGGGTCCTGACGATGACATCCACTTCTCTCTTGCAATATCATGTTGTAGCTTTCATGTAATATTTGCTATTCGTGACTCACATGCTCGTTCCATTACGTATTCTGTAGTGAATCTCGCACGAAAAACCAATTGAACATTTCTTCTAAATAGTTTGATTGGAGTAGACCACCCCCATGACGAGTGTTTTTAAAGTAAACACATCTAGCCCTGTAATGTGACTTCTCCATTCCTTGTGTACTAAAAACTTCTAGTGATCCATATCGATTCATAAAATATGATCCATGTGCAAAAAGAATATGTTATGATCTGGTCAATAAGATATACACAGTGTTTAAGAACAAAAAAAAAAATGTAAGCGAAACTTACTATGTAATGTGTAATGTTGCTTTCTCCCCAAGATAAGATGAATGACTGTGTAAACTCCTTCAAAGTCACTTGGAATAATTCTCGTTGTGAAGCATTAGTGGAAACCAAACACATCAAATGTAACAATTGATCGAACGGTGACCAAACCTTCTTTCGCTTGTTAATGAGATCAACATGACTATCATTGTCTCTTGTAATTGAATAGAGGTCCTTCCAAAGCTCCCATTTCCCATTATCTTGACTATTCACATCTCTTTTAAAGAGATGTCTTGCCTTCTTCCCAGTCATGGAAACTTGTTGTAAAATCTCTTGAGACTCACCATACTTCTTAACAACTAAAGATATATGGCCACCATGACAACCTATAGAATTCAAAAGATCTTCTATTTTTTGGATTGCTATTGTAGACCTCTCTAGTGGTTTCATTGCAAATGCACATGGAGCTTCAAAAGCCTATCAAAGATCCTCATGAATGCATGCCAAGTACAAAAGTGAACATCGACTAATGGAAATGGGATAATGGGGTTCCAATCATTGCTTACTTTATCAGGAGTCGGTTCCTGTAACATTGGACACCTCAAAAGTGATATCTCCCATTCCATGTGATTCGATGAGTCTATTTCATCAATTTCTTCAGAGTCATCAACTCTCATCAATGCCCTTGCAAGTTTAGACTGTCTCTTAGATCCTTTGTGACCTTGTGTACAATATGGGCAAGGATGGAGAGAAGATGCTCCTTGTTTACAACCTAACATGCATTTTATACTCTTAAGGTCTCCACCCAAATGCCATTCTACCTCAAAATCACCTATATCATCTACAAAAAGCTTGTGCCCATGTATTTGAGAAGAGATTACTGCCGTAATCCATGGAGTCCTACTAAAAATCCATGAAATAACATTATTTGTTTCTTTGGGAACTTCTATAGCACCTAACCACCAGATATCTCTCTCTCATTGCACATTGTAAGTCAAATGGTCCCACCCTCCTAAAGTTTCATCACTCATTGCATGGTCCATAATTTCATTCATTAGCGTCACACTCAACCTTTCTAGTCGCCGACCCTTTATGATTTGGCACTCATCAAGCTTCAGTATGAACTTTAACTTAACATTACACTCTTCACAAAAGAGAAAAAATTATCTTAATATGACACTTGAATGCAATAAAACTTCAACACCAAATAAAATGTAGGGGTACCTTTGATTGTTGAACTATAAAAGTGAACCATTGCTTGTTGAAGCTTCTAAATATCCACAAATATATTGTTGAATTTAGTGTAAGTAAATCCTTGTGTAGATAGGATTTTTGATTGCTTCTTAGGAATATTTGGATGATAAACAGAGGCAGGCATAGTTTCTTCTATGAATAAATATTGTCCAATAGTACGAGTCACATCCTCATTTGAAGTTTTTTTATTGATAGACACTTTATATGGGCATGGAAATATACTTTGAGAAATACCTTGTGATTGTAAGGCTTGCCTGAGAAGGGTGTACATTGCAGTATACCCATTTCTACTGATGCCCGCTTCATCACATACTGCCTACACATCTTGCACTGTGATAAAGGTTTTTTAACTTCTTTGAAAACTCAGCTTCAACAACAACTCTAATACACTTTCCTATGCGTTTGTCTAAAGGAGAAGTGATTTCTTTGGTGTTTATACAGCTATTCATTAGCTTGAATTGGTCTTGTGTTGCTGATGAAACAGTTATGTCTTGAATAAATGACCTGCACAATGAAAGATTCCATTACAAATCTTCATTAAAACATATAAAAGTAAAAGAAACACTCACCTTGTTGCATATATACATCGTTTGTGTGCTCCACCACCTTTTGAAAGAGCTTCAAAGGATGACAATGCTCTTTTCCATTAGGGGAAAAAATGAACCCTGAATGGGCCTTTTAGATTAAGGGCTGATTAGTGATGGACCAATGAGAAGAGGGTGGTGGCCACAGTCTACTCCCTTAATCACGTAGACTAGGCATAGGCTTCCCTTGTTTCTTTGGGTTCAAAGGTGGTTTGAATGACTAAAAACCACAAGTTCCTCAACAAAAGTGGTTTGATAGGCCTACTGTTTGGATCATAGCCATTTGATGAACTCAAGGATCTAATGGTGCATGTTAAAAGTCAAGAAAAAACTCGGCAAATAATGTGGTCCCTTAGATGTGGTAGAGATCTAACGATCCATCAACTCTTGCGAAATTGCGCCTTTTTGTCTCCATCGATCTAAGCCGTCCATGAATATTTGATCCAATGAACAGTAATACCCATGGCTCACACTCTCCTCGATCTAAGCCGTCCATGAATATTTGATCCAATGAACAGTAATACCCATGGTTGTTCACTCCTAAAGAGACGTTTTGTCTTCTTTTGACAGAAAAACTACAACAAATCCTAGCTGTTTGTGTGAGATTATCCAAGGGATATTATTTCCCACGACTTCATTCAAATTGAGCACATTTCTTGGAGAAAATATTTTATTGCAAAACCACTAGTGGTTTTTTTTCGTGGCCTTAATCCCTGTTTTTTTAGTTTTAATCCCTTAAAATTCGGGATCCTTACAAGGTCCATGCAGGGCTCACTTTTTCCCCTAATGCCTATGTCTCATACCAAGTGGAGTCTCTCTCAGCTGCTGGAGATTGGTAGTTAACTTTGAAATTGTGCTTTGTTTTGCTTCAATATCATGTTCCAAATCTGCAAGTTGTTTTTGTAAAGATATGATTGTGCTTTCTAAAGTGACCACCCTCATATGATGGATGTGATATTGTTGGAACCAATACTTAGCAGTAGCAAGTGAATGTGTAGATAATCTCTTGCAGTAACCTAATAGTCCAACTTCACCCGCTCCAATGAACTGAAGTAAAGTCGAGAGGTTATGGAATGTTGGATGATAAGAAGATATTGGATCAAAAGGATATAGTGAACCATGAGCCCAAAGATCATACTTTTTTCTCCAGCTGCATGACGTTCATTTTGAGAATTGGCATCATTGTTGCATCATGTATTTGGAGCAAACTCTCTAGGCACATGAACATGGATACTTGTTGATGCAGGAGCATGTGGACATTCTACTGTGAAGTTTGTGATACATGTCAACACCATCTTTGCTAATGACCAACAATATCAAAAACAAAGATGAAAAACTAGTTGGAAGGGACTCTAAAGCATATGTTTTGCTCAAAAATTGTGTTTTCTTGTATGTGTATGGGTTTAAGTGTATTTTTCCACTGTGTATGGCTGAAAATGATGAAATTTGTAAAAAGTCATTTTTTGGGGGAAGCATAGTCACGGATTTCATGATGTGGCACTTACTTTTGGAGGGAGTTTGAAAATTATACTTTTTCTAAAAGAAACTTCAAAAACTGGGCCCAAAAAAGTGACTTCTAACATATATATTAAAAAATAGGCCCCTTTGAGTTAATATACACTGAAAATGAGACTTTAAAAAAAAATCATTTTTTTATTCAAATACATGTACGAGTTTGATGATGTGGAAAGTAGATTCTCTTTCTCTCTCTCTAGAAGAAGAAAGAGAGAGGCCTATTGAAGCCTAAAAAAAAAGCCTACTCCAGCCTACTAAAGAGTGCCCTATTAAATGCACTTTGTCCCCTTAAACAAGAACAAAATTAAGCTTAATCCCTAAAAATTAGGGATCCTTACAAGACCCATGCACGGCTCATTTTTTCCCCTAATGTCTGGTTTCTTCTTGGCTTCCTCATACGATGAGGGATCCTTAGAGTTTAGGTCTTGAGCTATGTAGACAGAGTGCTAGTCACCAATGAGGTGTCATAACCATACTTTCTAGATTCTTCTTCTCTCTTTTGGACCTTCAAATAGTTTATTAAGAGGATTTTGCAACATCCCTCAATTCTTGCAACTTTTCTTTATGATTGGTGTTTAGGGAATTGATCTCCCTCCTAGAAGTATTTTGATCCTCCTCCAAATCACTTGAATCTAAAAATTTAAGGTGTACCTTTACTTGAAAGTTTTGTAAAATGTTCATCCAAATCATAAGGTAATTTGATCTTCCTATGATCATCTTCAAAGCAAGAATTATTTTTATCAAACACTACACCTTGACTCACTATGAGCCGTTTGCTGCTACATTTATCTACACTAAAACCCTTTTGATTTGTGTCATATCCCATAAAGACACATTTCTCCGCATTGGGATCATGTTTGCCTCTAATTTGTGATGGTATATATGAATATGTATTGCACCAAACTATCCTGCAATGATCCAAGCTTGGTCTTCTTCCATTCCTAGCTTCATAAGGGGTCACACATTCCAAATACTTTAAGCATAAACTATTTATAAGATAGGTGACAATGGATATTGCCTCAATCCATAGGTAATTGCCTCAACCCATACGTAGTTGCCTCAACCCATAGGTAATTGGGTAGTTTCTTTTCATTTAACATGGATATGGAACCTTACACAATGGTCCTATCCATATTGACAATGGATATTGCCTCAATCCATAGGTAATTGGGTAGATTCTTTTCATTTAAAATGGATATGGAGCCTTCCACAATGGTCCTATTCCTCCTTCTCATATTCCATTCTGCTTAGATGTAAAAATTATGGTAATCTCTATTTTGATTCCCCTTTCTTAAAAATAAGAATTGATATCATGGGAGAAGTATTCTCCTCTTCCAATAGACCTTGGACGTTTTAGGGTTTGACCTCTTTGGTTTTCAACTAGTGCTAGGTACTTCTTAAAACATGAAATACTTCATCTTTCATTTACCTCCTTTCATTTTCATGTTCATGAACAACGATTAATCCTCTTGAGATTGATCGTCAATGTAATTTTTTTTTATTCTCTTCTTCCACCTTGGTAATTGTTGTTGTAATTGTTTTTGTTGTTCTTATATCCATAGGAGTGGTTGTATCTGCCTCTAGGTGCTCCATATCCTCTTCTATCATATCATCGTGCTCTTTGATTCCTTTGGTTCTTCATTCATGATGTGGTTTGTTAATCCACATATGGCACAAGACAAGTAGCTTTCAGATCTCCCTTGCATTGCCTACCATCTCTGCCTTCTACTCTAGAAATTCTAGCTTTTCCTCCAAAGTTACCCTACGAGTACTTGCCTTCTGATCATATTTCTTACCTTTTCCTTCACATCTTTACCTTTACTTTTATTAGTGTAAAGGGAAGAAGATTGATTTCTTTTTTTTATATGAGGTTTTAATGAAGCTTTATGACTCTATTACAATTCTCTAGTAATAAAGTAAGCGGAAGTGCTAAATAGGAAAATGTTTAGCACACTTCCTATACAAACTACTTAACACAAGGAAAAAATGTACATTATTAACTGATTGAGGTTAATACCATTTTACATTTACTTTGATTTTTGTTGGATCTACATGAACTCCTTGACTAGAAATGATATGTGCTAAAGATGTTAGTTGACCTTGGGAAACATAACTAAAATATTCTCTTACTTAAGATATAAAACCAACTTCTAAATGCTTTTCATGCTCAATTTATTCCTATAATAAAATTATGTGTCAAAGAAAACAAGAACAAAAGTTTGATCATCAAGAAAATTTAGGATTGTGAAAAGGTTGTTATTGATGCAGTTGTTGCAAACAGATTGACTTGGCAATGGATTGAAACTTCTTCTCTGCATCATGAGAAAAAGAAATAGCTTCATAAGACATTGTAGGCCAGAGTGTGTGAACCTTTGCTTGGATCCCCATCTCCAAATTGTCTTCATACCTCTTCTACAAGGTATCCTCAAGAACATCTTCAAGCATGGGAATAACTAAAAGACTTTTCCAAAACTAATTAGTGTAAGCTATAAGGGTATCATCCTACTTCCATGTGAATGTGGTCAACAAATGAAGAACATCTAGATGGAATTAAGAGGGAACAAAAGAGTCCTTAACCTTCTCTTGAAAGGCCTTTGATCTTGTGAGATGATCTACATTATGTCACAATAGATTCTGCCAGAGTAGCTTCCCCACTAAATAATAAGTGGCAAGCATCACTATATCAGTTTTGGAGTAGGTTTGATCTGAATAAAAATATTGGAATAACCATGATGAAACAAATTGAGCATCCTTACTCACATCAAAGAGTTAGAATTGTAAGTTCCTAGCACTGATCTTGGAATGCATACCAACAAATAGAGCAGTAAGAATAAGCTTCACCACCCTTGGAAGGTTATCCTCATATGAATGCATCTTTCGAAGTATGTTATCAAGTTTTGGGATCTGATTTTGGATGCCTCAAGGTTTTTCCTCCAAGAGATCCAAGTATTGTTCAAGCGCTACCTTGGGTAAATGTGACTCACCAAAGCTCTCCATGGTATGCATAGGGTCCATGGCTATGTAGAAGGAGAAGCCCCCTTGCTAAACATGTTCAAAATTTTTGGGAACAATACTAAAAATAACAAAAAATTGTGATGGAATATTTTCTTCAAACCATACACTACTCACAACTAAAGAAAATCTTCTATAGATAGTGTTCCAAACTATGAATTCAAGTAATTCTATAAGATTTACTCATTATCACGAAATATAACTACAAACTTTATTTTCTTCCTTCAAACTATGGATCCAAGATCTCAATATATCATACCGAGTATGTGATGACCAAACATTGGTACAAAATCATATATACAAAGTAAATCCTAGTTCATTCTATGCAATCGAGTCTCTCATATCAAGCATTGACGTGTAGAGAGAATATTATAACTAATAGGGAACTACCACCGCCTTCCCAATGATGAATTTCAACTTATTGCAAGTGGAAAAAACTTGCTTGAACAAGATGTTTCTTACAAACAACTTTCATTAGGAAAACTTTGAGGGCTTTTAGGGCCATTTTATTTGCCACAGTCGAGAAATTGCTTAAAATTTTTAAATGTTAATACTTTTTGGATAATTTCCATAGTTTTTTTCCATGGTGAGTGGTGGTTTTAGATCCTCATCTAAGAGGATGGAGGTTTGCATTTACGTATCCACAAACAACTTGGTGTATGGTCATGCAAATGACTCCCTACCTTTAGATCTTAGATTGATCGAGTGACATTCCTTCAAAGCCACATGACGACCATTTAGACCCTTGGATAGAAAGCCTATCGGATGATCTACATGAGCTGTAGGACATGGAGTTTTATGCTTCATTGACAACCCTTGGATAATCGTTCGATCAGACGGCTTGTAGGTAAAGGTGCATTTTGGATAACGCACATATCTAGATCTGCTAAAGGTGCATTTTGGATCTGCTAACATCTGAAAAACATTCCTAAAATTATGGGAATGTGTAAAGCTCTGTCGATAGTCGAAGAAAGTACACGCATCGCGCAAGCGTTATAAGACACTTTGCAGAAAACGCAATTTCGCAAGCTTTTGTATTCATATGATGTAAGTTCTATGGTCTTCGAAACAACTCCCGCCAACTCTGCCAGCCAAAACAAGTCGAACTTCAATTTCCGGTCGAGACTCGAGAAAAACACTGATGCTCATGAAATCTTAATCATTTCCCTTGTTGGAGAATCTGGTGTCTTGAGGAACTCTCTCTCCCTCTCTCGCTCTCTAAACAACCCTTCTTTAACGTCATCATGATCATGAATTCATGCTTGTTATCTTAAACAAAAGCTCACTTAACAAGGAAATTCTGTACACATCCCGTAGGCACGTTGGTTTGGCACTAGCCTCTTGATGTAGAAGTCTTGTGTTCAACCCCCTGTTAGACATGTAATGACTTTGGCTAGTCTAAACAAATTGTAATTGGTTGAAATCTTGTGTAATCTCTACATTGTGGGATAGAGGAGTCTCGTGGGTACTACTTCCATTCACTTGTACAATTGTACTCTCAAAATTAAATCTCAGGGAGTAGACTCTTGTTGAACCTTCATTAAAAAGAAAACAAGGAAATTTTTCGTCACCTGATTCAAGTATTTCATCCTATCTCCCATAACGCAAAACCATGGGATGAAATGGGCATTCCTTGCCTTTAAATGAAAGAATTCCAGTGAATAACAAAATTACCAGCACTAATGGAGAACCACATGATGATGTGCCTACGAGATCATGATCCATCATGCAAGTTACCTCAATGTTTTCATCTTTTCCCTCGAAATGGTAACAAAAAGTAAACGTATTGTAGAAGAAGCACCTAGGTACACATTTACAATATCAATCCGAGAACAAGGAATCTAATTGCAATTAGCAATACCAAGTGAAGATGCAATAAGCTTTGTTTAAATTCCAATTATAAAGGGATGAAACCGAGCCTTCGAACTGAAATCCAAGCGATTGAACCAATAGTGATCAAAATTGACTTGATACATGATATATATTACACACGCGAAGATTATGCCTTATAGGACACTACCCAAAGTTGATGACACAAAGAAGACAATGGAAGGCATCCAACTTCTCATTAAAATGATCATATCTCTCTTGTAACTATTCCTTTGGACCTGACTCAGTCTGGAGTCTTGACTCTAAAGTTTAAACCCCTCATCCATACACACACACATACACAGACACACACGACGGGTGTGTGGCCAGACGGAAGGCTACCGTACAGTCGGACAAAGACCGGTCATATGCAGCCTTGGTCAATGGTCAAATGCAGGCTTGGTCCTCACGAATGACCATGCGAATGAAGACTGTTTATGTCCACATCAGAGTCATCGTCCACTCTCCAGAGCTCCATTTGTGGACGACAATGTCGTTTGCAAGGTGTTTCCATTGGGCGGCCTATGTAGCTTGATGACTATGTCAACTTAGGTTGGGGGCGGGCTGTGGTACGTGAAAGGGGAGACCTTACATCTTTGTACTGTACGTCTGAAAGAGAGAATCCTCGTGGACTAGTCCAGCACTACTTCGGGCGGGACTGACAACTCCCGTGGTCCATATTCTCATGCCTGACTAGTAGTCTAGTAGACCATGGTAAAAAATAAAAATAATAAACTAACATAAAGATGCTGAGGTGTCATGGTGTAGTGGCAATACATTACCCCTATGTACTAAAGTCCAAGGTTCAAGAGTTGGTGATGGTTTGGCATGACCTTCCGAAAGTGATGGATAACAGGAGTCCCTACGTGTGTGCATTGTCTTTTCAAAATATCAATCCTGTAAGGAGAGTAGATTGAATATTAATCTCCATAACAAAAAAATAAAAAATCTTCCAAAAAATTGTAAATGGATTATATTACATGATATTCAACGGTAAGACGGTTATTCTTGGTGGTTCTCTTTCAAGCTAATCTTGATCCGTAAATTATAGCTCATTACATGTCTTCAAAATATAAAATATGATGGAAAAATTGGCGTTATAATATCAGAGCGTCTTACAAAAAGCATAAACCGTATTAACGTGAAATAATCTACAAGAAAGGTAGGAATACAAAGGAGCTCAATAAACCTCACATCCCGTTCATGGGGATCCCCTTGCTTTGGTACTGCCTAAGAAAATTCAGGAAGATCAATACCAAAGTTAATGACCATTCCATTGCACCAAATATTTTTAATAGCTTATCCTCCAGTTGCATTCCATCGATATTCTGGATAACGGATTGGCTATACTTCTATGATAATATTACATTATCAATCATCGATCATAATATTTGACTCCCCATCTTCGCAATTGTAACAGAGTTCTATGATCGTAGTGTTTTCCTTTTCATGATCACCCACACTCCATTTACGCAATTTTGACACAATCACATGATCGTTTTTGGTTTCTGATGCATGCTCGAATCTTATGAGCTACTTAACTGTCACATACAACTGCTATATACTAATGCGCTTTACCCAACATGCAATGAGAAATTAGATCTTCCAATCACATCAAATTAAAAACAAAGTGTTAATCATACTTAATTATACATGAAAAGTTGAAATAACTTTTTACATTGATTTAACTGTAGTTATAGATGAAACATTGTAAAGAATTTGCGCATTTATTTGAATGTACACCGCAGTCGAGTGCTGCTCCGCATTGGAACTACCATATTCGTTTTTTCTTTGCTTGCATAGCATATAGTAGTAATTTACTTTCTTCTTATTTTTTCAAATTCAAAGGTAATGTCGATTCGAGTCTGAGTAATGATGTTTGTTGCGCTACGTCAAATCTCGGTGTCGACGAGAGTTTACAAGAGAAGAATGATCGTATAGTCGGTGCATCGGCCATGCTTTTATGCTATTGGTGAAATAAAGTGAATACGTATAAAATCATGGAATAC
Organism: Ceratopteris richardii; assembly: GCA_020310875.1. Lineage (NCBI taxonomy): Eukaryota > Viridiplantae > Streptophyta > Polypodiopsida > Polypodiales > Pteridaceae > Ceratopteris > Ceratopteris richardii. Next base: position 19,433,661 of record CM035431.1, on the reverse strand, counting down.
ATGTATGTGTGTCATGTGGATCCGGTTGTGAACGAGGTGGCTATATCACTTGAGAAATTCTTGCTATAGCTACACTAGAAGCCATAGGGATTAAGGGCTCATTTGATGACCTTAAAGTCATTGTGTACCTACGTCCACTTTTAGTAGGGAATTTCTGTCCGATGGTTTAGCTATGAATATTGTTTATCATGCAAGAACAAAGTATATAAAGATGCAATATCATTTAATTAGGGGAAAGGTAAACAAGAAGTAGATGGGGTCATTTACGTTTCTACATATAAATAGTGTGTAGATATTGTAGATGAGCGCGCAGCTATGGCACTGTTGAATATGCGGAGACGTGCGAGAAAGAGAAAGCAAAAGTTTCGGATACGGTCCTATGTTCAGGACAGTGAACTCACTTAATTCATATTAGTTGTTTTTTATTTTACAATACGAATGCCAAATCTCTCCCTCAAACTGAAAATGAGTTGGAATACAAAATCAAATAAATATATATGTCTATACAAGATGAAATCAACATGAAATCAAACCTACATACAACTAAAGCTTCCTAACTCCTAAAGCTTCTTTGAAAGAGATGAACTTGTCTTTGGGAAAGGCTTTGGTGAAAATATCCACCACTTGTTCTCTAGTGCGGATGTGAATAAACTCCACTTCTAACTAGTTGAAATATTATCTAACCTCCACACTGCATGATATGGGAACTCACGTGGGTACTATCTCCATTCACTTGTATAGTTGTACTTTCTATGTTAGAGCCCTTAGGAGTCTGTGCTTATTGAACCTCCATTTACAAAAAAACAACAAAATTCTTTGTCACCTGATTCAAGTATTTCATTCTATCCCCAATACGGTAAAACCATGGGATGAAATGGGCATTCCTTGCCTTGAGATAAAAGAATTTCAGTGAATAGCAAAATTACCTAATGACGATCCACATGATAATGTACCTACGAGATCATGATCCATCATGCAAGTTACCTAAATGTTCTCATCTCTTCCCTCGAAATGGTAACAAAAGGCAAATGTATTGTAGAAGAAGAACCTAGATACACTTTTACAATATCAATCCGAGGACAAGGAATCTAATTGCAATTAACAGTACCAAGTAAAGACGGAATTCGCTTTGTTCAAAATCCAATTATAAAGTGATGAAACCGAACCTTCATACTGAAATCCAAGGTATTGAACCAATGGTGATCACAATTGACTTGATACATGATATATATTAAACAGGGGAATGCTCATCCCTTATAGGATACTACCCAAAGTTGCTGACACAAAGAAGACAATGCAAGGCATGCAACTGCTCATTAAAATGACCATATCTCTCTTGTGACTTACCCAAATAACAAAAACATTATCCCAAAGCAAAGCTAACAGAAGATCCACAAAAGTTGTGGAAGTACTGATGCAATGCAAGTCCACACGTAGAGTACATCTGAGCCTTGTTCAATGACTCGCCTCCTTGTTCGCGAAAAGAAGCGAAATTTCGGCCTAAAACTTTCTCCAGTACAAAGCTATTCCTTTGGACCTGACTGAGTCTAAAGTTTGAACCCCCTCACCCATACACACAAGACGGGTGTGTGGGCCAGATGGAAGCATACCGTACAGTCGGACAAAGACTGGTCAAATGCAGGCTTGGTCACAACTCACCATTGCAATGCAGATTGTTTATATCCACATCAGAGTCATCGACTCATCGTCCACTCTCCAAAGCTCCACTCGCGGACGACAATGTCGTTTGCAAGGTGTTTACATTGGGCGGCCTATGTCGCTTGATATCTATGTCACCTTAGGCTGGGGCACGGACTGTGGTACGTGAAAGGGGCGACCTTACATCTTTGTACTTTCTGAAAGAGAGAACCTTTCGACTAGTACAGCACTATTTCGGGCTGCATTGACAACTCCCGTGGTCCATATTCTCATGCCTGACTAGCAGACCATGTTACCATGGGCAGCTGAATGATAACTCCTCAACAATTTCTGTCCTCTTGTTTTAGGACATCCACGTCCTAATGGTCAGATTGGATGAGGGAGAAGGTCTTTATTTTCTTCTTCACTCCTTCTCTCATGCACTTGAAACCACACAATCGTCTCAAAGCTAACACTGTTTAGGAGGTAGGGGATCCAATGTTGGGTAGCTGAATACATTACAAAATTAATTTACATGTCAAATCTTTCAAAGTTTAGGACAAACAGTACCTACGCCGGGAAGACCAATCTCCAATATTCCAGTAGAGGACTAGATACTAGTTGACGAACAGACGTCTGGTGTGGAAAAACTACGAATTATAGCTTCCATGGGAAAACAATCATAAAAGACAATGTGGATGATTCATCACATATATTGTATCGAATCATCGTATTATATATATATTTTTTATAACGTCAAAGATGTATTCCTTGACTTCAGATTGCTAACGATGATTGTGAAAAACAAAACGAGCTGAGCGAGAAGCAACAAAAGAAAAATTGATTACAAACGCCAAGAATTCAATGAAGAATGATGAGGCGTCAAGCGAGATATGAAGAGCCTATTATTGGCGTCTCAAGACAATGTGTATGTTAGGAGATGACCGTGGATGTTGAACTCATTGGACTCGAGATGAGGAGCCGTTTATCATAATGGACAGACAAAGGAGATTTTTTATGGTATGCTTATCGTAACCATCAAGGCTGCGATATTTTTCGCCTTGAAAAAAGACTTGCAGTACATAATATGGAAGATACACTCCTCTTAGACAAACTCGATATGGAGATGTGAAGTTTCTATGCGAAATGCTATACCTGTTTGAAGTAGCATGTGTAGTAGTTTCTCATGGATTCTGCACTGATGCCATAATTATAAGAAAACACATAACAACATTATAACGTCAGTGAATTTTATTAATCGCATGTATTATAATGGCGCATCATGGGATATATGTGGCCTTCTTTGTTAAAGATCGGAAACGAGAAGCAGTCTCTAGTTCGAATAATTTTGGGAAAGGCAAATCAATTGCATGTCTACATCATAAGAGGTAGACTAGAGCTGAAAATTGTGATTGGAAATATAAATTAACGGTAATGAGAGATTTTCATTTTTCAATAGTCTATGAGCAAAGTGAAGAGCGCTATAATTGCCATAAAGATACCTCTTGTGCGTGCTAGCTAGGGTGGCTCATTCTTTTGGCTCTTAGGCTATGCGATAGTTGAGCCCCCACCCCCTTCGAAGTAGCTACAGATGTCCCTCTATGCTATAAAGTGCAAGGGTGTTCCTTTCGTGTGTCTATGGGCTGTTCAACATCAGTGTTGGCCTTTCTAGCTTGTTTTAACGAGTGTTTTTTGTATGGCCAACTTAGGGTCATCCCTTCACCAACTCTACCTTAGCAAGTCTTTGTGTTTTGTATCTTGGTAGTGTGGAACATCTAACCCTTGCTTTGTAGGATACGATGGGTGCCGTGGATGCTATGCCTACATTCACTTGTACCTTTCAATTAAGTCAAGCTTAACCAAAAAGAGTAGATCTCACTGATGGAACTTTGTTTTAAAATTTAAAAATAATAAACTGACATAAAGATGTTGAGGTGTCATGGTGTAGCAATACGTTACACCTATGTACTAAAAGTCCAATGTTCAAGAGTTAGTGATGGTTTGGCATGACCTTCCGAAAGTGAGGCATAAGAGGAGTCCCTACGTGTGTGCATTGTCTTTTCAAAATATCAAACCTTTAAGGAGACTAGATTGAATCTTAATCTCCATAACAAAAAAGGAAATCTTCCAAAATTTTGTAAATAGATTATATTACATGATATTCAAAGGTAAGCCGGTTATTCTTGGTGATTCTATTTCAAGGTAGTCTTGGTTGTAATTTATAGTTCATTACATTTCTTCAAAATATTAAATATGATGGAAAATTTGGCGCTATGATATCAGAGCTTCTTGCAGAAAGTATAAGTCGTATTAGCGTGAAATAATCTCCAAGAGATGTAGATATACAATGGAGTTTAATAAACCTCTCATCCCGTTGATGTGGATCCCCTTGCTTTCATCTCATCCTAGCTGAATAAAAAAAGCAAGGGTACATGTGAATGGAGGAATTTCTTCGGTGTTACACTACAACATATCGAGGGTATACCAAGGCTTTTACCGAGGAAATTGAATGGGAACATTTTGTTTGCGACATTGGTGTTGAGTTGGTATGCACATCGAAACAAGATCACTGGTATAGGTGCCGGTACAAGCATCGATTTGGGCATCCATATGAGCATCGGTATTTTTGACACTCATAGCGATGCCCATATCGACGACCTTTTTGAGAGTACCGATGTTTATATAGGTGACCTGCTGGGAGTACCATCGCTTATACCGATGACCATATCTTCAAATTTTTTTTTTGGGAAGAGTGTGTTGTCTTTTGCTATAGCAAAATTACCATGATGTGGTTTAGTAAAAGACAATACATTCTGCCCAAAGAAAACCAAGTACATGTGATATGTACTCTAATGGAAACCAAAACATGATTTCATATAACAAAATACTGTCGGACACAAAAGAGATGAGCAAAAATGAACCCTAAATCATGTACAAAAAAGTTGTATATTCCATAAATTAAGCATGTACAAGAGTGTGACTAAGCACTTCCATATAGGAATCGAATACATGCACTTCCATATAGGAACCAAATATAAAATTATGGTGCACCATTGCCACATATGAATGTAATACAAAATTGTGGCAAAGCATTACCATACATATGCTCAAGGGGATCAAAACCTTTACACCTACAATCTTGCAACAAAGCATATGCGTAATGAGACAAATTGGCATGACATTTATAAACAACAACTAAAAATATGAAACCAAGCTATAAGTTTACCTCATCCTAGATTCTCCCATGACCCTCTAAGTCCTGCAAGAGTGCAGCCAATCCATGACGATATCCATAAGCTTCTTTGATTCGTGTCAGAGGAGGACCCACTGCCAACTCCTATAATAAATATGCAAAATGTTAGATAAACATACATGATGTGCTTAACACAAAAAGAATCAATAACTAAAATGATCGTTACAAATAGTTAGCGCATATTGTCGTATCCACCGCTACCCAAATATGACGTTCCAACCATATCTAAATGTGTGGTTGCTGCATCTCACTCTTGATGATATCGGTCAAGAGTATGTTGCTACTCATCCTGAATTGATTCCCACTCTTCAACATCTAACCATACAAGATATTTAATTAGCTATTTATATTTTATATATTTAGATTTTTCTCTAATATTTCATAAAAATGTATGTGTGTATGTTTGTATGTATGTGTGTGTGTAAAAACTCAAAAATCCTATTTTTGGTATATATATATATATATATATATATATATATATATATATATATATATATATATATATATAGAGAGAGAGAGAGAGAGAGAAACCCTAAAAATTAAAATATCTATTTTTAGATATTTAACTATTTATATTATATATATTTATAGTTTTCTCTAATATTTTATAAACATGTATGTATGTGTGTATGTTTGTATGCATATCACTACTAGAAATAAGGGGGCATAGCAACGCCCTTGAATTTAAAAGAAAAATGGGAATCGTCGCTTATGTGATGGTAGCATCACATAAACGATGGCCCTGGTTTTTTTTCAAAGAGTTGTCGTCGCATAAGCAATGTTAGCATCGCTTATGTGACACTAAAACTATGCGTCGCAAATAGCATCGCTAATTAGTGATGGTATTTGTGACATTGGCAAACTGGCTGTGATGCTTAAGCATCACATAAGTGACATCCTGTGTTCGAGAGCATCGCATACGCGATGCTTTGGAATGTTAAAAAAACTTCGATTTCTCTTGACACATTTGTGCTGGGATTTGGATGCACAGAGAGAGAGAGAGAGAGAGAGAGAGAGAGATCGACACACTCCTTGAAGCCAGGTATGCACACACACACACACATACACACACATACATATGCATACACACAAAAATACATATGCATACACACACATATACACACATAGACACACACATACATACACACAGACACACACACATATACACACTAATTTACATACACACATACACATGCATACACACACATAAATACACACATAGACACATGCATATACACATAGACACACACACATACACATACAAACACCTATACACACACACATATAGACACATACACACTTACGCACACACACACACACACATCGGCACACATTTACACACACACATACACATGCATATAGACACATATATATAGATACACGTATATAAACACATAGACATGCACACACACACACATACACACATAGACACACACACACACACATACACACACATACACATGCATAAACACATACACATACACACACACACAGGGACACACACACACACACACACACACACACACACACACACATATATATATATATATATATATATATATATATATATATATATATATATGCATACACACACACGAAAAGAGACATACACACACATACACATACAATTATACATATGCATACATACATGTTTACATACATACACACATACATATGCATACACGCATACACACACATACACATACATGCATACATAATGCATATGCATATGAATGTGCATACATACATACTTACATGCATACACATGCATATGCATACATAATGCACATGCATATGCATAGATACATGCATACACATACACACACATAGACACATAGACACACACATACACACACATATGCACACAGATTTACACACATACACATGCATACACACACATGCACACATAGACACACACACATACACACACACATATACACACACACACATACACACATAATGCATATGCATATTCATACATACATACTTAAATGCATACACACACGTACACACACATATGCATACATAATGCACATGCATATGCATACATACATGCATACGCATACACAAATAGACACATACACACACAATATAGACACATACACACACATAAACACATACACACTCATAGACACATACACACTTACACACACACACCCAGACACATTTACACACACACATACACATGCACACCGACACATATATATAGATACACACGTATATATACACACATAGACACACACACACATACACACATAGACACACACACACATATGCATACACACACATACACACACACACACACCTACACATCCACACACATTCACACACACACACATACACATGCATACACACACATATATATAGATACACACACATACACACACATACATGCATATGCATACATAATATGCATGCATATGCATACATAATATGCATGCATATGCATACATACATGTTTACATGCATACACACACATACACACGCATACACACACATACACACGCATACACACATACACATCCACACATAGACACACACACACACACATACACACACATATATGCATACACACACACATAGAGAGACATACACACACATACACATACATGCATACATATGCATACATACATACTTACATGCATACACACACATATGCACACATAATGCACATGCATATGCATAGATACATGCATACACATACACACACATAGACACATACACACACATATGCATACATAATTCACATGCATATGCATAGATAAATGCATACACATACACAAACATAGACACATACATACACATAGACACATACACATACATACACACACACATACACACAAGTTTACACATGCATACACACATAGACACACACACACATACACACACATCAGACATAGAAACATACAAACGTAATGCATATGTATATGCATACATACATAATTACATGCATATACACACATACACACACATGCATACATATGCATACACACATACACACCTAGAGAGACATACACACACATACACACACATGCATACATAATGCACATGCATATGCATACTACATACATGCTTACATGCATACACACACATACACACAGATACATATACATGCATAGACACACACACACACACGTAGAGACAGAGACACACACATACACACATATATATGCATACATACACACCTAAAGAGACATACACACACATACACATACAAGCATACATAATGCATATGCATATGCATACATACATACTTACATGCATACATAGACACACACACACATACACACACATACACACATGCATATGCATACATATGCATACAAAATGCACGTGCATATGCATAGATATATGCTCACATGCATACAGATACACACATAGACACATACACACACATAGATACATACACACACATGGACACAATCACACATACACACACATATACACACAGATTTACACACACACATAAACAAACACACTTACACATGCATACACACAGACATACACACATAGACACACACACACTTACACACAGAGACACACACATATACACACATACACACATACAAACTCAGACACACAAAGATACACACACATAGACACATAAAGACTTACACACACACATACACACATCCACACACATTTACACACACATACACATGCACATAGACATATATATACAGGTAAACACGTATATACACACATAGACACACACATATACACACACATATACACACACATACACACATAGACACATACACATGTACACAGACACATACACGCATTTACACACATACATACACATGCATAGACACATATATATTGATACACATGTATATACACATAGACACACACACACACATGCACACACATGGACACCTACACACATATATATGCATAGACAGACACATAGAGACATACACACATATATATCCATACACACACATACACATGCATGCATACATATGCATACATAGATACTTACATGCACACACACACACATGCATACATTTGCATACATAATGCACATGCATATGCATACATACATGCTTACATGCATACACACACTCACATATACACCTACATACGCATATACACACATACATATGTACACGTATATATATTGATTTCTAACTCATTTTGTTTTATATGTACAGGTATTATAAATCCTAGTAGAGAGAGAAAGGCCAAACTCACTCTCATAAAAAGTCTTATGAGAGCAAGAGTTCCGGCTGATACTCTAGGGATCATCATGCAAGAGTACTCAGAGATGCCTGATGATGAGCTAGATTATATGATCTAGATGCTTACCCAGCAATCAGAGGAGGGCTCTTCTATGGCTCCACATGCAAGAAGACAACTATCTCCTCATAGGTATGTTTTTTTTTCATAAACGGTTTTCATGATATTATGACACATACATTTATTTAACTTTATCTATCTATTTTCAAGACACCTATACCACCTCCAGATCATGATAGCATAGTAGAGATGCCTATGAGGACATGCATAGGCACCTTAGGGCTAGAGTGCGATATAGAGCCAGAGGGGAACATTTTGTACATAGGGAATGGATTGGAGTTCAAGAGAAGAATGCAAGCATTATGCGACTCTTACATGTGCCTTGTCCACTTAGAGTGGAAGTAAGTATAAATTTTACATATTATTTGAAATAAATATCTTATGTTTTATTTACATGGTTTTTTTTTATTTTTGTAGTGAGCATGATGAGACGGATAAAAAATATGTACTTAGTTCACTTGAGACAGAGTTTGGGACAGGATGGTTGCATAAGTGGTGTCTAAAAGAGATGCCGACACTTATGGCTCATCGTCGCGATAATGGACGATATGCATTGCTTTTATGTATATATACGTGGATATGAGTATGTGTGTTTATGTGTGTATATATGTATGTATATGAGAGAGAGAGGGAGAGGAAAGAGTGAGACTAGAGGTACAAATACACGTATACACACACATACATCATACATGCATATTTACACACATATACACATACATGCACATTTATACATACACACACATGCATGCACATTTTTACACACACATACACATGCATGCAGTTACACACATATAATGAATACACATAGACACACACATATCACATACACATACACATACTCACATACACATACACATACATAATCATATGTACACACACATAGACTCAAATAATCATATTTACATGCATATATACATATACACATGCATACACACACACACAAACACAACACATGCATACACACATATAGATACACATACATACACACACATGCATATTCACATATAGATACACATACATACACACATACATATATATATATATATATATATATATATATATATATATATATATATATATATATATATATATATATATATATATATATATATATATATATATATATATATATATATATATATATATATATATATATATATATATAAATCCTATTTCAAAAATCCTAAGTCGAAAACACTAATTTTGATATTAGGGTTTTAAAACCCCTAATTTAGAAACTCTAATTCAACATGCTGCCATAGTGAATAACCAATATTCTTGAATATATGCATAGGTTCAAGAAGATGACATACTTTTAACTCTTTCCAATACTCCAAAGAATACCATATCGATATGTTCTCTACGAGTGCCAATTTTCCTTTACCTCTCTTCACATACTCATTATCTTCATCATCACTGAAGATTTTTTATTTTGGAACTATCAAAGGTCCATCTGTCCATTTTTTATACCAATCCATTGTTGAAAAGCAACAATATCATGAGGAATTATGATTATTCCATCACTACTTTTATGATCATGTCCCCATGTCAAAAGCTTTGATAATTTGGGGCTTTGAAACATATGTCTAATCCGTGGAGCCAATGGAAAATGTCTCAATACCTTTTTTGGGATTTTACCTTCTTTGTCCTTATATCGAGGAGATTGATATTTAGGACATGTCAAAGAGTCTGCATATTCACCTCTAAATAAAATACAATCATTAGGACATGCATTTTTACATTGATAATCTATACCAAGATTATTGATTATCTTCTTCATTTCATCATGTGAGGTAGGAAGAGTATTCTGACTTGCTAAAAAAATTTTAGATAATTACGTGTAAGTTCGTCAAAAAAAAGATATATTAAAAAAAATAAATACACACACACACATACATACACACATACATACATACATATATATATATATATATATATATATATATATATATATATATATATATATATATATATATATATATATATATATATATATATATATATGCATACAAGTTTATATATGTGTATGTGTATATGTATATATGTATGTATATGTGTTTTATAGGTGTATATGTATGTATATATATGTATGTGTATGTGTATGCATATATGTATATGTATCTGTGTATACATGTCTATGTATATATGTATGTATGTGTATATATGTATGAATGTGTATGTATGTGTGCATGTGTAGCTGTGTATATTTGATTTTGTTTTTAAAATTCTTTTTATGTATTGTGGTTTGCAGATTTTCATGTCTAGACCATTGAATTGTCTGGCTCTCTCCCATTTTATAGACAATCTATTACCTATCTTGCTAAGTTGTTTACGAATATAAAGTAACAGTTAGTTATGGAGGTATTAATTCGTTCGTAAATTGGGAGGATCAAATTTATCGTGAATATTTTGAAAGATGCATAGTTTTAAAGGATGGGTGGACAAGAAGTATCCATTCAATGCAAGTTCTTGTTCTTACCTTAGCTAAATTAAGAATAAAAGCCCGCATTGAATGGAAACTTTTTTCCACCCATCCTTTAAAATTATTTTTCCATTCTTCAAAATCTTTTGGATAAATTTGGTCCTCCCATTTTAGTAATGATCTAATACCTTCATAGCTAACTGATACTTAATATTTGTATGCAAAAGAGTTAGCAACATAGGTATTAGGTTGACTAAAATAGGAGAAACATATGTGTCCAGAAGATTCTAAAGGTTGGGTGGACAATTCTAAAGGCTAGATGGACAAAACATCTTTATTTGATATGGGTATGTATAATTTGACCTTACTCTCATAACATGTGTATGTGTGTATATGTGTGTGTATGTTTATATATGCATATATATATATATATATATATATATATATATATATAGAAAATTGAAAATTATACCTTAGTAGTGTCAAAACAGATACATTACTCCATCCAAAATAATTTTGAAGATTGAGAATAAGTAAGCTCGCACTTAGTTGTGTCAAACGACTTCCTTCATATACATGCTTTAGACATTCCTCTTGAAGATATTTCTCATTTTTAGAAATGTCAATGTTGTCACTGTCATTTTGATACCAATCGTCAATAAAATTTTCATGCCATCATCTTCATCATCGTTGCACAAATCTTGTACTTTATCTTCCTTTGAATATAGATCTTTCAACCTTGCATATTCCACAGGATCACTTTTCCATAGACTCCTCATAGAAGCTTCTGATAAATGAGGTCTTACTAGAAATTGTGAATGGTGTGGAGGAATATCATAAACATCATACATTGGAATCTACATACATTAATAAAATTCATTAGTATTCCATAAATGAATAAAAAGTAAACTTTAAACATAAAATTAAATATACAAGTTATTAAATATGGATAAAAAAGTTTCATTCTTTCTAGCTAAAAGGTTCTCTTGGAGGTCTATGTCATCCATAATTCACTAAAAGTTCATCACTAGCATGTAATGTAGTAATAGCATTGACAACTATGTATCTTGATACATCTCTACTCATGTATCATGATTCATGACTATTTTCATGCTCCTCAAATGTGCAATTAGTCCTTGAACTATTATGTAACCCTGGACTACTATTTATTAAACCTGCTATATTTCCATGCATGTAAGGTCTTCCATCAATATATAATCTTTCATTTTTTGCATGTGCTACTAGTAAGGGATGCTGCATTCAAGCATATTCCATAAGTACTCATGCTTTGAACATAATGTGCAAGTCAATGCCAATCTCCCCATCCATATACAGGACCACAAAATGACATAAGAGTGACTTTAGAGTTCGAAGGCACATACAAATCCTCTACAATAAAGAGACCACGACCAGCATTAGTAGTAGTGGATGGAGCAATCATATAGAGATTACCCCAAAAGTTGAAAACCTCTCCATCTAAAGGAAGTGGTCCTCTATTCTATCCCCCATATCTTCTTCTATCATATGTTTGTACTAGAGAACGATCAAGAGCTAGCAATGGATAATCTCTAGCCGTTTCAATTTCTAAACCAGGAGGTAGAGGATTTCTAGAAACCTCTGCTTGTAATTGTTGAACAACAAGTCCATGATGTGTACAAGGTATATTGACATTGTGAGAAAAAGTATCATCATCATCATCATCGAGCAAGTATTCCTGTATATCAATAGTAATTTGATTTTGTATATGGTTTTTAAATAAAATAATGACATTAATTTATAGAAAAAATACATACCCAAGCATTATCACGTTGACCAGGTGATGATGCATGCTCAAAAGTACCATACTCTACCTCATGTTCAATAAATTCCAATCGTGGTCTTCGATACATGGCATAACAAGAGTTTGCACCAACATATAATATGCTCTTCATAGTAAAATTTGTCATAATTCCTATTGGAGGACACATGTGAAGCCATTGCATGGGTAGGAGGTAGTGGAGTGCCCTCTGATTGATCTGAATCTGATTATAATAAGAAGCAAAAAAATATATAAGTTATGTATCCATCAAATATATTTAAAATTAAATGTTTGATATACTTACAATATATAGTCCTTGCACGATGAGGAGACGGTGGTGGAGTTCCATCTGATTGATCAAAATCTATAAATAATGGTATTTGATATTAATAATATGATTATTTACATACATAAACATTCACATATGCATATTTACACATACACACATATTCACATTTACACATACAAACATATTCACATATACACAAATACACATTATTGTGGGATAAATGCATGTATTTTGTATGAATGAGTGTATATGCATGCATGTGTGTGAACGTATAAATGTGGATATGTATATGTGTGTTTATGTTATATGTATGTATATGTGTATATGTATGCATATATATATGTGTATATGTTTGCATGTATATGCCTATGCGGGTATGTGTATGTGTATGTGTGTGTATATATGTGTATGCATTCTGATTCTTTTTTTCTGTTTGAGATTAGATTAACAAGAGATATTGTATGGTGGAAAAAAAATTAGAGGCGACCTAACATACCACTTGTCATGTTTTTCGTAGATAGCTACGTCTTTAGGAGTCATTTACTCAGTAGAAGGTATACAAAATAATAGTTTATATTTATAATTGTCATATATTTTAGTAATTTTTTACATTTAATCTATGTATTTATTTTTTTTAATAAACAGGCTACTGCAAAGAAGAGAGTTGAGTTGGGCCACACATCGCACCTAGGCCAAAAGGGCCATCATGGTTTTGTAGATACATTTGTAAGTATATGTGTTATTCTGAATATATTTTTTTTAGTTTGGTTAAAATGCAAGAAACTAATCTTTTATTCTTGTTTCACTGCAGCGAAAGGATTATGGCCGCTATCCTACAAAACATGAGATCGAGTATGCTACACATTTTGGATATCGGCGTTTGAGCGAGTATATGCGAGATCATCTAGATGCCTTTGTGAGTATTTTCAAATTTTATATAATTATTTTATTTTTATGGATGTTTTAATTGTTTTACTTATTTATGTTTGTTATATGTAATACAAGAGTATTATGGAGAGGCCAATATGGATGAGATGGAGAGATAGACACAGGAGGGATGATCTTGATAGTCATAGGGTGATCATGATGATGAGGATGAGGATGATCATGATGCTGATGATGATCATCATCATGATGATGATCATGATGATGATGATTAGGATTCTCGATAATGACATTGGATTATATGTATTTACATTGATATATATATATATATATATATATATATTATCTCTATATTGTTCATTTCAGTTATGTTTTGAATTGTGTGTATGGTATTAAGTAATGAAAAGTTTTGTTCTATTGGATCCTTATTATTGTTTATATTAAGCATGTGCTTTAGTAATTTAATTCATATGTGTATACATATGTGCATGTATATGTGTGTGTACGTATGTGCATGTATATGTGTGTGTACGTATGTGCATGTATATGTGTGTGTGTATGAATGTATGTACATATGTATATGCATGTATGTGCATGTGCATGTGCATGTGTAAGTGTATATGTGTATGTATGTGTATGTGCATGTGCATGTGTATGTGTGTGTATATGTATGTATGTGCATGTGCATGTGTAAGTGTATAGTTGTGTATATGAGTATGTGCATGTGCGTGTGTATGTGTGTGTATATGTATGTGCATGTATATGTGTAAGTGTATGTGTATATGTGTGTATGTGCATGTATATGTGTATATGTATGTATATGCATGTGTGTGTGCATGTGTATATGTGTGTGTACGTATGTGCATATATATGTGCATATATATGTGCATATATTTGTGCATATATTTGTGCATATATGTGTATGTGTGTCTATTTATACATATGTGCATATGTATGTGTATGTGTATAAACATATACAAATGTACGTATATGCATGTGTATATGTATGAAGCATGCATGTGTGTGTGGATGCATTTCCATTTGCATCCATGTGCATGCATGTGGATGTGCATATACATGTATTTAAGTATATGTTAATGTATATATGTGTATATATATATATATATATGCAATAATGCATGGATGCAAGTCTTTTTATGTGGTTGTAGAAATGTTTGTGCATATGCATGTGTATATGTGTGTATGTGTAAGTGTATGTGTGCATATATGTGTGTGTATATATGTGTGTGTATATATGTGTGTGTATGTGCATGTGTATATGTGTATATGTGTAAATGTGTGAACGTGCATCTCATCATGTATAAGTGTATATGTGCATATCAATAACTCTGAGTATGCTAATTAATGAAAATAACACAATTCAAATGATATACAAAGAATGGAAATTGTACTTACAATAGTTAGCCATACTTTTTGTTTGCTTAGCTTCTTCAATAACCTGCAATAAAGAGAGAGAGAGAGAGAGAGATAGAGAGAGAGAAGAGAGAGAGAGAGAGAGAAAGCACTCATATTGGCATCGCATCACCGACATTGTTAGTGTCGCTTATGTGATGCAAAAGGCATCACTTATGCGATGCTTTTTTAAACTGTCGCTTCACCAACGCTCTATGTGAGCATCACACATCCTATCGCGCCACACGTTGAAAAAAAAAATGTTTAGCTCTTCATTTAATCGACGGTCCACACTCGATGCTTCTTGCAACACTTTTTGCACTTTTATACTGACGAAATTGTGTCGCCTTAACCATCGCTATGCACCCGTATGCCATTTTAGCATGATATAATGTCCAAACTCTATGGAGCAAAGCTGTCAAATGCATTGACGTATGGACTTTCGAGCCGCATCCATGACTGGAGCTCCATCACGTATGTGATATATCTTGGAGTTATCATGGTCATGCGCTCCCCAAGGTGCACGTGGAGATCCCATCTAATCCAATCTGGAGATGTTATTATATATATATATATATATATATATATATATATATATATATATATATATATATATATATATATATATATATATATATATAAACCCTAAAAAATCTATAGATTTATTTTTTTAGATATTTTCACATATATTTCAATGTATAAGAACTCAAACATCCTATTTTTGATATATTAATTCTATCTATATTTTTATCTAATATTCCATAAAATGTATGTATGTATGTATGTGTGTATGTTTGTATGTATGTGTGTGTGTGTGTAAAAACTCAAAAATCCTATTTTTGGTATATATATATATATATATATATATATATATATATATATATATATATATATATATATATATATATATATATATATATATATGGAGAGAGAGAGAGAGAGAAACCCTAAAAATTTAAATATCTATTTTTAGATATTTAATTATTTATAATTTATATATTTAGATTTTTTTCTAATATTTCATAAAAATGTATGTATGTATGTGTGTATGTTTGTATGCATGTGTGTATGATTGTATGCATTTGTGTATGTATGTATGTATGCATATGCATATGCATGTGTGTATCTCTCTCTCTCTTTGCATATGCATGTGTGTATGCATATGTATGTGTGTATGCTTATGCATTTGTGTATGTATGTATATGCATATGCATGTGTGTATGTGTGTATGCACATATGTGTGTATGTATATGTATGTGTGTATGCATATGCATGTGTATGTGTGTATGTGTGTATGTGTGTATGCATATGCATGTGTATGTATGCATGTATGTATATGCATATGCATGTGTGTATGTATGTATACGCATGTGTGTATACATACACACATATGCAATTTGTGTGTGTATGCATATGCAGTTTGTGTGTGTATGTATGTATGCATATGCATGTGTGTATGCATATGCATGTGTATGTGTGTATGCATATGCATGTGTATGTGTGTATGTATATGCATGTGTGTATGTTTATGCATATGTGTGTGTATGTATGTATGCATATGCATGTGTTTATGTATATGCATGTGTGTATGTGTGTATGCATATGCATGTGTATGTGTGTATGCACATATGTGTTTATGTATATGCATGTGTGTATGTATATGCATATGTGTGTATGTATGTATGCATATGCATGTGTGTATGCACATATGTGTGTATACATATGTGAGTGTGTATGTATATGTATATGTTTCTCTAGATCTCTCAGTTTCTTTCATCTCTCTCTCTCTATGTCAATTGAAAAAAAAACAATGACTTACATCGGTGTAATTGTTTGGATCGTTGTCATCATAATCCACTTAAAGTTTTTCATCGTCGAATTCCAAAGACCTAATGGCAAAATCTCTTTCAAAACTAAAGAGAAAAGAAATTAGAAAAGGGAAAACATAAAGAAAGAGAAAACGGTGCTACAGTATGTGCAATACTTACCAAAACTTTAGATCTAGAGAAATAGAGAGGTGTGCATAGAGAGAGAGAGAGAGAAAGAGTGAGAAACAGAGAGATGTAGCTGGTGCATGCAAACTTGATAGTAGCAGGTTTTGTTTCAAAACGCAATGAATGGGGAAATTTTGCTTTTGGGTCTGATTAAAATCTTGCGTCGGTATGCGCATCAGTAAGAGCGTCTGCATGAGCATCAATAAATTATTGGAAACTACCGACGCTCATACCGATGCATATATTGCCCCTGTGGTTTTTCAAGGGTTTTCGATAGCCATACCGGCATTGACGCATGACCGTTGATATGCACAATGTCGGTATGCCCCTGATATGTTGTAGTGTTACATTTTCATGCCCAATAGGGAGAGAAAATAGTTTAAGAAAACTCAAGGAGATCAATATCAAAGTTAATGGCCGTTTTTTGCATCAACTACTCTTAACATCTTCTCCTCCATTTGCATTCCATCGATATGCTGGGTAACTGATTGGTGATAATTCAATGATCATTTTACATTATCGATCATCGATCAAAATATTTGACTCCCCATCTTCGCAATTGTAACAGAATCATATGATCGTAATGCTTTCCATTTAATGATCACGCACACTCCATTTACGCAATTTTGACACAATCACATGATCTTTTTCGTTTTCGATGCATGCTCGAATCATATGAGCTACTGAATTGTGTGCATACAACTGCTATACACTAATGCACTTTACCCGACATGCAATGAGAAGTTCGATCTTCCGATCACATTTGATTATAGACGAAGTGTTAATCATACTTAATTATACACGAAAAGTTGAATTAAATTTTTGCATTGATTTAATTGTAGTTATAGATAAAATGTTGTAAAGAATTTGCGCATTAGTCGAGTGCTCCTCCGCATTGGAATAACCATATTCGTTGTTTCTTTGCTTGCACAGTATAGTCGATGCATAGGCTATGTTTCTATGCTATTGTAGAAAAGTGAATAAGTATAAAATCATGGAATATATATATATATATATATATATATATATATATATATATATATATATATATATATATATATATATATATATGTATGTGTGTGTGTGTGTGTCTGTGTGTGTGTGGATGTGTAATAGAGAAGATTCAACCTAAATATTCAGGTAAAAATAAAATGCAAGTCCACACATAGAGTAGATAGAGTAGATTTGACCTACAAACGCATTGTTCAAGAATAATCAAAAGCATAGCTAAGCAACAAAAAATTTAAAATCACACGAAAAGATCAAACAACAAACACAATGTTTTTTTTTTTGAGAGAACAACGAAAAGATAGTATTAAAGTAGGGAAGTATACAATGTACAAGGGGCAGAATGTGCACCCCACCACCCAGAAGGGCTACTAAAGATTACAAACCATGAGGATTAATCTCACGGGAGAGTAAAGTTCAAGTAACTTTGATTTCCACTTCATACAGTGCATGGAGGAGACGATTTCTATTTTGGAGAGCTCACTGGCAGGGCAATCTTTCAGGGCATCTAAACACTCTTTACCGGACTTTAAGAGGACACGTCGCAGCTTAAAAAGAGCTGACTTAAGATTCCATTTGTCATTGAATACAGCCAAGTTCCTACATCTCCATATATGCCAAAGGATGATGCTCCTCCACACGTTCCATAGGACAAGATCAAAATCAATGCAGCAACCAAGTAGCAACTCTGGTCCCGATATAGGCCCTCTACCTGTGAGGGTAATAATTTGATCAAGAATTTCCCAGGATTCCTTGGCAACCACACAGTTCATGAATAAGTGGGGTAAATCTTCCTCCTTGCCACAGTGTATATAGTTCCCAGCATTAATACTGATCTTTTGAGCACGCTTTCCAATCCATAACCCATTATGGATAATGAGCCATAGTAGAAAAGAGTGCTTGTTGCAATTCGGGAAGGCCCATAAACACTTGAAACGATACCTCCATTGATGCGAGGACCAATTGACTTTCCATCTCTTTCCATCTTGAGCGTTTTATCCTGGCTAGTGGTCAACACTTCTCTAAGCGATTTAGCTTTTTTTTTTTTAGGGTCTGCTGGCATCCCACAGACAAGTGAACAAGGTTATCAATCTGATCATGGGAGAGGAGGCTGTCTTGAGAAAAAATGTCACCCCAAGCTTGGAACCTAGCCTTAGCACACTTGTGCTCCTTGATCTCGAGAGGGTCGTTGTTCCTTTGTGCAATCCAGCCGAACCACGGAGAATCCTGCAATATAAAATGTTTGTTATTAAAAATGTTGTCCTTAGGAGAAAAGTCGTGCTTCACCTTCATCCAGACTTTCCACATTCTAGATGTGAGCGGACTACCAGTAGTACCGAAAGGCTTGGGGGAGACAAGGATGTCCCAAAGATGATTCACTTTCCAAGCTTTGTAATCCTGCAAGTGAAAACGATTAGTATTTCTTTTCAGCAATAGAGCCCAAATATCGTTGGAGGAGCTGCATCTGTGAATCCATTTGGCGATCATGTTATCAGCCATTTTGATGGGGCATAAGATACCCAAACCACCCTCACTTTTAGGGAGACAGCAGGTATTCGAGGAGACCTTGGTGATCTTTTGAACTTGATTATTTCCACCCCAAAGAAATCTTTTAGAGAGACATAAAATCTGATTAAGTTGCTTATGGGTGGGTAACCAACAAGACAAAAAGTAGGTCAGCGAGGGAAGCAGATAGTAATTCAGCACAAAAGTCGTATGAGAAAGCGAAATTTGACAATTGTACCAGGAGAAGACCTTACATCTAAATTTGTTAACCACCCATTGCCATCTCTGATCGAGGGAAACATTGAAGCCCATGGGAATCCCCAATAATCTAAAAACTTCACCTTCTTTTATGGGGTTGCAGCCTAAATCTAGGACCATCCTAGGGATGACCCTATTGGAAGCCCAAAAGCCCGTTTTGGAGTGGTTAACCTTGGAGCCGCTGGCCAAGCAAAAGGTGTTCAGACAGTCTAGGAAGGACCTGGTCAACTGATTGTCAGAGGGGCAAGGGGGAAACCTTGTCTTATAGATCTTTTAAGGAGGAAAGGGCCAGACAGTCTACCATTCAGGGAAACTCTGGAATAGGCATTGCCAAAAAGAGTGCTCACAAACCTGATGAATTTCCTACCTGCACCGATGTCTTGGAGAGACTGCAAAATAAAGTTCCACTCAACCCTGTCATAAGCTTTATCAAAGTCAATTTTAAAGAAGTAGAAATCTTGATTGTTATCCCTAACTTCTTCCATCCCTTCCCACAAGGCAATAATCGTGTCGAGGATGAAGCGACCCTTAATGAAACCCTTCTGATTAGGGAGGATGATCTTGTCCATAATGGGGCCAAGCCTCCTTGCTAGGCAGCCGCAAAAATCTTATAGATAGAAGAAAGACAAGTTATAGGATGCCAATTGTTCAGATCCTCCTTGTTCCCTTTTTTGTGAATAAGTCTTATAACCCCCGTGTTAACGTGAGAGGGCAGGTACCCCTTGCTGACCGCCTCTCTCCAAATCGAAAGAATGTAGGGCGTAAGAAAATCTTTAAGCTCAGTAAAGAACTCATTAGGGATACCGTCTAGACCGGGAGTCTTCCCCTTTTTAAGCTTGTCGATGGTGTCTTTAATCTCTCTAGTAGACAAGGGTAGATCC
The DNA here is from genome assembly GCA_020310875.1 of Ceratopteris richardii. Classification (NCBI taxonomy): domain Eukaryota; kingdom Viridiplantae; phylum Streptophyta; class Polypodiopsida; order Polypodiales; family Pteridaceae; genus Ceratopteris; species Ceratopteris richardii. The sequence continues at coordinate 19,412,014 of CM035431.1, read as the reverse complement.
AAGATAGCAGCCAGGCTCTGAGGGATAGTTTTTTTCCTCAACATAGAAATATGAGCCCTGGCACTTCTAATCTCGTCCCCTGAGCTAGGAGGACTAGAGAACACTTCAGTGAAGAAATCAGTAGCAACTACCATGTTATCTTCAATGTTAATAGCCGTATCCCCATTTTTCTTAATGAGAAGAGGAATAAAGTCTTTAATCTTCTTCTTTCTCAGCAAATCATACATATTCTTGCAAGGTTTGTCCATTTTTCCGGCCCAAAATTTTCTACATTTGGAGAGATCGTGACAGGCCTCAAGGTAGAACTCCTTTCTCAGACAACACTGGAGCTCTAAGAATCGTTCACTATTGGGGGAGGAACAAAGGTCGTTGAGCTCCGACAGGATCTTACTTCTCCTGGCTGCTCTGATAACTTTAGCTTTAGAGGTGTAGTGGGTGAACAAAGATTGAATGGCCTTGACACATTTCTCCCAAGCTAGAGCAGGGGATGGGTGGGAGGGAAAGCTCCTGGTGATAATAAGCTTGATTTGATTTGTGATCAGGGGAATATTGAGTAAATGAGCATCCAGATGCGGCCGTCCCGCTCTAAAATTAGGGCACTCTTTATGGATAGAGACCAGCGGGGCTGATGGTCAGACAATAGAAGATTGCTGTCTAAATTACAATTGACATTACTCCAAGACTGATAGAGGGAGGCACTAGCATAGGACCTATCCAGTCTGGCATCAGTGAAGGCATTCCCTTTTTGGTTATTGGACCAAGTAAAACAAGTATGCATAGAGATATCAATTAAATCGTGCTTGTTACACAGGTCAATCCACGCACTTTTCTCAGCACCACTCACCACAACCCCCCTAGACTCAGATCTATCGTGCAGGGTCGTAACCATATTAAAATCCCCCGTTATAATAGTGGGATCGCAGACACAACACAAGTCTTTCCACCATTTTGAACGATCAGCAAAAACATTACCCGCATACACGTTAACAAGGACGAAATTAAACGGGAAACCCAACTTGATAGCCAGCCATTGATGATCATCACTAAAGAACACATTCTCCACACAGTTGACAGAAGAGTTCTGAACACCAATGGTAACACCCCCTTTCTTAGAATGGTCAGAACAGTACCAATTGTAGCTATTAGAAATAATATTAAAGTTAATGTTGAGGCGATTCTTATCGCACTTAAGCTCCTGCAAGCAGATAAAGGTAGGTAAAACATGCCTCCTTAACCAATTCGAAATCCATTTAGCACGCCTAGCATTAGATAGACCCCTCACGTTTAAAGATAACATCGAGAAAGTAGACATAATGATCACAAGAAAAAGCAAAAAAGACTAGACAGAACGAGGCGGGCTACTTCCTACTATTCTTAGTAGGTTTTTTAACTGCCAACACGCTTCTGGGTAGTTCCTTACGCTTTGGAATACTAGTCGGGTGAGTGACTGAGTCATCCATTTGTATTTGCATGTTGGGGACAGTTTCAATCTCTTCGTGCTCGACCTGATTTAAACATATATGATCCAACTGCATTTGATATGAATAGTTAAGTTGATCTTCGAAAGAGGCATCTTCATTGGCAGAGGTAGGGGACTCAGCACCTCTGTTTCCTTTCTTTTTGACCAGGGTCCACCCACCACTGTCGTGGTTAGGAGGGGGTACAATAATTGTCCGAACAGACTTACCACTATTGGGGTCAACATTTTCTTTGCCTGCAAAAGCAGACGAACCTTCTTTGAAGGGATTAAACACGTTGTCTAGAAGAACTTCAAAAGGATTCATCCATTGAGGAGTACTCTTCTTTCTTCTCTGCAGGGCGTTTTTGCCACCTATTGTAGGGGGGTTTCGAGCCAAAGGTCCAGAGCCACCTCTGGACTTAGCATCCGTTAGACCAGAAGCTTTACTCTCCGAGTCCTCTTTCTCCTTGACACTACTGAGCAGGGGACAGTCTCGAATAATATGTCCCTGTTTATAACAATTAAAGCACGCGTTAGGAAGATTGCGATAAACAACTTTTTGATTGTGCAGAAGCTTGCCTTCAGAATCCTTAATGATTAGAGATGTTCTTATTTCTTTAGAAATGTCGACTTCAACCATGACTTGCGGATCCCATTTGGGATTAATGCCATTAGGTCTAGCCTTCTGTCCAAGAACCTTACCCACCATGGCTCCTAGGTTCTCCACCCAGGGATAAAATTCCACAGGGAGCTTTGGAAATTCAACCCAAATGGGTATTTTAGTGGGTTTAGGTCCCCTAGGGTTAAAACCAGGAAACCACTTGAAAAAGGACACAGGAATTTCTCTAATGAGCCACTGACCTTCTGAAATAACATAAAACGCATTGTTAGCTTCTTCGAAAAAAAACAGATAGTAACCATTAGGGAGATATTGGATCTGCTTGACAAACAAACCACGACTTTCCCAGCATTTATTGATCCAAGCTTTTAAGACATCCTGAGGGGGGCGGGGGCCATGGCATAGACCAATCACAACCCTCTCACAGAGTTGGTTTTGCCATTTCAAGAAGGAGTTACTATCAATGACAAGAGCATCATCTTCCTCAGAGTAATGCACTTTGTCTAATACTAGCAGATGGGGGTCGTCCTGCATAATACTTTTGCCTTTGATATCAGAAGATCTAAGGGGGGACGACGTACCAGACCCTCCATGCGAGGAGGGAGGAAGCTGAGGAACGCATTGTTGTGCTGCAACATCTGAGTAGGTGGGCAGAAGGTTCTGTATTACATTACCCTCGACAAGAGCACAATGCGCAGGGTCGCCCAAAGAAGCAGTACTTTGCGCAGACCATCCATTAGCCAGGGCATCCTAGAGTGCCATACAGATGAAGGTGGGAAGGCCCCTGCCCCTGAAGGAGACAGGGGGAATGGCACGAGGACGCACCGACGAGAGGGAAGGCTCTCTCCGCAGTAAATGCTCCACAACGCCACTACGCCACTACGCTGGCTATTGTTCAGCTTGCTCTCTGTCTCGCTGTTACTTGCACAGGCGATAGACTCTTAGTCTCTCTCTCTCCTTACACACACATACATACACACAATGTTAGATAACACAATAATAAGAAAAATGCAAGAGTCATGACTCATAAGCACGAGAACATAGAAGATCTACAAAGAGAAGGAATCGACTTCTTATAGTGACCCCCACGTGTGCCACTTTAAATAAAAAAATTAACTTTCTAACTTCTTATGGTTCACATTTTTTAGGTGGGTTGGTTTGGCATTGGCCTCTTGAGGTAGAGTTCCTATGTTCAACTCGCGAGCTGGACATATAATGGTTTGGGGCAATTTAAATCAATTAAAATCAGATGTAATCTTGTTTAACCACTACTTTGTGGAATATGAGCGTTCTATGGGTACTATGTCCATTCACTTGTACAATTGTGCTTTCAAAGTTCAAACCGAGGGAGTAAGCACTTGTCAAATCTCCATTTAAAAAAAAAAATCTTGAGGGTTTTCTAGGAAGACTCTTCTCTCATGTACAAAAATATGTACCAAAATGATTTAATCTACAAATTTCAAAGATCCAAACCTCAAAATTGAGAGAAATTCTAAATAGGCTTGAGCATGTTAGTTTTCATATAGGATTGCCAACGACTTCAAAGTTCAAAGAAGCCATTACATGTCATGTTTTCTAACTCTTGCAAGTTTGCAGAATACGGAGGGTTCCATAAATACTATGCCCATTCACTTGTACAGTTATAATTTCAAAGTTAAAGCTCGAGAGAGTAAGTTTCGACTCAACCTCCATTAGAGAAAAGTTCAAAGAAACCCCCACTAAATCTTTAGTTTTAACTTGGTCTACTCTCCCATCAATCGGTGGCGACTCTTCTCACATTTCACTCTTAAAATAGAGTGTTAATTGCCATTTTGTTTTTTTCTTTCAATTTTTTCTCTTCTCTCCTCACAAAAAGAGGTGAAATGTCCTCCTATTTACTGTAGCGCTCCTATTTCCAGGCCTAGAGCTTTGTCCAGTAAAAACCGAATCTTTTTGACCCGACCGTCAACTTTCAAGCTCGAAGGGACATGATCACTTTTCTTGGTGATTATGTTAACTCTTACCTCATGTGAGGTTCTCTCCTCCCTTTCGAGGGTAGATCGTTCTCTGATGTAATTCTGTTTAGCATCAATTTTATACTTCCTCTTTTTTTTCAAAAAAACAAAAAAAAACAAAAAAAAAACTTTCAAGCTCGAAGCCGTCATCCTTACAGGCTACACACACACACGAGTGTGTGGACAGACGGAAAGCTATTCTAGAATCAGACAAAAACCTGTCAAAGGCAGGCTTGGTCACCATGCCAGTGCAGACTGTTTATATCCACATCAGAGTGACCAATGACCATGCACTCTCCAGAGCTCCACTTGCGGATGACAAGTTGACAACATCGTTTGCAAGAACATACGCTGACCATCACTTGTCTCATTGTAGCAGCGCGACGACTGGATATTGGACTTCACTTGTCTTGACGCTTCACGTGTTTAGATTGGGCGGCCAAAGTAGCTTGGTGACTATGTCAACTGTCAGATTGCTGTGGGTACGTGCAAGTAGCGACCTTACATCGTTGTATTGTCTACTACAGACAACCGTCACGGACTAGCAATTAAGTACTACGGTCATGGTTCTCATGCCTGACTGCCAGTCTCCAGACCATGTTACCATGCTGACATTGCTGAGGACTCAAGTGACAAGTCTCAGCTAAATGAGAACTCTTCAACAATTGTTGGCCTTCTTGTTTTTATACTCCCACCAACGTGCTCATTGTCAGCTTGGATGAGGGAAAACGTCTCTATTTAAACAAAAAAACAAGAAAAGATTATTAACTAATGAAAGGAATATAAATCAAGTGCAGGGGGCAAGACCCCAAGTACAAATGGCAAGGACGACCTCGTGACCCAGCATAAAACCAATCAAACATCTAACTAGAATACAAAGATAAGAGAAAATATCTCGAGTTGTTAAAGGGTTTGTCTTTGATGATTCTAAAGACTTGGGAATCATTGGCAGGGGCATCAGTGATGGCTTGGAGACTACCTAAGCCTGTCTTATACAAAGTACTTCTTAAACAATACACATACTTTTTCTTTTCCAGAACGAGAGACAAATTCATTTCTGCTCAGCCAAATGTTCCAAAGGATGATTCCCCCTCCAAGTGTTCCAAAGAACCAGATTAACTATGAAGTAGCACCCAAGCAGAACTTCATAGACCCCCAAAGCTTCAATTTTAGTGTGAGTCACATGGGTTGGAACACGAGCCAAAATTTCTTGGCATGAGGCGAGTCCAAAAAGAGGTGGGACAAGTCTTCTACCCTACCATAAAAGGTACAAAGCCCTTCATTAAAATTAACCATCTTACTCTTGCTCCCAATCCAAAGACCATTATGTATTATTAGCCACTATAAAAAATAATGCTTGATATTGAAAGTGGAGGCCCAAAGGCATTTAAATCTATGCCTCCATTGGTGATTATACCATTGAATTCGCCATCTTTTATTTAGCTTGCCAGAGATTTTGCGAACAGATCCTTTGGCTAGCTTGAACTTCTTCAACATGAGCTTAGAAACTTCAGAAAGCTTTATGTTGTTGCTACAAGAACTTTCCATCCTAGTCTTCAGGAAACCCCGTCATCTAAGCAAAAGCTATTTGTAAGAAGAGGACAAATGAGTAGCACAAATAATGTTATCAAAGATTAGCTAACCTCCATCATAGAAGACCTTCCAAGTCTTGAATCCCTGCTTGAAGCATTTGTGCTCTTTAATAGATAAGAGACTATTATTCCACAAAGCAAGCCATCTAAACTAGGAGGATTCATTCTTGGAAAATTCAATATTCATAGGAAAATCCTGGGGAGGAGTGAACTATTGCTTCACATTCAACCAATTGGTCCAAAACGTGCAGATAATAGAATTGCGAACAAGGGCAAAATCCTACGGAGAAATAATAATGTTCCAAATAGAATTACCAATCCAATTCGTATACTTTTGAATATGGAAAAGATGAAGATTCCTTTAGAGAAGGTGAGCCCAATATATCATCACTAATTATACATCTAACAACCCATTTGGGAGCCAAGTTTGTAGCCATCTTGGTGGGACAAATGATCCCACGACCTCCTTCAATTTTAGGAAGGAAAAAAGTACTCTAGGCAACTTTGATAATCTTTGTATTTTGAGAATTTCCACCCCGAAAAACCTCCTTGCAAGATCAATAGCCTGATTCAATTGTTTCTTAGAAGGGAGCGAAGAAGCCAGAAAATATGTTAGAGTCTGAGCAAATGATTTAAGATAAAAGTTCTATGGGAAATACAATTTAGATAGCATTACCAACTATAAACTTTGTTCCTAAACTTATAAATGATCCATTCCCATCTTTACTTAAATGAAACGTTAAACCCCAAGGCAATACCTATTATCCAATAGCCTAAACATGACCCCTTCCTTTAAAATTTCACATCCAATTTTGGGGATGCAATCAGGAACATAGTTATTAGAAGCTTCGAAACCAATTTTAGTGTGATTGACCTTGAAGCCACTAGCAAGACAGAAAATATTAAGACAATCAATGAAAGCAATAACAGAGTTAGTATCAGGTTGGGAAACCATATTGGTATCATCAACAAATATTTTCAATCCCAGTTGAGTAGAAGTATTGGGAATTTGAATATGCTTGATGGAAGTGTGATTCATGACATCTTTAACCAGCAAGCCCAAAGAGTCACTAGCTATAGAAAACAAAAGGGGTGCAAGCGGACAACCTTGTCTAATGGATCTACATAGCTTGAAAGGGTTAAACATGGAACCATTGACAATAACCCTAGAGTGAGCATTACGAAATAGAGTACACACATATCTCATAAACTTCTTACCAGCTCCAATTTCATGAAGATTTTGGAGGATGAAATTCCACTCAATTCTATCATAACCCTTGTCAAAATCTACTTTGAAGAAAAAGAGTTCTTGGTTGATTTAATTGGCATACTCCATACCCTCCAAAAGGGAGATGATAGCATCAAGAATGAATCTTCCTTTGATGAAAACTTTTTGCTCTAGGAGGATGATTTGGTTCATCAAGGGGCTAAGTCTTCTAGCTAGAGCAAAGGAAAATATTTGTTAATAGAGATGAGACAAGTGATATGTCTCTGGTTATTGAGGTCATCTTTATGTCTTTTTTGTGTATAAGTCTAATAACTTGAATGTTTGTATGAACACGGGGAAAACCTTTCTTAGTAGCCTCTTTCACAATCAAGGGAATGAATGGGGTCAAGAAATCTTTCAACTCTAAGAAGAGCTCATTGGGAATCCCATCAATATGAAGAGATTTGATGGGCTTCAATTTACAAATGGTTTCTTCAATCTCACAGGCAGATAGGGGTATGTCAAAGATAGTAGCCAGGCTTTTAGGAATCAGGTTTTTCCTTTTAAATGAAATGGTAGCTCTAGCACATTGGATATCCTCCCCTGACTTGTGAGAACCAGAGAACCTTTTGGCTTCTTGCAAATTCTCTTCCATATTGAGAGTAGTCCCACCCATCCTCTTAGCCAACAAGGGGATGTAATCCTTAACTTTCTTTTTTTCATCAAAGAGTACATACACTTGTTAGGTCTATCCATCTTCACATCACAATACTCCCTTGATGAAGCAAGAGCCTAATTAGCCTCAAGATACTTCTCCAAGTTCAATTTATGGTGAAGTTCAACAAACGTTTGGGAATTACTATGGTTCTTGGACCTTTCCAACTTTTGAGTTATGGAATTCCTTCTTCGAATGTCTCAAGAAAGGTTTTTGAAGAAAGTTAAAAGACTTTGAATATCTTTCATAGACTTAATATTGTTAGTGATGGTCTAATGCTTTAGCAACTTAGCTTCCAAATGGGGGAACCTCACATTGAAACTAGGGGAGCTAGGCTTGAGGACAATATGAAGGGGCTTATTGTTAGAAATCAAGAAGGAGAAATCCAAGTCACATCTAACATCCCAACACTTGCTGAGGAAATTAATGTTAGAGTAGCATTTGTGAAGTCTAGTGGTCACACGAGCTCCCCCAATCTGGTTGTTGTTCTAGGACAAAACGGTATGTCTAGAAATTTCATATAACTCATGATCTTTTTATGAGCCACTGCCCTTCTGATATAACTTGAAGAGCATAGTTTGAGTCTTCAAAGAAAAAAAGAAAAACATTATTTAGTAGGTATTGAATATGCTTGACGTGAATTCCTCTTTTTTCCCAGTTCACCTTAATCCAATGTTTCAGAGTCTCTTGGGCCGGTCTGGGACCATTACACAACCCTACGACCAATTTTCACTACTTTGTGAATGCCAAATATCTAATGAGCCTCTATCTTTGATTAAGGGATTATCATCAAGGTCACTTGACTCTTCTAGATTGAGCTTGTGCGGAGTTTCATCAACCTTTTCTTTTCCTTTACTCACACCGGAGACATAAGGGTTTATAAAGTTACGAATATGCTAACTTTAGTAGGAGAAGTGATTACATCTTTCCTCTTATTTATATCATCAATTTTGGAACAACACCATCTTCTTCCATGTGGACTGTACCAATTATCCATAATTTGTACTTCTTGTGGCCCAAAAATAGAATCTTCACCATAAAGCTATGATGAATGTCTTTTAATTGCTACAAGATTGCATTACACTCGTGAACGTGATGGGAAAACAATTACGTGGAACCCCTCAAATCAAGAGCTTCATCATTTTCATCCTCTCCACAACCTTTAATAGGGATATTGTCAATGGATGCCATCATGAGTCGTGGGATAAATTGCGAAGTACTTGATGCATCCCGCTTATAAAGTGAGCAACCAAATTCTTTGATCTTTGTGGGAGTGGACACATGTATAAAAGTCCCAAAAGGCATGTACGTAGTGGTTTTGTCATAGCTCTCCATACTTGGTTTGAACTAATTATAAGTTGACTCTAAATAAGAGAGAGGTCAGCATGGCTTATCTACCACAAATCCAATGAGAATGTATTTCCAAGCCTGTGAAAAATCTCTATGAAAAATTATTCTTTCAAAGTTCGTCAAAATATCGTCTTTCCCTAGAATATCCATATTGAACAGCCCCCAATCTTTTATGGATCTCAAAGGGGTGGTTGCTCGTGAGCTTCTTTCACAATGTTGTAATTCTTTCAAATAATTCAGTGGAAATCGGTCTCATGTTTTTGCAAGTCTCTTGTATTTTTCTTCCACAAGAGCTTTCGGCCCTACAAAATCATCACGAATACCAAAACTCTCCGCATAGATTGAAAGAGAATCCACTTTGACAATTCATGAAGTTTCTATAGTCAAAGCATTTATTGAGTCCTTCATTGTCCACAAAAGAGATCTCTTCAAATATCCCCAATATGGATTATTTGGCTATGATTACATCACATTCCGTTAGGCTATTTTGAACATTCTGAACGTGCACATCCATCTTCTCCATGTATCTTCTTGCATTTGTGCTCCTTGTGTGTGCTTCTTGTGTGTCTCTCGTGCACCCCACATTAGTATTAGAGCAGGTTTAGCTCCTTCTCAAGTTTTGGTTTTTCGCATCATGACACATTTGCACTTTAAGAATGCAAATGGACTTTGGAGCATAGAACAATGAATTTCAGCAGCCAAAAAACATTTCCACTAGGTGCAATGCGATTTTACCCCCATTTTGAAGCCATTTGTGTAGTCAGAATCACCACCAGAGTGACAGTTTTGAAATTTAAGCATTCATTTTTAGCTTTCGTTGAACTAAAGATTTTGTCACATTCTTGTTCCTTAGTGAAATGGTAGGTAGCAATGACTTGGTTGTCATGTTTCAAGCTGAAGATAAGCTTGACGAACCAACTATCCAATGTGTTCTTACATGATGAATCATGTTCTTTTTGCAAAACAACTTTGGAACATAGTGGTAGATGTAGATCGAAGACCTGTAAGTTCTTCTATTTCATAGTCTACTATCATAGATGGAGCTTCTTTTTCAAGTACATTGGTTTCTCCTTCTCCAGCTACACAAGAGAAGCTTAGATGGGATGGAAAAGATGCTTAAGCTGATGGACTGATTGCGTTTTCTATGAAGCATCATATAGTTCCACACATTCGGTCATTTTCTACATCAAGAGAGACATGGGACACACTCGCTTCTTTGTATGCCATGCGTAATAAAGCACGTGTTGCATACTTGAGGACGCAACTTGAGGATGTATGTATGGCTGAAAATAAGTCTAGATGTGTACTAATGACACGCATCAAGGACTTGATAGAGCAATTGGCAAACATAGATGAGATTATTCTAGATGCATCACTCATCTCTACATTGTTCAAATGATTACCAAAATCTTTTCAAAGCTTTGCTACTACACTCCATTTGGTTGCAAAAGGGAATCCCAATATGCATGCATTTGATGAGGTTGTGTCTCTTTTTTTGCAAGAAGAGCAATCTAGAGTGGATAGGAGTGGTTTGATTGAGGGAACACAAGCACTTGCTATCTCACAAAAGGGGAAAAGCAAGTATGGTTCAACTTTGGGCTCATCAAAACCAAAGCCTCAACCCTTCTCTTCTACTCATTCCTCTAAAGATGCTGATTTGCAAAAGAAGAAGAGATGCAAATAATGCCGAAAGGCTGGTCATACTATTAATGAGATGTAGAAAGCTTGCTAAAAGCAATGAAAAGAAGAAGGAATATGGCATGTCTATCGCTAAAAATTCGACAAATGCAAAGAATGATGAAGCTAACATGCCTCAAGATTTTTGGGCATGTGTTGTTACATGTCATTATGATGCATCTTTTCATTCTAAATGTATGGTTGTGAGTGATTTTGATTTGTATTGGTTCTTTGATAGTAGTGTTTCAAAGCACATAACTTCATGCAAAATGTTTTTTGCACCTTTGAAAGATGCACCCAAAGGAGGACATGTCCTATGTGAAAACAACCCCTCTTATCCTATCAGTGGAGTAGGAGAAATTGAGCTTATGGATACAAATGGAGGTGTGAGTCTCTTGAAAAATTCATTGTATGTACCCAATATAAAGAAGAACTTAATTTCAGTTCCATTGATTGCCAAAGATGGAATTCATGTACACTTTGTCGATGATAAGTGTATGGTTCATGATTTTACCAATGGTGATATTATCCTGATGTCTGGTACATTATGTAATGGTTTGTATTGCATGGATACACATAAGAGGGCTACCTCAAATGCCTTGGTTCTTCATACTTCTTCCATGGCTAAAATGGAGCATTGGCATGCTCATTTTTTCACTTGAACTTCAATAGTTTGCTTTACTTGCAAAAGAAGGACATGGTTATTGGTTTGCCAACACTTGACTCCATTGAAAAGCATGCATGCAAAGGTTTCATTCTTGGATAAATGCATCATGCTTCTTTCCCAAAAGATAGTCATGCACATACCACAAGAAAATTGTAGCTTTTTCATAGTGATGTATGTGGTCCCATCAAGACTCCATCTTTTTGGGAAGCATGTATATTTTGTTACCTTCATTGATGATGCTACTCACCATACACCGGCCTATCGCGACACACCGGCCTATTATGAGACACTCGCCTATCAATACACACTAGCCTATCATGTCACACTGGCCTATCGTGACACATCGGCCTATCAAGACACACTGGCCTATCGCGACACACCGGCCTATCGCAACACATCGGCCTATCACAACACACTGACTTATCGTGACGCACTGATTTTATGCATATTTTTTGGGGGTGTAACTGTGGTAATTTTGGGCTTGAATTTTGAAAAATTGGAACTACCTTATAGTCTTATAAGTTGGCAAAACAACTAGAAAACATTAGATAAATTCCTAAACCCTGAGAACCTGTTTTGACCCCCAAGTGTCTAAATGGTCCTAACTTCACCATACGAACTCCGAATGATGCGATTCTGGTCTCCTTGGAAATCTCGTTGAGAACCCTACGTGGATCTTGAGTGGTTTTTGTAAGAATCATATGTGGAGTCGTAGAACAAGTATTTTTAAGTTGGCCATTAGGTGGGAACAGGTGGTCATAAGAATTATGGGGGCACACTGAGCTATTCCAAAAGGGGGCTATACTTCTTATTGTGTGTTTATCAATTCATTGTGATAAAGGGCAATATTAACTTGTGAACTTTTGCAGGAACATTGTGAGCAATCAAGGCATCAAAAGCAAGCTAGCAAGGGTGAGTACCAAGCTAGGGAGAAGGCCCTCTGGGCTTGTGTAGCCATCAGAGTGACAAGTGATTGGAGGAACATTGTGAGCAATCAAGGCATCCAAAGCAAGCTAGCAAGGGCGGGTACCAAGCTAGGGAGAAGGCTTCCTAGGCTTGTGTAGCAATCTGAGTGACATGTGCTTGGAGGTTGGAAGTTCTCTCAACCCTCCTTTGTCAATTCCTAGCTTAGGCTAAGTGCGACTTAGGTGTGGTGAGTAATTAGAGTGATGCTAAGTACGACTCAAGTCCAAGAGAACTAATCAACTAAGTAGAAGCATTAAGTAGGTCCTAAGTGCGAAAATGCTAAGGGACAAAAGTAAACTTGAATCGATCAATTATCAAGTGCAAAATTCACTTAAGTATTCTTGACGACGTGATTTCAAACAGGGGCTTAACACAATAATCAACTAAAAAGAACAAAGTGATTGATACGAACTAACGTGCAATGAGATTGTACTTGGGACTAGGGGGTAAAGAAACCAGGCATATGAACCTTAGGTCAGGAAGACACTTAGGCCGAGACAAACAAAGCCTCAGATATTTTGAAGCTAGTGTCAATCACACTACTAGGTCTTGGACCCAACAGATGAGTGATTATCCATACACTTTAAGTTCAGAAACAAACAATTTTGAGATATCCTATAACATGGAGAGACTAATAGGTAGTTCAGGAGTGGCATACCTGGAAAAGCCAGAACGACCTTACAGAACTCAATTGGAATATATCAGGATCAACTGTCTAGGTGCTCACATCTACGAAGATGGCCTGAGAAGATCTGTAATCGAGATCAAGAACCGAGATCAAACCCTTAGATTAGAACATCCAGTAGTCAAGTTCTAAAATGGAGCATACCTAGATAAACAAGGAACGATGTATGTGGTCACCAGCCACCTAGATAGGACATATGAGTTCGGCAATGTGATTGCAAAAACTGACATGGGCGACATAGAGCAAGGGAACTTAGGTAGAGAGCCGAGAACTCCCCATGTATCAGTCCTAACCAAATCATTACTCTAGAGTGGGTTCCCTAGGATAATAAGAGCATAGATCTTATTTTAAACCGAGAAATCGATGAGGCTTTTTGGAGGTATAAGCCTGACCAGCCTAATGAAGTAGGAGCTCTCACAATCTATGAGTTTAAAGATCCTGATAGCCCAGGCGAAGTGACCTACCTAGACAATACGGCAGAGAGGATCTTCGTGGTCACAGAGCATGGTAGATATACCTACACTTGGAGGGGTGAATTCATTTTTCCCCAACCAAGATCTAATGTCTCTGACAGTCACCAAGGAGCTAGGACCTCCCAAGCTCATGGAGCTCATAGGGATAGGAGTAGAGATAGACCAGAAGTAAGCTTGGCTAACCCATTGGCAAGAGAAAGAACGAGAACGAAGATGGATAGAGGGGAAAAAGAGAGGCTTAGAGACCCAAGGAATCAAAGAAATATAGACAAATTTCCTTTGCCAAGGCAGAGAGAACACACTAGGACTTTCAGGCCAACCCAGCTGATTAAGTCCATGAAAAATTGCTTGATGGCACCGGAGACCCTTACGATCTTGTGGTAGAATTTAGGCAAGTCTTGAGAGTTGAACAAGTTGAGGACCTATTCATGCAGTACAATGCTTTTGGTCTAACCCTTAGAAATACAGCCCTTACATGGTTTCAACCACTACATGAGGGGTAGTTTAGGAGCATAGACCAACTTTTAGAAGCTTTCATCATTGAGTTTTCTAAGAGTGGTATACGGCATAATACTTCCTCACTGATTAATAGCTTCAAGCAAACACCACAAGAGATGGTTAAACTAGCAGGAAGATGGTTTAGGCAATACCTAGAGAGGTGTCCTATTCCTGAGTTACCCACACCAACCAAATAGGTGGTGTTGTTCCTAGATGGATTGCTGAGTACGAACCTAAGGTCATATATGTATCTAAAGGACCCTAGAACCATAGAAGAATGCGTACGCATGTGCATAGACATAGAGGATAATCTAGGAGAGGAGTTGGAGCTTTCAAAAGTCTACAAAGATTCCGATAGCTCCACTAGCCTCACTTCTAGACAATCCATATCTATCGAGGAACTTGCAGAGAAGGTAGCTCAAAAACTAGGTGTCTCAAGTAAACAAATACCAAGATTTGCCCCAGTTAAGCGATGCTATACTTGTGGAGGTGACCACATGGCGAGTGTATGTCCCATGATGGCCCAACCCCAAGTGAATCCTAGTAGCCAATACTGCACCATAGAACGGAGATACACTAATCACATCGCCCAAGACTGCCCTTAAAAGAAACAAATTGTCAAGCAAAATTACCCTCAACCATATGCACAAAAGTGCAGATATCAAAACCAATACCCACCACAACAATATGGTAGACCCCGAAAACCCTATCTACCACCCTATCAAGGGCAACAAAGACCTCAACCAGTCCTAGCACAACAACACCCTCCTCCGGCCAATGTGATCCTAGTGAAGTATGTAGCCGCAGAAGAAAATCCAAATAGATCTTTGGTGCTAGTAACACCATTGCTTTCAGAAAGTGACCCAAGTGATCATAGTTTTGACTCTACCCATATTGATAGCCAACAGGCTTACTACATGCAGTCACTCAAGCATAATGAGTCATTATAAAGAACCCAGTGAATCTAGTTGGGAGCTAGAATATGTGAATGTCATGTTTGCAAACCCCGACTCTAGACCTCAGCATAGGTAGATAAGACCTCCATTTCGTGGAGGGCCATGCTACCGATATCAGGGGGATCACCTCATCTGTGATTTCCCTCTACCAGCACCTCCACAAACCTAATCGGTGAGAATTCAATGATTTTGTCCAGATTATGGGAAGAAGCACTTGTTACGAGAATGTTCTAAGAACCCCACCAATATGCCAAAAATTGCCACTATCAATGTTATCAGGTTAGTTGTAGACTCCATAGGAAGTGTGACTTCCACGACCCCGATGCAAGTCATCATGAGAGCTCAGGCACTTAAGCAAAACCAAGACTTAGGCGAGGAAAAGAATGCAGAGGTTAGCAAGACTGGGAGCCAAAATAAAAAGAGAACAAGAGCTTGGAGAGATAGTCGTGAACGTATGAAAAGGCAATGGGCAAAGAAGATGAGCAAACTTGAGGAAAGATTGAGAGAAACAACAGAAAAGATAATTAAACTCACATCTCAAACTCACTCTCACACTACCCCACCACCACCATTTCCATCTCCCTCCAATCCATCACCTTCCATTCCCCAACCTTCTAATCCACCACACTTAACCCACCCACCACCCAGAGTAGGATCAGTCCTAGCCGATCCCACTCCTAAGATCTAGACATGATGCTTAAAGCATATCATGCCAGAATCCAAGAAGGGCCAAATGTGATAGATCATGACAAACGTTACCCTAGAGCCGATCTAGAGATAGAGAGAACAAAACTTTGCACTAAGATGGTAAAATTGGCTCAAGCCATGTGTGAGGCCAGTCGCCTCTTTAACTGCTCTAGCTCCACTAGAACACCATTGCATTTTGATGGTCTATTAGATAGATTGGAGAGGTTAATTGGAAAGTCTTGAAAAGGAGTCACCTCCCAGGCTCACGAGAGGGCAAGTGATTGAATAAGAAGTCCTCCTCAAGAAGCTTGTGTGCCTAACTCCACTAAACTAGACAGCTCGTCGTCTATGAATCAGTACTCACCAGAATTCTTGCGAGAGATTCAAGAAGAGAAATGGGCTAAAGAGAGTGAAGTTCCTCCTCCCATTGAACTTGTGGATGACACACATGATCACAAGGCCTTCCTTCCATTGATGGAGAGCAGGAGAGTGCCCAATCTCAAGAGAGATTAGACTTCGAGTCTAATTCATTACAAGAACTACCTCATTTCACAAGCCATGGAAGCAAAGTCTACTTGTATGAGAGCACCCACGGTCATGATAAGAAGCAAAGACTCAATCATACCTAGGAACATAGAGGTAGTGAAGAATACTAAAGTGTAGTGCAATCTCACTTTAGAAGAGCTACTCAAGGTTAAGCCTGAATTGTGGAAACATGTAACCAAGCAAGTGCCAGACATAGCAAAACCTCGTTCCGAAGTAGGATCTCATAGGATAGTGCCAAAAATACCCTTGGACAAGATAGGAGACATGAGCGAAGGAGAAGAAGGAAACACCTATCTCCCTATGACTCATCAGGGTTACACAACAAAGGCAATTTTGGACTCAGGTGCAAGAGTTCGAATTGCTACCACTTCCCTATGGAAGTGTTGGGGCAAGCCAGCACTCAGGCCAACAAGAATGAAGTTGCAAATGGCCGATGGTCCCATTGAGAGACCTTTAGGACTACTAGAAGGAGTAACTCTCACCACTTGTGGTGTAGAGTTTGAACATACTTTTGCCATATGTGACTTTAGCAAAAATCAAGCCTACAAGATGATTCTAAGAAGACCATTCTTGAGACAATTGCAAGTAGTACAGGATTGGGGAACCAATGCCTTGTATTTGCAACACTTGGATATCATGAACAAAGTGAATCTCAAAGATTTCTCTCATAGAGGCATGCCCCCCATTCAATGGAATCCCATCCATAGAGCCACAGATGATACAAAGTCAGTACATTCCATAGGATCAAGATCCTCATGGATGCATGAAGACACTCACTTATGGATGTGTAAAGTGGCACTAGAAGAAGAGAAGAGGGAAAAAGCCAGAGAGGTAGGTGCGAAAGAAACCCATAGATCAGTTCAAGACCCAGTCTATGCACTTGTAGTATTTCTTGATGAAGAGTTTGAGCCTCATAGTTGGACAGAAATCTTAGCAACTATGGATGTAACCATCAATGAAGAGCAATGAACACCCCACTGTGACGAGGATGGCTATGACATTTTAGTCTTCACAATAGAGCCAATCATGTGTGAAACAATTATTGAACAATGTGAACCTAGCACTGATGCATTCAAGGATGCAAGTAACTCCGATCTAGAGCCAATACATATGGACCCATCCTTTGCATCAGATGAGGAATATTTTTATGAAGTAGAAGCTCACCCTCAGAGACACAGAGAAATTATGAATGAGGCGAGATTAACCACAAAAGTGACCACTAAGAATGAAGGCAAGAAGAGGAAGAAGAGAGAAGTCACACTAGAGGAAGAAGAATCTTTGTTTGAGGTCCCTGAAAATTTCAAGAAGTATGAAGTTGATGATAGGAGAATCATGATAAGAATGCCTAAACGCAATGCACAAGCAGGAGAGGCCTATGATAATAAAGAAACCACCAAAAAAATTGTTGTACCGTAGAAGAAGGAGAAGAAAGATACAGTTACATAGGACATATAGCTCTATTAAGGGAATGTAGGGACGTGTTTGCATGGCACTATAGAGACTTGAAGGAAGTAGATCTGAAAATTTTCTCTCATACTATCCCCATGACAACAGATGGCAAACCCACCAAACAAACAACCTACACATATAATGACACTTATGCAGCTAAAATAAAAGAAGAAATCGATAGGTTGATTGAAGGTGGATTTATCTATGAGATTGAGCATACTCAATGGGTGTCCCCCATTGTCGTGGTGCCCAAGAAGAATGGAAAATTGTGAGTGTGTATTAACCTTAAAAAGGTTAATGCCGCTACGATCAGAGATAGTTATCCGCTTCCAGTCACTGAACATTTATTGGAGTGTGTTACACGCAAGGAAGTTTATAGCTTTCTTGATGGATTTTCAAGTTACAATCAAGTAACCAGTGCCCCTAAAGATCAACACAAAATGGCTTTTGCCACAAAGCCTGGAATCTTTGCATTCCGCATGATGCCATTTGGGCTCACCAATGCATCGGCAACATTCCAAAGGCTCATGTGTCAGATTTTCAAAGAGTTCTTGCGAAAGATCTTAGACATATATGTGGATGATTTATGTGCTCATTCCCAAGAAAGAAGACACTGCATTCCCGAGCTTAGACAGATCTTCAACAAGTGTAGAGAATATCGATTGTGTTTGAACCCAGAAAAGTGTGTGTTCATGGTACATCAAGGTAAGATCTTAGGTCATATTGTTTCTAAGACTGGAATATCAACAGATGAGGATAAAGTAAGAGCCATAGCAGAGTTACCAAGGCCAAGGAACATTTAAGAGGTACAAGCCTTTATGGGCCATTGTGGATATTATCGTAAGTTTATCCACATGTCTGTAATCATAGCTAAACCTCTTTATGCTCTCTAGAAAAGTTTTGAGTGGAACGACGAATATGAAAAATCCTTCAATGAGCTAAAAAAATATTTGTGCACAACACCCATATTGACCACTCCTTATTGGAATAAACCATTTCATGTCCATGTGGATGCATCCAATCATGAAATAGGATGTGTGCTAGCACAACCCACAAGTGAAGGAAACCTAGACTTGCCAATAGCATATGCTAGTAGATAGTTAAATGCTACTGAACAAAACTATACAACAACCGAGAGAGAAGGATTAGGCATGGTATATGTTGTGAAGAAGTTTAGATACTACCTATTGGCCAAAAATTTCAAGTTTTTCATTGATCATCAAGCCTTATTATATTTGGTCAATAAACCTTGCAATACAGGGCGCTTAGTAAGATGGTTCCTCTTACTAATGGAGTATGATTTTGAAGTGGTAGTTAGGAAAGGTAGGACCCACCTTAGTGCATATCACCTTTCTCGCATCACTTCAGGGGAGTCACCATAAGGAGTGTCTGATGAATTTCCCGATGCTTATCTATTCAATTTAGAAGTTGTTCCTAAGTGGGCAAATAAGTTGGTACCAGTCCTAACCTTTGGACCAATGAATCAAAATTTGAGAATGAACAAAGATGAAATTGTAAAATCACAAAAATATCAAATACTGGCAGGAAGCATGTACAAACAAGATACGAATGGTGTATTATCTTGTTGTGTCGAGGATGATGAACATAGTAGTTGGTTGCAACAAGTCCATGAAGGATTACTAGGAAATCACTATTCTAAACAACAAACATTGCAAGAACTAAAACATTTAGGAGTGTATTCGCATAGTATGGACAAAGAAATACATGAATGGATTAAGAATTGTCCACTCTGCAAAGAGAGATCCCCATTGGAACATGCTACCCTTTATCACGTGTCATTAATTCTAGATTCGAGTGCTCTATTGGTAAAATTTATGAAATGAAGAACACTACTAAAAGAGGCTAGTCTAGCAAGAAGACGAAGCATGGAACAAGAGGCTAAAGACTATGCCTTAGTAGGCAATAACCGATACCGAAGAGGCAAAGATGGATGCTTAAGACTGTGCATTCATGAATCAGACAACTTGAAAGTCTTCAAAACTGGACATAGCGGTGTTGCATGTGGACACTTTGGTCCTTGCAGAGTAAGCAAGACCATTCTATTCTCAGGACTTTGGTGGCCCAGTCTTCATATGGATGCACATACTTATCTAAAGAAATGTGTCATATGCCAATGTGCACAACATCCAATAAGAAAAGATGAGATGCCTTTGAGGCCAATGATGCGAGGACGTGCATTTTTGGAAGTGGGGTATAGACTTTGTCAGTCCCATTAACCCCCCAGCTAGAAACTTCCATGCAGAATATATTATTGTAGCCACAGATTATCTCACAAAGTGGGTAGAAGTGAAAGCCATAACAAAGAATGATGCTCAAATGATGGGAAAGTTCTTATTTGAGAACCTGTTCACTAGATATGGGTTACGAATAGAGTTGGTAAGTGAAGAGGTACACACTTCGTGAACGAAGTCATTCAAAACCTTCTCCAAGAATTCTTGGTGATACACAAGAAGTCTGCCCCCTATCATCCACAAGCTAACAGACAAGCCGAGAGCACGAATAAGATCCTATGTAACATATTGACAAAACTCATAAATAATAAATGCTTTGATTGGGATAAACAGCTTCATCATGCTATTTGGGCTTATCGAGTTGCCTACAAAATGGTACTCAATGCCACCCCATTTCAGATGGTTTTCAGACAGAATGTGGTGCTACCATTGGACTTTCTAATCCCAACCTTAAAAGTAGCACAAGAGCATGAGTCGAATGGACATGAGTTTTCCTCTAGGACCTTTGATCTAGAACGCTTAGGTGAGACAACCCTACGAGCGAGAGTAGGCATTTATGCTACAAAGAAATGGCAAAATGCATACTTTGATGCCCATATAAAGGATAAAGGATTGAAAGAAGGAGATCTAGTGTTGGTTTATATGCTAAGGCAACATGATCATAAATTGGAACAAAGAGGATATGGAGCCATGAGCATTAATCGAATTTCCACTAGCAGTGCAGTTCAATTGGCCACTTTAGAAGGTGATATCTTGCCAAACTATATAAGTGGTTTTCAAGTCAATTCATATCAAGAACCTCTTACAGAGGATATGCTAATGAGACTCAACACTCCTAAGAAGTGAAAAGAAGAGGAGTTAAGGGCTAGAGAAGAAGCACAGGCAGAGGGTAGAGAGCGCATAAGGCAAAATAAGTTAAGGTGAGTACGCCTAGATGTCAACCCAAAAGCCCCAAAATATCACATGGACATGTGCCTAAAATCGAGCATAATTACTTCTCGCATAATCGATCGACGCCCCTTTGTGACTGTAGAGGTGTGACAAGGAAAGAGTGTAAGGACTGTGAGAGCATTGGTTGATTCAGGAACATCAACTAGTGCAGTTAGACTTTCATACTCCCAAGACCTACAATTGAACATCAAGCCCATAGAAGCCTATCTCATAGGTTTAGAAGGTGTGGAAACCCCTTGTTTGGGCGAGGTGGAACTTCCCATCTACTTTTCTTGGGTCAAGATTGGATTTATGACCATGCAGTCAACTTGAACCTAAGAAGTCAACTTCTTCAAGTATGGGTACAGGATCAATGCATCACCTTAGAATTAGAGAATTGCATGCTCACAAATTCAGATGTCACACATTATCTTAGTTCTTCTAGGACTAATCTTAGCAAAAAAGATGTTGTATGTGTGAAAAGCTCTATGTTCCAGAAGAACTCAATTATGGAAGAACAGGCTCAAAGACAAGCGGACTCCCTCTCTCGTGCAAAAACGAATGCCATCACAACAACTCAACCAACAAGGAAATCAAAACAATACATGACAACCATTATATCAAGTAGACAATGTGACTTCAAGAAGAAAGTAGTCACAGGCATGAGGTAGATCTGGGTACAAAAAGGAGAGCAACCCCCTACCTTGCCAACACAATTCCCACCCAGGCAAGCCAACCATGCAAAGACAAGAACCAAGCAACCACGACCAGCTCACCAAGAAGGACTCCGACAAATTTGGGTGCCTAAGAAATTAGTTACAGTTTAACAAGGACAATCACATATGTGGGTACCCAAGGCACTCTTACACGCGCAAAGGCCTTCGCTCTCCACCATGAAAAGGGGCTCAACAAAGAAGCCAAGCAGAGAAAAGTGTAAGAACTGAGCAGAGAGACCAAAAGAAGATAAACTCACCACCTCTTTGGCAAAAATAGCTAGGCACTCATCAAGGATATGGATTTGGAAGTAAAACATGCTAGTAGCATCCACACAACGAAAGAGCGAACCACATCGGATACAAAATTTCATAAACCATCTCAAGATGAAGAAACTAGAGGTGATGTCTATAGGGCCAAATACTATTCTGAAAATGGATCCTTATAAGGAGGATTACATCAATACAAGATTCAATCGACACCTCCAAACAAAGATTGCATCAAGTCTACAAGTAACATCAAAACCCTCAACTAGCAACAACCATGTGCCTTTGGCATAACCTTATCTTTTGCACCATCCAGGTCATGCATTTGCAAAGTATGCATCAATATAGGGTCACATTACACGGTCGTGCATAGACACAATTGAGAACCCTAGGCACATGACACACATTGGACATATGTAAAATATTTTTGATGCTAACATCTTTCTTCTTGTTTTGTGACATGATATTAAATTATTAACAAAGAAAGAAGAAAAAAAAGAGAAGAAAAAAGGAAAAAAAAGGATAGGGATGTGTGCTGAAAACTCTCATCAGTGGACCATCGGCATGGATATCCATCACCAAGCAAGACAAGACAATGGTCAATCACCATGATGGGAGCACAACACAAAGAGATGAATATCGATGGACCTTTCACCATGGTAAGAATGGCCTACTTGGACAATACCATCACCATGATAGATTAGAAAACCTCTTCGTCAACATACCCTTGAGCACTTAGCTCAAGACCCAACTTCTTGCACCATAATTCTTCCAATGCATTTCCCAAGTATGCATGCATAGGGCTAAATTACAAGGCCATGCACAAGGCACATTCTTCTTCCAACCCATGCACTAATGCACTTACCCATCAGTGATTATGGGTCACGAGTACTTGGCATGAAAACAAGGAAAGACATTTTTGACAACCAGAGGACATCAAGGTGACAATAGCAAGATCAAGGAAACAATCCACCACCGAGAGCTATTCACAATCAACTATGATAAACTCTTTTGAGTAGCTCACAATTTCTGAAAGCTCAACAATACACTCTCATGTTGGAATTAAGGAAGAATTATATATAGAGGGACTAAATATTAATAATGGGACAAGTGACCTTGCTACAAGTGGAAGACACACTGCTCTCGTGGAGACATAAGGAACTCTACCTCTAAAAGTACTACATGGAACAACGACTATAATAAGGGTCTGTAAAGGATGACAGACTCAAGAGGGGTGGGGGAGTGTTGACAGTCAAGGTCAAACACAAGCAAAGAAGCACATCAAGGAAGTGGACACACAAGAAGAAGGAGCATGTAGGGAGCTCCAAGAAGCACATGTCAAATTTTCAGAAGAAATCCCTATAAAAATAGTGATTTTTATCACTAAAAACCATTGTAAATACCATTTTAAATTTTTGAAACTCCATTTTGTTCAAGCCAAAGAGTCCTGGAGCTTGAGGAGTATTAGAAGTACCATCCTAACAATTTTTATAATTTTTAGACTTTGTTTGAGCCCCTAAATAAGCTCTGGAACCTAATTTTTAACTAGGTCGAACACTAGGTCTGGAAAGGGCCAAAACCACTCAAAAACTATAAAAAGGGCTGGAGAGCTCATTTTTTAGGTTTTCTTGTTGTAGATTAGAGCTTTGTAAGAGATTTCTTTTGTAATGGAAGTCCTTCCATTGTTATAGTCTTTGCTCTTACCTTGTGCACGCGTGTGTGTACGTGTGTGCATGCTTGTGTGCTTTCACTCACGCACTTGTGCCATCACTTGCTCACACTCTTCATACCGGTCCTCACGTCTCCACGGATTGACATTTATGAGGTCCTCACGTTGGTACTTTCCATTGTGCTAGAGTGATAGCTATGTTGGTGCAAATTAAGCCCAAGCCTACATACTTGATGTACACACACAAGCTTGATGTAATGGCATATCACTTGAAAAGTCTCATATGTACAACCTCTTGTAACTTTGAGTATAATTACTCTTAGTAAAAGTGAAGCACACCCAGGAGGAGTTAGGAAGCATCAAACTTGTACCATTTGGTAGCTAAAATCAAGTGAGAATCTATCCTACACTTTAGGATCACTTTTAGGTGAGAATTTGAATTTGAATTCAAGTGCTTGCTTCCAAAAATGCTATAAAAGATCAAATGTAAATCCTACATGTTATCTCAAAGTTCAGAGATCATTCCTTTGTTCTTTCATAGTGAAGAGGAGCTCATACTATAGCTCTCTCATCCTACACTCATTGAGCAATGCATTTATTCCAATGATCTTGTATTTGTACATGATTCAATCTATACATGTTCATTACTTCCTACTCTCATATCTCTATCACACTCTATCAGAAGAGTGATATTGTATGAACTAGTTATCACTCTGTAGTGCATACTTTTTCATGATTCAAAGCTTGACATCTTCAGCATAATGTCTAGTTTAATCCTACAAAGTTTCATCTATTTTGGTTCACTCAGTAATCAGATACTAATCAAAGATTGATCATTAGTCTATGACTATGTAAGCCCGTAAAAGTGAGGAGTGTTGCTCTACTTGCTAAACTTCATTCTCTGCATATGGTTCATCATTTTAGATGATTCCACTCATGAATGGTAGCTCATTGAGCTAATTAAAGTTCCCCGAAAGGAATTTTGCTAATTGCTACTATACATAGAGAATTAACAGAAACACTAAGCAGGTGTCTCAACCAAAATAACAAGTTTTTATGCATTTGATTATTTGCCTACCTATCTGTTTTGATCCTATCATTTATACATCATCTTCATAGCAACATATATGATCATTCATGATTACTATCTAGCTAAGGAGGCTCACAACACTCTCGAGACGTCAATTGTAATAGCTGTGAAGCAAGATTTAGCTACAACATCTCATCTCTTGTGATTATCCATCATCTCTCTCAAGAGTGGTATGAGAGCAAGCACAATCAAGATGGGAGATGGTTTTCCATCCTTTATTGACAAACTCGATAGGAAAATCTATTCAGCATGGTCTCTAAAGATGGAAGCATACCTCCAAGGAAGAAGCTTGTATGGATACATCTCAGGAGATGAAGACATGCCAATAATAAGGAGCAAGAATCAACCAACAAGCGAAGATCAAGAGAAGGTAACCACATGGTGTGCAAAGGATGCTCTTGCAAGGTCAGACTTACTAAATGCAATCTCTGATTTCTTGTTACCTCATGTTAGAAACTATAAAACCTCCCAAGGCACTTGGGAAGTGCTTTCATCATACTTCTCCTCCAACACAAGAGCTAGGAAGAATTAGTTGTGGATAGAATTCACAACTCTCAAGAAGCAATCAAAGCAAGGAGTAGCCAACTATGTAGCCAAAATGAAGGATGTTGCAGACCAACTTGAAAGTATTGGAGAGGAGATAGAGGAAGATCATATAGTGAGGCAGATCATCAATGGGATTAAAGCTAATGATAACTGGGAATCCTTCACCATTGCAATGGATCTCTAGATGGATATGCAGATACCTGATCTCAACACCTTGATGGGACAACACTTCAACCATGAAGCAAAGCTCAATAGAAATGGTGATAACTCAAGAGGTAACCAATCTTCTGCCCTTTATACAGATAAGAATAAAGCTAAGGATAAAGGTAAAAGTAAGAAACAAGATGAAGAGGCTAGTACCTCTCAATCCAATTATGCAGGAAGAGGAAGAGGTACTAGAGGTAGGGGCAGAGGAGGTAAGCAAGGTAGGGGGAGACCCTACAACAACTCACCATGCAACATATGTTGTCTCAACAACCACACTACTAAAGAATGCTACAAAAATACAAGAAACCAAAGGGGAAGAGGCTTTCATAGAGGAGGCTATGGTCACAGAAGAGATAGGTACAACAATGGGGGAGGCAACTACAATCAAAGCTACAACAAAAAATATCAAGGAGGCTTTAGAGGAAGAAGGAACTTCAATAATTACACTAAAGATCAAGAAGATTCTGTGCTCATTATGAACATGAAATCCAAGCAAGGTAAAGATGATGAGCATCTCTTTTACATTGACTCAGATTGCTCAAATCATGTGGCAAGGAATGTAGCACTCTTATCTGATCTAGAAGAACCAAAGGGAAAGCATGAGGTACAAATAGGTGATGACACCAATCATTCAGCCAAGAAAATTGGAAATGTTAAGACATTAGATGGTAGTATGAACCTTCTAAGCAAAGTTTTGTATGTGCCTACCATAACCAGAAATTTAATTTGTGTTGGGCATATAGTAGAGGAAGGTCTACAAGTCTGCTTCACAAAGCATGGAGCATATGTGGAAGACCCCAACAAGGATTCAAAATGATATCCAAAGCTGAGAAGTGAGGTAGATTGTTTACCTTTGAAATTGAAGACACAAGGAACATATCACTATTCAGTTATAGAAATCAAACCCTAATAAAGTTGGAAATATGGCACAAGAGGCTAGGGTACATTGGAGAGAGAACTCTGAAGAAGATTTACAAGGACCAATGTGTGCTTGGGATTCCTAATGTGACCAAGTAGTATATGATCTACAAATGTGGAGCTTTCCAATTTGGCAAAGCTCATAGGCAACCATTTTATAGGAAAGGATACATCCATGAACATTATTTGGAGCTTGTGCATACTGATGTGTGGGGTCCTAGCAAAGATCCATCCATCTTAGGATGAAGGTACTATGTCTCTTTTATTGCTGATTGCAGTAGGTGGACAATTCTCTATTTTATGAAGCATAAGGATGAGGTGTTTACATGTTTTAAGAAATACTTGGCATTAGTGGAAAACCAAACAGGGAGAAGCTTGAAGAGAATCATGTCTGATGGAGGTGGTGAGTACTTTTCATATGAGTTTGATTTATTTCTATAGGACAGAGGCATAAAGAGGGAAGTAACAACCAGCTATACTCCTGAATGGAATGGAGGGGCAAAGAGAAGGAACATGTTAATTGTTGAGGAAGCTATGTCTGTGCTACATGAAAAACAAAATTACCTAGTTATTTGTGGGTAGAGGGTGTTTCTACAGCTACATATTTGGTTAACAGGCTTCCATCCAACTCATTGGATAGTATGACACCATATGAAGCTTGGAATGTCAGAAGACCCTCATTGGATCATTGCAGGATATTTGGGTGCATTGCCTATGCACACATCCCATCACAAATCAGAGGAAAACTTGACCCTAAGGCTGAGAAGTGCATATTCATTGGGTATGATCAGAATAAAAAAGGCTATAGACTTTATAATCCCACTAACAAGGCATTCATAGTTAGTAGGGATGTAGTCTTTGATGAGAATAGCTCTTGGTTTGAAGATGATTGTAGGAAATTTAAACTACCATATGACTTGGAAAATGATTTTCCAGCCTTAACTCAAGAAGACCAACACAAAGCAGAGGACATCAACTCAGAAGATGAGGAGCAGGTTGCTTTCAAAGCTTGCAAATCAAGATGCAAGTGCAAACACAAGCAATTAGAGGATCTATTGGAGTCTTCCAATCAAGCTTTAAGAAGATCAAGGAGAAAGTAAGAAGCCCAGAAGGTATGGATATGATACTTTCTTAGTCACAAAGAACCCTGTGTACATCACTAAAGATTCAATGGAAGAGGAGCCTTCTTCATTTGAAGGAGTTACGAAGAAGAAAGAGTGGATAGATGCTATGTAGGAAGAAGTCAAAGCATTGCAAGAGAACCATACTTGGGACCTAGTTCCCAAGAAACCAGATATGAAGGTGATTGGTTCAAGGTGGATATATAAAGTTAAAAAGAACTCTGATGGTTCAATAAAAAGGTACAAGGCAAGACTAGTGGCAAAAGGGTTTTCCCAAACACATGGAGTAGATTATGAAGAAACATTTTCACCTATGGCAAAGATGCCAACAATTAGGGTATTGGTAAGTCTTGCTACATCCAAAAATTGGAATTTATATCGGTTAGATGTCAAGAGTTTATGTATGCAAGCTAAGCAAAGCACTCTATGGTCTCAAGCAAGCTCCTAGAGCTTTGAACCATAGACTTGTTACCTACTTGCAAGATCAAGGCTTTATAGTAATCAAAGCAGACTCTTCTTTGTTTGTGTAAGTCAGAGATCATCTACTTGTGTGTGTATGTAGATGATATCATTATTACAGGTAATGATTATGAAGGAATCAAGCAGGTCAAGGCTCAATTGATGAAGGAATTCAAAATCAATGATCTAGGGTTGCTAACCTATTTCATTGGCTTAGAACTTGTGTATACAGATTAAGGTATATTCATCACACAAAGGCAGTACTTAAATGATATGTTGATCAAGTTTAAAATGGAAAACAGTGAAGATGCTAGTATTCCTATGGAGATTAATCATAAGCTAAGTTCACATGAAGGTGAACCACTTGATGATATTACACAGTATCAACAACTTGTGGGTAGTCTTAATTATGCTACCTTAGCAAGAGTGGATATTGCATATGTTGTGAGTACATTGAGCCAACTCATGCATGTACCAAGGAAGTCACACATGGAAGCAGCAAAGAGGGTGCTTAAGTACCTGAAGGGTATGATGAATGAGGGGTTATCTTATCCCTTCACTTTTGACATAGATATAAAGTTATATTTTGATGCAGATTGGGCTCGCTTCAAGGATGATAGGAGGAGCACTTCAAGGTATCTATCTTTTGCAAGGTCAAAGCTCATATCATGGTCATCCAAGAAGCAACCAATTGTGGCCTTATCTTCATAGAAGAAGAATATAGAGGTTTGGCTAATGCAACTCAGGAAGCTATGTGGCTTAAGCAATTGTATGTAGATTTGGAGATACATTCTTACACTCCAACTATATTTGGAGATAATACCAGCTCACTTCATTTGGCTACTAATCCTCTATACCATGCCAAGACTAAGCACATTGAAGTACATCATTATGTTAGAGAGAAATTTCTAAGCAAGGACATTCACGTACCATGTGTCAACTCATTTGCAATGTCTAGATTTAGTCACTAAAGCATTTGATGGAACAAAGTTGAACAAGCTCAAATTGATGATTGTACTACATATTTAGTCACTAAAGCATTGGATGGAACAAAGTTGAACAGGTTCAAATTGATGCTTGGACTTCAAGAGATTAAGGACCAATGAAGATCAAGCATGTTAAGCTTGAGGGAGAGTTGTTGGTGCAAATTAAGCCCAAGCCTACATACTTGATGTACACACACAAGCTTGATGTATTGGCATATCACTTGAAAAGTCTCATATGTACAACCTCTTGTAACTTTGAGTATAATTACTCTTAGTAAAAGTAAAGCATACCCACGAGGAGTTAGGAAGAATCAAACTCGTACCATTTGGTAGCTGAAATCAAGTGAGAATCTAACCTACACTTTAGGATCACATTTAGGTGAGCATTTGAAATTGAATTCAAGTACTTGTTTCCGAAAATGCTATAAAAGATGAAATGTAAATCTTGCATGTTATCTCGAAGTTTAGAGATCATTACTTTGTTCTTTCATAGTGAAGAGGAGCTCATACTATAGCTCTCTCATCCTACACTCATTGGGCAATGCATTATTGTCAATGATCTTGTATTTGTACATGATTCAATCTATACATGTTCATTAATTCCTACTCTCATATCTTTGTCACACTTTATAAGAACAATAATTTTGTATGAATTAATTCTCACTGTGTAGTGCATCCTTTTGCATGATTCAAAGCATGGCATCTTTAGCAATCTCTCTACTTTACTCCTACAAAGTTTCAGCTATTTTGATTCATTCAATAGTCAGATATTAATTGAACATTGCTCATTGGTTTGTGACTATGTAAGCCCATGAAAGTCAAGAGTGTTGCTCTACTTGCTAACCTTTTCTTTGCATATGGTTAATCATTTTAGATGATTCCACTCATGAATGGTAGCTCATTAAGCTAATTAAAGTTCCCCAAAAGGAATTTTGCTAATTGCCATTGTACATAGAGAATCAAGTGAAACGCTGAGCAAGTGTCTCAACCAAAATAGCAAGTTTTTGTGCATTTGATTATTTTCCTACCTATCTGTGTTGATCCTATCATTTGTACATCATCTTCCAAGCAACATATATGATCATTCCTGCTTAATAGCTAGCTAAGGAGGCTCACAACACTCTCTAGCCACCAATTATAGCAGGTGTGAAGGAGGATTTAGCTACACCATCTCATCTCTTGTGATTATCCATCATCTCTCTACACTTGCAAAATATGAAATGGTGTTCCCTTTGCCCAACTTTGAGGCACTCACTAAACATGTATGTGAAGGCTATATTTTTGACAAAGTTCACTGTTCCTCCTTCCCAAAAGATGGTTCAGTTCGGGCTACTCAAAAATTGCAACTTGTTCATCGTGATGTCAGTGGTCCTATGCAGACACCTTTTTTTGGGAACTATCTTTACTTTGTGACTTTCATTGATGATTTTTCTAGGCATGCATGGGTATATCCATTGAAGGAAAATTCTGAAGTGTTTATGTGCTTGAAAGAGTTTCTAGTATTTGACTAAAAATCAATCAGCATGTAAAATGAGCACCCTCTGTTATGATCGGGGGGGGGGGGGTATATGTCTTCTAATTATAATGCATTTCTAGCTGAACATGGGATAAAACATCAATGTACGGTGTCGTATATGTTGATATATTTAGGTAGTGATGTGTGTGAACACTCTAGGACTGCCGGGGCACTTTTTTCCCTCTTTAGGAGGTTTTTTTCCCCCGGCTTGTATATATGCCTATTGCCCTAATGGGCTACTTATCTTTGTACATTCTCTAGT
Organism: Ceratopteris richardii; assembly: GCA_020310875.1. Classification (NCBI taxonomy): domain Eukaryota; kingdom Viridiplantae; phylum Streptophyta; class Polypodiopsida; order Polypodiales; family Pteridaceae; genus Ceratopteris; species Ceratopteris richardii. The sequence continues at coordinate 19,381,538 of CM035431.1, read as the reverse complement.
AATACATTCAGTCTTGTGTGTTGTGCTCCAAGCTTCTTCTTCTTCCTTGTGCTGTTCGCGTGCTTCCGCAGACGTCCAACTCCAACAATTGGTATCAGAGCAGGTCGTCGCTTCCTCTAGGGCGCCGTCGACACTCCTCTATTTGCAGTCTCAGATTCGCATGAAATTTGGTGAGCATACTCAAGGTGTTTCCGAGATCAAAACAGCTTTGCTGTGTGGTGCCAAAATCGCGATCTGAGCTCGTTTCGGCCTCCGAACGCACTATCGTAGCGCTTGTGCAGGCTATTTCGTCCTTTTGTGCCAAAGGTATATACCAGTTTCTGTTCGCCAGTTTAAGCGTCTCGAAGTCTGCTACAGGTCTAGCAGAACTCGTTTGGGCAGTTCCGTTCACCTTTTTTAGATACAGTCAATTTTCTGCATCAAGGTATTTTAGTCACCGGCCATGGCTGAAAGCAGTGATGTATTCCGTATGTTGGCTGTTGAGGATAAGTTGGATGGTACCAACTACCCATTATGGGCTTATATGATGCGACATGTACTGGTTGCAAAAGGATTGTGGAACATTGTGCAGGGTGTTGAAAGACGTCCTGTTACACCTGTAACGACAGGTACTGCAAATACAGGTGTTGGAGCTGATGAAGATGGTGTCGAAGATGATATTCCGCAGATTCCTGTTCGTGCTGCTGTTTCTGTTGCACCTACTGCAGAGCAGATTCGTTGGGATGGCAGAGATGCCCAGGCACATGCATTGATAGCTTTGTCTGTCAAACGTGCCATTATTCCTCACATTCGCTCTTGCAGAACAGCAAAGGATGCTTGGGATACACTTACCACTTTGTACCAGGCTAGGAATGAGGCTCGTGTTGCTTACCTCCGAAAATAGTTGGAGAGTGAGCACATGAATGAAGGTGATTCTATGGACAGTTTTCTTACAAAGATCAAAGACCTGAAGGAACAATTGATTTCTGCTGATGAGGTTATACCAGATAGCTCACTTGTGCAGACCGTTCTGAATGGTCTTCCTGATTCATATCAGAGTTTTGCCTCTACTCTTCGGTTGATGATGAAAGGCAATCCGAATGCCTTGTCATTTGAGGAATTAGTCTCTGTTCTATTGCAGGAAGATCAGTCCAGGCAGAACAGGTCCATTATGCGTGTTGCAGATCAAGCTTTCCTGGCTAGTCAGAAAGGCAAAGGAAAATGGAGCGCTTCTACTAGTAAGCAGAAATCTGCAAATGCTGCACATTCAAAGAACCAAGACAAAGATGAGAAAAAATCAGAAAAGCAGAAATTGTTTTGTAAGTACTGTAAAGGCAATGATCATATCATAAAGAACTGTCCAAAACTGGCTGCTAAAGAGGCAAAGAAGAAAGAGGCTGGAACGGTTGTTGCAGAGGCCTCTACACCAAAAACAGAGTCTGCAAATCTTGTGCAGGAAGAAGAATGGGCGTTTACTACTGTCTGCAGTTTTGACCCATCTTCTCCTGATCAGTGCATGTCTGCAGTAGACTCAGATGTTTGGTACTTTGATAGTGGGGCGACCAAACATATTACCTCGCAGCGCAGTTTCTTCTCTTCACTTGAGCCTGCTCCTACAAGGAATACTATCACATGCGCCAATAACTCCTCTTATCCTGTTATGGGAGTTGGTAAGATCATTCTGACTACTGCTGATGGTAGTTCTTTCACTTTGTCAGATGGTTTATTTGTGCCAGGGATAAAAAAGAATATGTTATCAGTTTCTGCATTAGCCAAGATTGGCTTGGTTGTGAAATTTGTTGATGACAGGTGTACAGTCCATGATCTCTCAAATGGCGATGTGATTATTGCTTCTGGCATGTTATGTCGTGGGCTGTATAAGCTCATAGACTATGAAAGATCTGTGAATGATTCGGCATGTGCAGTTCATGATTCTCAGGCTATGTCAGATGCAAAGCTTTGGCATGCACGCTTTGGTCATCTGAATTTTGCTAGTTTGTTACGCCTGCAGAAATCTGAAATGGTGTCCTCTTTGCCCAAACTTGAGGCACCTGGAAAACATGTTTGTGAAGGCTGTATTTTGGGCAAAATGCAGCGTTCTTCCTTTCCAAAAGATGGTTCAGTTCGGGCTACGCAGAAATTGCAGCTTGTACATAGTGATGTCTGTGGTCCTATGCAGACACCCTCTTTTGGAAATTACCTTTACTTCGTGACTTTCATTGATGATTTTTCCAGGCATGCATGGGTATATCCACTCAAAGCAAAGTCCGAAGTGTTCATGTGCTTCAAACAGTTTTTGGTTTTAGCTGAAAATCTGTCAGCATGTAAAATGGGCACCCTCCGTTCTGATCGAGGGGGGGAATATATGTCTTCAGATTTTAATGCATTTCTGGCTGAACGTGGGATAAAACACCAGTGTACAGTGCCGTATACACCTCAACAGAATGGAGTTGCTGAACGAAAGAACAGGTCACTCATGGAGATGGCGAGGTGCATGGTCAAAAGTCAGGCTTTACCACATAGTTTCTGGCTTGAGGCTGTCATGTGTGCAGCATATGTACTGAACAGGTGTCCCACTAAAGCGTTGCAGTCTATCACTCCATATGAGGCTTGGCATGACCGCAAGCCATCTATTGCTCATCTGCGTGTTTTTGGTTGTTTGGCATATGCATTAGTGCCTGAACAACATCGCAGAAAATTGGATGATAAGGCAGTAAAATGTATTTTTGTTGGGTACAGTTCTGAAAGTAAAGGCTATCGTCTGTATCATCCACAGACTAAACGCATTCTGGTTAGCCGTGATGTTGTCTTTGTGGAAGATGCTATTCAGCCATTGCTTTCATGTACTAAGGAGACATCTGTTAGCTCCAAAGACATGTATGATACTTTGATGCCTCTTTTTATAGGTGGACAGGCTAGTGCTGGTCCTAATGAGGCAACTTCTCAGCCTTTGCAGGTTTCATATGATGATGCAGATCATTCCATTTATGATGCAGATTTACATGATGCACTTGTTGATGAGAGAGATGATATTGAGCAGGCAAAAACTATGCCAAAATGGCTGGTGCAGACTTTGCGTGACAGCAGATTAGATGCACCTTTGTCATATCGTACTCGTTCAGGCTCTCATAGTGCCTCTTTTGCATCAGATTGCTATGCTATGGCTGCATCTAGTCTCTGTGATGAGAATGAGCCTATTTCTTTTGATGAAGCACAAAATTCAAAAAATTGGATGGCTGCTATGCAATCTGAATATGATGCTATAATGAAGAATGGTACATGGTCTTTATGTGACTTGCCTCCTGGCAAGAAGGCCATTGGCACTAAGTGGGTATACAAGCTGAAGCGTAAACCTGATGGTACAGTTGACAGGTATAAGGCTAGGCTTGTTGCAAAGGGTTATGCGCAGGAAAGAGGCATTGATTTTGATGAGACCTTTGCACCTACATGCCGTATGACTACTGTTCGGAGCATTTGTGCACTTGCAGCCCATCATGGTTGGAATGTACATCAGTTGGACATTAAAACAGCATTTCTGAATGGTGACTTGCATGAAGAAGTGTATGTTTTTCAGCCCCGTGGCTTTGTGCACAAAGGGCATGAAAACCAGGTGTGCAGGTTAAAGAAGGCATTATATGGTTTAAAGCAAGCATCACGTGCTTGGTATGAGAAGATACATGCCTATCTGATTGCACATGGTTTTGAGAACAGTCCAACTGAAAGCACCTTATATGTTAAACGTGCTAATGATGTGCTTCTGATCATTGTTGTCTATGTTGATGACATGCTGCTCACTGGTCCTATTGAGACACATATTGCTGATTTTAAGGCTGATTTGCATGCCTCATTTGAGATGTCTGATTTGGGGCATTTGCATCACTATTTGGGCATTCAGTTTATGCACGTTGATGGTGGAATGCCTTTGTGTCAAACGAAATATATTGACACATTATTGGAGGGTTTTGGCCTTGAAGACTGTAAGCCTATTGCCACTCCTATGGAGACAGGTTTATGATTGAGTCTTCATGATGCTGGAGATGCATTTGATGCTGTTCTCTATCAGCAGGCTGTTGGATGCTTGATTTACTTATGCATTACTCGGCCAGATATTCAGTTTGCTGTCTCACAGATGAGCAGGTTTATGCATTGCCCAGGAGTCACGCATTGGAAAGCGGTTAAGCGCATCTTTCGCTACTTGAGTGGTACTCGGCTACTTGGGTTGTTTTATCCCAAGGGGGGATCACTACCGCCAGATTTGCATGCTTTTTCTGACTCAGATTGGGCTGGTTGCTATGACACTCGTGTGTCCACCAGTGGTTTTTGCTTCATGCTTGGTAGCTCATGTATATCTTGGTTGAGCAAGAAGCAGCCTACTGTGGCCACTTCCAATTGTGAGGCTGAGTATAGGGCAGCTTTCACAGCGACTATTGAGTGTGTGTGGCTCAGACGCCTTATGGCTGATTTGGGTGTTGGCCAGTCTTCTGCCACCACCATCTTCACTGACAGTCAGAGCGCATTGGCAGTTGCGAGGAACCCTGTGTTCCATGCTCGCACTAAGCACATTGAGGTGCATTATCACTATGTCAGGGAGAGGTTCTCTGCTGGGGAGATCAGCTTGGCATATGTGCCCACGCAGGAGAACATTGCAGACCTTTTCACGAAGGCTTTGCCTAGGGAGAAGTTTGAAGCTTTCCGCAAAGCTTTGGGCTTACTTCCTTTTGTGGAGTGATTTCCACATAGCTTGGCACTTCCTTATACATGAGTGCCAGCTCCTTGTTCACCGCATCACTCCCAGGGGGGATTTGTTGATATATTTAGGTAGTGATGTGTGTGAACACTCTAGGACTGCCGGGGCACTTTTTTCCCTCTTTAGGAGGTTTTTTTCCCCCGGCTTGTATATACGCCTATTGCCCTAATGGGCTACTTATCTTTGTACATTCTCTAGTAATACATTCAGTCTTGTGTGTTGTGCTCCAAGCTTCTTCTTCTTCCTTGTGCTGTTCGCGTGCTTCCGCAGACGTCCAACTCCAACAGTATACACCTTAACATAATGGAGTTGCTGAACGGAAGAATAGGTCACTCATGGAGATGGCAAGGTGTATGGTCAAGAGTGAGGCTTTATCACATAGTTTCTGGATTGGGGCTATCATGTGTGCAACACATGTACTTAATCTTTGTCCCACTAAAGTAGTGTAGTCTATCACTCCATATGAGGCTTGGAATGGTCACAAGCCATCGGTTGCTCATCTGTGTGTTTTTGGTTGTCTGACATATGCATTAGCACTTGAACAACAACACAACAAAATTGGATGATAAAGCAGTAAAATGATTTTTGTTGGGTAAAATTCAGAAAGCAAAGGTTATTATCTGTATCACCCACAAAATAAATGCATTTTGGTTATTGGTCATGTTGTTTTTGTGGAAGATGTTATTCAGCCTTTAGTTTCATGTACAAAGGAGACATTTGTCTCTTTTTATAGGTGGATAGTCTAGTGCTGGTCCTAATGATGCAACTTCTCAGCCATTGTAGGTTTCATGTGATAATGCAAATCATTCTATTTGTGATGCAAATTCACATGATGCACTTGTTGATGAGAGAGTTGATATTGAGGAGGAAAAAACTATGCCAAAATGGTTGGTGCAGACTCTGCATGATGGCAAACTAGATACATCTCTATCATATCGTACTTGTTCAAGCTATCATAATGCCTCTTTTGCATGAGATTGCTATGCTATGTCTGCATCTAGTCTTTATGGTGAGACTGAGCCTGTTTCCTTCGATGAAGCACAAAATTCTGAACACTGGATGGCTAGAATGCCATTTGAATATGATGGTATCATGAAAAATGCTACCTGGTCTTTATGTGACTTGCCTCCTATGAAGAAGGCCATTGGCACTAAGTGGGTATACAAGCTGAAGCATAATCTTGATGGAACAATTGACAAGTATAAGGCTAGGCTTGTTGCAAAGGGTTATGCTTACGAAAGAGGAATTGATTTTGATGAGACCTTTGCTCCTACTTGCCAAATGACTATTGTTCGTAGCATTTGTGCACTTGGATCTCATCATGGTTGGAATGTAAATCAGTTAGACATTAAAACAACATTTTTGAATGGTAACTTGCATGAAAAAGTGTATATTTTTCAGCCTCTGGCTTTGTGCAAAAAGGGCATGAAAACTAGGTATGAAGGTTAAAGAAGAGATTATATGGTTTGAAGCAAGCACCACCTGTTTGGTATGAAAAGATACATGCCTATCTGATTGCACATGGTTTTGAGAATAGTCTAAGTGAAAGCACCTTATATGTTTAGCATGCTAATGATGTGCTTCTGATCATTCTTGTGTACATTGAGGACATGCTGCTCAGTGGTCCTCATGAGAAGCATATTTCTCATTTTAAGGTAGATTTACATGCCTCATTTGAGATGTTTGATTCGGGGCATTTGCATCATTATTTGGGTATTCAGTTTATGCTGGTTGATGGTAGAATAGGTTTGTGTAAAATGAAATATATTGAACATTATTGTAGAATTTCGGTCTTGAAGATTGTAAACCTATTGCCACTCCTATTGAGACAAGTTTACAATTGAGTCTTCATGATGTTGGAGATGCATTTGATGTTGTTCTCTATCAAAAGGCTGTTGGATGCTTGATTTACTTATGCATTACTAAGCCAAATGTTAGGCCGCCGGATTGGCATAATGTAATCTTATATTTTCATATACTACACGCATCGAAAGGGCGTAGCGAAGTGATGTAACCCTTTTACCCATTAATGAAGAGACATTACGGTGTTCTCTGGTGCGAGAGGAGACGAGGATTGCCAGATTGTCTGTTTAGGCAATTTGTGATCTTACGGAGACGCTGTGGTGCAAAATTTGTAGACATTTGGAATACTATTAAGTCTATTCTTATTGCATTGTCGTAATTTACTATTAACACAGTAATATTGTCTTAACATCAATAAATCTATTCGATTGTGTGATTGAAGAATTGCACGATAATCTACTATGTGAGGATACCGTAAACAGAGGATTATAACTATGTAACAGAAGTATTGCCTTGACGTATAGTTACTGTGTGATCAACTGGTTAATTAGGAAAATTAAGTAAAGGGCCTCTACATTGCCAGACCCCTACCATCTCCAAGAACCCAAAAGAGATTAAAAGTGGATGTGATGGAAGTCCCTTTTAACATTGGCGCCGTTTGTGGGAAGATGGCAATAGATTGAGAATAATCAGTAAAGGTAGAACAGTACGCAAGGCAAAGCGGTGCAAAAGTGATATATGCCGGTTAATCGATCCGGTGAGTCATATCCAAAGTATAGGAGAGACCAGCATCCCTGGACAGTTCCCAATCTATTAGGGACACTCCCAGGTGGTAGAAATACAAGTCATTTAAGCCGAGTAGTAGAAGGATCGGAGCTAGTTAGTAGCGATTCCGGTGCCAGTTGCGTGCCACAGGATGAGATTCCGGTGCGATTCTGGTACTTTCTAAAGAAGGTACAATGACTTCTGGGTGTATAGAGACGCAATGCACAGTTAGTCTGACACTATCTGGTCAGAATTCGACCATGTTCGGTGACAAAGTTGTGTTACCGAGTGAGACTGTTTTGAGCGAAAAGATAACCTGGTGTGGTGAAAGTTCGATAAGTTCCGGTGGGAGTTCGGTACCATTTAGTGGGAATTCGAAGTTTTTCGGTGACAGTGCAGTACTACTTGGTGGACCCTTATTATGTTCACCACTATTTGGGGCAAGCCTCTTGAGTTACGATACCAAAGCTAAGGACAGGTTATTTGATTTGGAGATAATTAAGAGATTCAATGCCATTTTCGTGCCGGAAGGTGAGCAGTCTGATAATACAGATTCTGAAGGGCGAGAGACACCTCCTCAACCCACAGCTAACAAAAATACTACTCACAATAGTACCATGAGTGGTTCCCAGTCTCAGCAGTAGACACCCCCACAACCGCAACTGCAGTTTCAGCAACAGCAACAGCAGCAGCCGCAACCAATTATACTAGTTCAACCGGTGCCAACAGGAGTGACTTACACAAAGTTCGGTGGATTTCCGGGTGACGACCCTGATGCACATGTGCATACCTTTGAGATCAATTATGCCATATTAAACCACCCACCCAACCCGGCCTACAAGGCCATTGTGTTTCAGGCCACGCTAGTCAATGAAGCAGCGAGGTGGCTAACAGAGTATGATATCAATCATTTCGGTACTTACGATGAGGTATAGAACGCATTCCTACAGAGGTTTGTATTGAAGAAGAACCCTACAGATATATTTGATTACTTGCAGAACAATCGGCAAAAGGCCCATCAGAGTGTCCAAGAGTACGTGAGATTGTTTAGAATGCACCTACGGCAACAGCCACCCACGCATGCTCATCTGCCTGATGATGTCATCACATAGTGGTTTATAAATGGCTTAAACTCGCAGCTCAAACAAATCATGATCATCCGCTGTGTGGGTGGAATGACACTGGATGCTGTTATTGCAATGGCCGTGCAACTAGAGCATAAAGTTGGAGGATTTACAGAGGACTTGGAATGGTTGAAAGCCAATAAGAATGCATCTGATGATCCGTCCAAGCAGGTGTATTGTACCAAGTGCAAAAATCGAGGGCACACCAGTTCTACATGTGCCCTTAACCAGATGTATTGTGCCATCTGTAACACAATACGACACTCAACGGAAACCTCCACGTATAATGCCAAGGTGCAAGGTAGAGAAGCTGTAAACGTCATCATACAAGAACGAGGTAAGCCAGCAACCCATTACGTGCCGCCATAGATGCGAACCAATCAGTCGCAAGGATATAGGAATTATCTGGGTCAGCGGAATACCAATTTCAATGCAAACCGATGGTAGGTGGGTACATCAGCGGAAGGTACTTCTCTTCCACCCCCTCGGTGTCACTTTTGTGGTGAGGTTGGCCACATTCATAGATTCTGCAAAGAAGCAGCAGAATACGACAAAAGGAAGAAGAAACGATAAAATCCAATGACCAACATGGTTTATATTTCACCAGTCGAGTCACAAGCAGCTGTAGTGCAGTCAAGATTTGGTAAGCAATTGCAATTAGCAACTGAAGTGTTCGAGCCTAGTATCTATGAGCAATAGCGAATGTTTGCAAGGGCTAGTCAATGGACAGCTAAGGAGCCGACTATGTTTCCTGACCCCATTTTGGTAACATAGGTCCCTCTGCCACAGGCAAGATCGAATGAACAAAATTCTACCTCAACAACATTAGAATCATCATCAAAATTGGTGAGAATTACGATGCAAACAGATTAGGTATGGGACATCCTATCTAAGGCTTCAACCACACTCCCTTTGGGAGAGTTGCTTGCGTTAGGAGTAAGGCAGCAATTCCAACAGCAGGTTAGTCCCGGACCTTCCTGTACTCTGACGACTGCAACCATACAATTGGAAATTGATTCTACGGTGGATCATTCAGTCCCATTGATCATCTTCTGGCATAAAAACCAGAAGATTACTCAACTTTTAATTGATGGTGGTTCTGGTGTGAATATTGCGACAGCCGCGCTCTGTAAGAAATTGGGTTGGACCCAAATTGAAATCATGCAATCTTTTGTGCAAATGGCAGACCAATCTCAAGTCCATCCGGTGGGATTAGTACGTAATATTCCTATTACCTTGCAGGGAACCACATTCAAAATGACTTTTGTAGTCCTCGAATTACCAGAATCCAGCCTCGACTACAACTTAATTTTTGGACGACCATGGCTAAAGCAAGCCAAAGTTGTATAGGATTGGTCAGCGCAAGAGTTAATTTTCAAAGATCATCATCGGAATTATGTAGTTAAATTGGATGCTATGCAACCCTTTGATCTCCATGCACGACCATATGTAGCGGAACGGGTCCATATGTTGGATGGATTATCTGATGATGAGGAAGAGGCATTCCTCGAGACCAATAAGGATCTGATCTCATTAGGTACAGTAGATCTCCAGGCGGTAGCAGAGAATTGGCATCCGGCAGCTTGTACGGTCATACCAGTGACCGGAAATGTAGAAGCAGGTGATAATGTAGCTATGGATGAATCAACCTTACATCAACTCTTGCAGCCAAATGATGATGTAGTAAAACCTCGACAATCTTATGTACCGGAAGATCATTAGTAACATATAATTTGGGTGACACGGTCAACCCACGATCGGTTAAGATTAAGGCACGATTAGCCTAGACATTCCAAGATGATTTGGTACGACTCCGGCATGAATTCTCTGATGTTTTTGCTTGGGATTATAGAGACATGAAAGGTCTTGACCCATGGATTTATCAACATCGGGTAGTGCTCAAACCGGATGCGAGGCGAATCAAACAATCTAGTTATCAAATGAACCCTAATTATGCAGCATAGGTAAAAGCAGAACTAGATCATCTACTGAAGGTGGGATTTATTGTGCCAATTGAGCATGCAGAGTGGATATCACCAATAGTGATCGTTCCGAAGAAAAATAAACAGTTGCGTATCTGTGTTGACTACCGCAAACTTAATGCCAGTACTGTACCCGATCCATTCCCTCTCCCCTTTCTGGACACAATGCTCAAGAGGGTAGCAGGGCATGAGATGTATTCTTTTCTGGATGGGTACAGTGGATATAATCATGTGAGGATGGTAGAACAGGACATACCAAAGACAAATTTTATCACGAACTAGGGTGTATATGCTTGCACCGTAATGTGGTTCCCTTTAAGGAATGCCCCGAGTACCTTCCAAAGATGCATGCAGGAAGTCTTTTCACCCTACTTAAATACCTTTATGCAAGTATATTTGGATAATTTTTCCTTATTTGGCAAGAATTCGGCGCACCTGTATCATTTACGGTGCTGCTTTGATCGAGAGTATCGATTATGCTTGAATCGGACCAAATCAGTTTTTGCGGTCTCCTGTGGTAAAGTACTAGGCCATATTATCTCTAAACAAGGAATACAGGTCGATTCAGATAAAGTAGCAGCCGTGTTGGAGGCACCAGTCCCTACGACACCGAAAAAAGTTATGCGTTTTCTTGGTCAAATCTGGTGGCATGGCAGGCACTTACGATGGTTAGCTCACTTAGCAACACCACTTAACACGCTTATGACCAGCACTCCACGGCAGTATGATTGGACACAGGAGTGCCAAAATGCATTTGATCGTTCAAAGGTTTTATTGACGCAAGCCCCAATTTTTCAACCACCTGATTGGGAAAGTCTGTTCCATGTCTTTGTGGATGCATCGGATATAGCTATTGGTAGCGTACTAATGCAGCAAACTGACAAATCGTTTCGGCTTGTATATTATGCAAGTCGTCGATTAGCCCTTGCCAAAGGAAACTACTCAGTGACCGAAAGAGAGTGTCTCGGGTTGGTGTATTATGTTAAGAAGTTCCGACATTATTTGTTGGGCCGAAAATTCACCTTCCATGTGGATCATGCCGCACTCGTGTATTTGGTCCGGCAGCAACATTTAGGTGGAAGACTGGCAAGATGGGTATTATTGCTACAAGATTTCGAGTATGACGTTATTCTCGACGTGGCACAGGAGATGCTTTGGCGGATTTTCTATCGCGACTGGATTCCGGTGAGCCTCCGATAGGGGTTGATGACACTACACCGGCCATTTACGTTACTGCGACCGCTTCTGAAGACTCTGCAGAACCCCCTGTTGCTACTACATACTATGATAGGTTACTAACTTTTCTCACGGATGGCTGTCTCCCTCCTAATACTCCCACTGCGCTGCGCCGAAAAATTGCGGCCTATAGTCAAGGATTCCGGGTGATTGTGGGTCAACTGTATTATTTAGATCATACTGGTGTTTTCCATAGATGCATCCCACCACATGAATCCGCATCAGTGATGGCCATGGCTCATTCATCGCCTACTAGAGGACACTTTGCCGCTGATCTTACCCATCGAAAAATTTTACACAATGGGCTATGGTGGCCTACCATGTATCCAAATGTTGTTCAATATGTGCAGTAGTGTGATATTTGTCAACGATCTGGACAGCCTTTACAGTGACACTTATTCCCACTTCAACCTATCCTACCTCTGGAGCCGTTTTAGAAATGGGGTTTAGACTTCATTGGTCCCATAACACCCCCAGCTACTCTCACCAGAAGCCGCTATATCTTGACTTGTACCGATTATGCCACTCGGTGAGCGAAGGCTTGGGCCTTACGGTCGGCCACAATAGTTTCGGTGGCTAAATGCCTGATGAAGGACGTTTTACCACGTTATGGGTTGCCTCTGAAAATTATCACGGACCAAGGTACACACTTTGCTAACCACTTAATGCAAGTATTGACCGACACTTTTTAGATTGTCCACAAATTCAGCTCGCTTTATTATCCCCGTGCCAATGGTCTGGCGGAGAGTACCAATAACACTTTGTTGAATATACTACGCAAATTGACCCTGGAATGTTCGGAGCGCTGGGACCAGCTCTTACTTGCAGTTTTGTGGGCTTACCGGACCACGTACAAGGTGGCAACCGGATCAACTCCATTCAAGCTTGCTTATGGATTGGAAGCCATTGCACCGATGGAAGTAGTAGTGCCGAGCCTATGAGTTGCCTTGTCTCAGAAACTGCTGCCACAAGAGTACTTTCTATTTCAGTTGGATATGCTCAAATCTTTGGATGAACATCACTGGGAAAGCTTTATGATCCTGCAAGAAGTTCAGCTATGCCAAGCCCAGACACATGATCGCTTTCTCCACACCCTTGTCTTTTCGGTGGATCAGCTTGTTTTGTTCTATAATGCAAAAGCCAATAGATCTGCGGGTAAATTTAAATTACGGTGGTTCGGTCCATACCAAATTATTGAACAGGTGGGACCGGCTACTTTTCGGTTGGCCACCTTAATCGGAGTTCCTCTTCCCAAAGTGATTAATGGATCTAAGCTTCACCCATATCAACAACTGGCCGATCACGGATGACGTGTATCTCATCTTTTTCGTGTGTCACTTGTTTTCTTTTTATCCCCGTATTCCGGTTGAACATAGACCATAATCTCCTTGTTTTGATATCTAAATATGATTAATCGCTGCCCTATGTTACTGTTTTTGCTCCGACATGCATGACGTAATTATGACGGATATCTTTCCACTACCGCACGATGATTAGGGTTTTCATTCGCCTAATGTTGCCCGTGTTTCTATTTAATCTTGTTTCTTTTACTGTTAATCACTATTGTGTTTGTGTGCTTGTGCGTTATTTGTTTTCTGTGTTCTTGTGGTTACTCGTGCGCGCCATGGAAGCTCTCGTGCATCTCGCCATCCTTTCGTGCAGGTCTCACTCCTGAAGTGAGTGAGTATTTGCGCACCCGTGGTCTCTTGGCCTTCGCTGAATTGCCTTGGCTTTCAGTGGAGTGTCAACCATTCCATGTGCAGATCATCTCTGCCATCGTCGCCACACCTGCTTCAGAGCAGTGTTGGCCCGTTGTGTGTCTTCCCTCCCATGTCATTATTACCTTAGCCACATTTGCTAAAGCTTTTCGGCTTTCTAGGGAAGGATTGGAGAATGGTCCCCTTCTTTCTGTGGCCATCATGCACAAATTGTTTCCCTCGCACTCATCTAATGAGTATGCCATTTTGTGTAGACTTGAACCAGAGCGTACTGCTCTGCAGTTCTTAGTCGCCACTTTGAATCTGCAGAAACGTACCTATGGTATTGCCCGCCCATTCTATTCGATGATAGATACCGCTGCCCGTGAGTTTGTCAATTTTGCTTCCTTTTATTTCCGGTGCATTCACCGTGAATGTGTATCAGTTATCAAACAAGTTACTAAGGGTGACCTTCCTTGTTCCCGTTTACCCCACATCCTTACTTTCCTCTTTCCGGTGCTCCAAGCTGCGCAACCACCTCCAACCGCCCCCTTCTTACTACATGAAGAATCTACGCAAATGCTGGAGGATGACGAAGATGATGATGCAGACCTGTTGCAATTTTTTCGCCAAAAACAAAGATGTGTGAGCCCCTCTGGCAGTCAGGTGCAAGGATCAACTGCTAGCCATGAAGAAGAAGTCTTCCACGACACTGCTACATCCATTCATGTTGATTCTTCCGTTTCTTCTTCTCTAATTAAGCAGTAGGAACAAGGTGCCCACATAGAATACTCTGAAGAAGTTTCTTCTCAGGAGGATTCTCATCGGCAGAATCAAGAAGCTGTGAAGGAAATTATTGCAGTTCTTAACAAAGTGATTGTCGTGGTTGACACTATGATTGACAGAACTGAGACGACAAAACAGAATCCAACCGGTATAATCTTACTGCCGAATATCTTTATCCCACTTCCTCCCCCAATGAACCCTGTTGAGCCCGTTGTCCCCGTTGAGCCTGTTGTTCCCGACGCACCGCTACTTCATCTTCTTCTCCCGATTACTCTCCACCACCTTCCCCTCACCTATTATCAGCCTCTTCATCCCAACCACTTCCTGCTCTTCCTCCTTCGACTATGATGTTCCATGAATTGGAGTCTATGGGTCGTATCCTGATTCAATTCTCTCAGCAATTACCTCTTCAAATGAAGTTGACAACCGACAATATCAGACAGGATCTGCAAGGCAAAGTGTATTTGTTAGAGGTAGATATTGCTCCCTTGCAGGAAGAAGCTAATGCGGTCAAGGCTGAGAACCATGCCCTGCACATGCAGCTTCAACAAATTCAAACAAGGATTGCAGAGCAGGACACATTGATTTCCTAACGTGATGCTTTTCTTGCTGAGTTGAATGAAAAGGATGCTCTTTTATCCACTCATGATGAAGAGATCAACCTGTTAAAACAATTGGTGCAGGACAAGGATGATGCTCGGGGTGCTCTAGGAAATTTGCTGGAAGAAACTCGCGCCAAGCTTGATGAGGTAGTGCAGAAAGGATAAGAAATGGCTAACTTGGCTAAGTAGACTACTGCAGAATTATAGACCGCATCTGTTGGTCTTTTTAAGGCAAATTGTGCCTTAAAAGACCAAACAGATTTGACAATTGAGCTTAAGAAAGAATTAGCAGGAATTATGAAAGAAAGGGATGCATATTATAGAACAATTCAATATCAAGCTTACGAGCTGGAACATAGAGAAAAACAGCTAGGATATCAAGCACAAAGATTATCGCGGATTGATGCGCAAATTGCAGATGCAAAGCAGTAGAGAGATGCTGCATTAGCTAATGATTTCTATTTACAAGAAGTGTTTTTCAGACACAGACCGATGCTCTGTTCAGTCAAGTCATTGCGGCTAGTTTAGTATAAACTGATGCACAATTGGTGGAGCCAGAGACTTTGAAGCTTATGCTGGATTCTCTGAAGCAAAAGATAACCCGAACATTCAAATTAGCAAGAACCATGTATATACAAGGCATCGTAGATGAGCCTTAATTTTAGTTTTTTGCAGGTTCGAGTCCACCATGCGTGCCGGTGTTAGGCTGCCGGATTGGCATAATTTAATCTTATATTTTCATATACCGCACACGCGGAAAGGGTGTTGCGAAGTGATGTAACCCTTTTACCCATTAATGAAGAGACATTACGGTGTTCTCTGGTGCGAGAGGAGAGGGGGATCGCCAAACTCTCTATCTGGGTGATTTGTGATCTTACGGAGACGCTGTGGTGCAGAATTTGCAGACATTTGGAATACTATTAAGTCTGTTCTTATTGCATTTTCGTAATTTACTATTAACATAGTAATACTTTCTTAACATCAATAAATCTATTCGATTCTGTGATTGAACATTTGCATGATAATCTATTGTGTGAGGATACCGTAAACGGAGGATTATAAGTGTGTAACAGAAGTATTGCCTTGACGTATAGTTACTGTGTGATCAACTGGTTAATTGGGAAAATTAAGTAAAGATCCTCTGCATTGGCAAACCCCTACCATCCCCAAGAACTCGAAAGAGATTAAAAGTGGATGTGACAGAAGGCCCTTTTAACACAAATATTCAGTTTGTTTTCTCACAGATGAGCAGGTTTATGCATTGCCCATGTGTCCAGCATTGGCAAGCAGTTAAGTGCATCTTTCGCTACTTGAGTGATACCCGGCTACTTGGGTTGTTTTATCTCAAGGAGGGATCACTACCACTAGATCTGCATGCTTTTTCTGACTCTGATTGGGATGGTTGCTATGACACTCGTATGTTCCACTAGTGGCTTTTGCTTCATGCTTGGTAGTTCATGTATCTCTTGGTTGAGCAAGAAGTAGCCTACTATGGCCACTTCCAGTTGTGAGGCTCAGTATCGGGCAGCTTTCATAGCGACTGTTGAGTGTGTGTGGCTCAAATGCCTTATGGTTGATTTTGGTGTTGGTTAGTCTTTTTCCACCACCATCTTCATTGCTAGTCAGAGCGCATAGGCAATTGCGAGGAACCCTGTGTTCCATGCTCACATTAAGCACATTGATGTGCCTTATCATTATGTTATGGAGAGCTTCTCTGCTAGAGAGATCATCTTGGCATATGTTCCCACAGAGAAGAACATTGTAGACCTTTTCATGAAGGCTCTGCGTAGGGAGAAGTTTGAAGATTTTGCAAAGATTTGGGCTTAGTTCGTTTTGTGGATTGATTCCACATAGCTCGGCAAATCCTTATTCATGAGTTCAAGCTCCTTGTTCACTGCATCATCCGTAGGGGGATTGTTGATATATTTAGGTAATGATGTGTGTGAACACTCTAGGACCATGAGGGCACTTTTTTCCCTCTTTAGGAGGTTTTTTCTCGGCTTGTATATACACCTATTGCCCTAACAGGTTACTTATCTTTGTACATTCTAGTGGTAATACATTCAATATTTTGTGTTGTGCTCCAAGCTTCTTCTTCTTCCTTGTGATGTTCACTTGCTTCCGTAGACCTCTAACTCTAACAGGTAATAAGCCTAAAACTTTGTGAAAAGCTTAAAATTTTTGGCGTGGAATAACTTTGGTGAATATCTCTACCACATTATCTTCTATAGGCACATATACCAAATCAATATCTTCTGCATGAAGGCACTCTCTCACATAGTCATAATGCACCTCAATATGTTTGGTTTGTGCATGAAACACTAGGTTTTGTGCAACAGCCAATGCAGTCTTACTATCAGTGAGAATATGCATAGCAACATTAATCTCCATGCAAAGATCCATCAATAGGCATCTCAGCCATATACACTCCACTATACTTATAAAAACTGCCCTATATGAAGCTTCAAAACTCGGGCACCCTTATAGGGTGTTTCTTACTCAACCAAGATATGCATGAGTCTCCAAAGAAAAATAAATTACCACTAGTGGACACACAAGTATCGGAATAACCAACCCAATAATTATCAATAAAAGCATGCAAGCATAACTGAATATCTTTGCCATAAAAGAGACCTAAGCTCAAAGTGACTCTAATATTTCTAAAGATAGGTTTCACCGCTTGCCAATGCTTGGTGCTAGGGTTATATATGAATGAACTCAATTGGGAAACTACATACTATATATATGGCCTTGTGTTTCATGCATATATAAGACATCCCACAACTTGCTGATAAAGAGAACTATCAAATGTGTCACTATAATACTCAACTGAGAATCCAAATCCTATCTCATTTGGTGTGGAAATTGGCTTGCAATCCTCCAAGTCAAAACTTTGAATTAGTTTCTCAACATACTTTGGTTGATGCATAACAATTTCCCCCTCAATGGATAGAATCTAGATGCAAGATAGTAGCTCAAAAGACCAAGATAAAAGAAATGAAAAGTATGCTGCAAATCAGCCATAAGAATGTCAAGTTTTACATCACATGACCCAACCAAGAGTATATCATTGACATGAAGAACAAGCACTATGCTATCAGCCCCATCATTGATGGAGTATATCCACTCCTAGTTGTAGCAGAAGAATGATAGGCCCTTCCTGGGACCAAACATTTCACTACCATAGTCCACCAAAAATTGAATTGCTCTCTAGACCTAACAATTGAACCTATGAAATTTTGACAATACAAATAGACAGCATGGTCTTTCCAACAAGCCAAAAATCACTCAATTTGGATAATGTTAAAGGTATCAATCTCCCTTCACACGACAAACCAGTTATTGTCCAAATAGGTTGCTTGCACCTATGTGTACCTTCCAACACACATATACTTGGGAATATGCATAGATCATAATAGAGAGATTTCAAGCTCAATATACTCAAGGATAATGAACACTTGATATTAATATTATATTCAAAAGAGAGCTTACAATCATAGGAACAAAATGACCTATCTTGCAAATGAGTCGGACTACTACACAAAGAGATATGGGTGATCAAAGATCACTTCCTATAAAAAACTTCTAGCAAGCAAGGGGCTAGCTTAGACCTAGAGTAAACAATCCTAATGAGAGCCCAGAAGTGCTCAAATGGTAGAGGAGGATGGCCATGACTTTTCTCCATGTGTTTGCTTATATAATGCTCAAAAAGTTAGTTGTAAATTTGAATTCAAAAATGCCCTCCAAATGATCCCGACTTTTCTCCATCAATTAGGTGAGTAAAGAGCTGAGAAAACTCATGGAAAAGTGGTTGTATATTGTACGAAAAGTGTGAGTGATGTGGCACTTCAAATTAACATGAGCTCCAACTTGAGATTCCTAAAATTCTAACACTCCCCCTCAAGCTCAAGTGTTAGCCTCCATTGATCTCCTTCAAGTTGAGGTTGATCTTGAACTTCTCCAACTTGCTTGCATCCATAATCTTGGACATGATATCTCCTAGCTGATCCTTGGTGTTGATGTACTTGATGTCCACTTCTTTTTCTAGTACCTTTCCTCTCATGAAGTGAGAATGGAACTCTATGTGCTTGCTTTTTGCATGGAACATAGGGTTGCTTGCTATATGAATGCTTGACATGTTATCTCCAAATAGAGTGAACTCTTTGACCTCCACATCCAAATATTTGAAGAGCTCCTTGAGCCACATGATCTCACATGTAGCAAGTGCTAAACCTCTGTTCTCAACCTTAGTATATGATAATGCAACTATAGGTTGCTTCTTGAACATCCATGAAATGACTCTTTGACCTATCATGAAGACATAGAAAGATGTGCTCCTTCTATCCTCCTTTGAACAAGCCCAATCAGCATCAATAAAGCCTTGAGGTTGTAATCCATCTCCATAAGGGTAGTATAACCCTTGGTTGACAGTGTTCTTGCTGTACCCAAGCACTTTCTTAGCTGCATTCATATGAACATCAGTTGGTGAATTTAGAAATTCAGAAAGAACTCCTACAACATAAGACAACTCAGGTTTGTGATGTTAGCATAATTAAGGCTTCCAATTATGATTCTATATGCTAAAATATCTTTAATAGTTTGTCCTTCAGCTTCACATAACTTAGTGTTTGGATCCACAAGTTGTGTGATTGGCTTACATCCACTCATACCATACTTATAACGTATAGCTAGCAAGTATTTCCTTTGAGAAAGGTAAATGACATTTTCCACATAAATAACTTCAATCCCAAGAAAGTATTTAAGAACTCCAAGATTTGAAATCTTGAATTCATTTCCAAGCTTGGCCTTGATCCATGTGATACCTACATCATCACTTCCTGTTATAATCAAGTCATCCACATATATGCATACATAGACAACTAGTGCTCCTTCCTTCTTGTGGTATAAGGAAGGATCTCCATCACTTGGCTTGTATCCACACCTACAAAAATACTCCACAAGCCTTTGATTCCATACCCTAGGAGCTTGCTTTAAACCATACAATGCTTTTCTAAGTTTATAAACAAAATCTAAATATTTAGGGTTCTCAAACCCTAATGGTTGAGTCATGTTGACTATCTCTTGCAAATCACCATTAAGAAAATAATTCTTTACATCCAATTGATATATTGGCCACCTCCTAGATGTGGCAACCCCAATGATTCCACTAATTGTGGTCATCTTTGCAACTGGGCTCAATGTTTCTTCATAGTCAATCCCATAGGATTGAGCAAATCCTTTTGCCACAAGCCTTGCTTTGTACCTAGCAATTCAACCATGAGAATTTCTCTTCACTTTTTAGACCCATTTGTTTCCAATTATGTTCATCCCTTCTTTTCTTGGAACTAGAATCCATGTATTGTTGTCTTCAAGGGCTTTGTACTCTTCTTCCATATCTTCTTGCCACTCCTTTGTGTCTTTGGCCTCTTCATAGGTAGAAGATTCATGATCGTTGATAACCTTAGTCATGAAAGCATAATGCCTAGCAATATAACTATCATAAAAAACCTTAACATTGGTTGTTTTACCCTTGTTGACCTCCTTTCTTCTACTTTTTTGTGGAATGAACCTTCTTTGCCTTGGTGCCTAGATCTCCGCTTTTGATGTAGCTCCCCCTTCTAACATAGGTTCTTCAAAGTCTTCAACTTCATGTCCATCTTCATCAAGCTCTACCAGTATTGCCTTTCCTTTATTTACTGATTGATGGGCTGAATCCATGCTTGAACTCCTTTGTATGCTTGGGCCATTGATTTCCAAGCTATCTTGAAACCTAGCTTCATATCTCCTCTCTGTCTCTTCAATATCTTCATCTTACAATGGAACTTTGCAGGCATACCAAGGTTTGAGTTCATCAAACACTACATATCTAGATACCTTTAACTCCTTTGTAGTAGGGTTGTAGCACCTGTAACCTTTTTGCTCCATAGCATAACCAATAAACATACATCTTTCAGCCCCTGCATCCATCTTACCTCTTAACTCTTGTGGCACATGAGTGTAGCATACAAAACCAAAGATTCTAATGTGTGAAAGGTTTGGCTTCCTTCCACTCCATGCCTCCTCAGGTGTCATGTCATGTAGCCTTGATGTGGGACATCTCTTCATCAAGTACACATCATCTGCCTAATATGTTAAAGGCACATTCATTTCATTTAACATACTCCTAGCAATTGCAGCAATATACCTATTCTTCCTCTCTACCATCCCATTTTGTTGGGGAGTATACCTACAAGTGATTTTCCTCCTTATCCCTT
The DNA here is from genome assembly GCA_020310875.1 of Ceratopteris richardii. Taxonomy (NCBI): domain Eukaryota; kingdom Viridiplantae; phylum Streptophyta; class Polypodiopsida; order Polypodiales; family Pteridaceae; genus Ceratopteris; species Ceratopteris richardii. Next base: position 19,360,563 of record CM035431.1, on the reverse strand, counting down.
GGTCCTGCAAGAAATCACAAAAGGCATGGGAGAAGTATTCTCTCCCTCCACCCTGACCTTAGGGTTTTGAGGTAGCAACTTGTCTCCTTTTCAACTTCTAGCTTGAATCTTTTGAACACATCAAACACATCTGATTTTTTCTTTATACAGTACAATCATTGTTATCAAGATCTTGCTCACACACACATAGAGGTTACGGATGCAAAAAACACACAGAAAAATAGACACGTCAATAGAGGCAATAGAACGCAGTATTGGGTGCAATGTCCCCCCATGCACTGTGTTTCGACAGTCCACAGAGTGCATGTATTTTTAGGAATTTATGATTATGTCAAAAAGAGTGGTTACATGAGAGTGGATTCAAAAAGCATACGTGAAAGTAAAAGTTGGTGACTTTTGTAGAAAGCCTTTGCTTTTAATATCAAAAATTGCGGTCTACAATGACCCTTATTCTAACCACTACTTTTCTAACTATCTAACAATAGAACCTTCTATGCTAGCTTATTTACAAACTAAATTATAAATCGGATTTATTGATGCCCGCCCTAAGGTGAGATTATTGATGTGCACCCTTTCACACATTTCACACCCTCAAGAATCTTAAGCTACTATATCAAAAAACACCAAAACACATTAATATATTAATAAATTAACACTCCAACAATGTTCTATTCAACACATTCCATAATTTATAACATGCCCCTTAGTTGAAAAAGCAACTGACCTCAGTTGATAAAATAAAAATAAACATGGATGGCCAGTCACATGTTCCATCACTGAATAATAATAAGCATGTTTCATGTAAAAACACATGCATGGAAATGTTCATGGAGACGTTAAGTTATTAAAATTATCTATGAGGTGCTAACATAGTCTTTAAAGAAGTCAATATTGTAATTCATTTTTAAAATTATAGAATCCTACATACTAAATTCTATGTGTAAATGCATTACATATAATCAAAGAAAATTAGACTAGCGAAAAGACTGTTGTCGTTGATGTGGCTACTACAAACGGATCCTCTTGATAATCAATTGGTACTCATTCTCCGCATCATGAGTAAAAGAAATAGCTTCATGAAGCAATGTAGGTGGGCATGAAGGAAGCTTTGTTTGAATCTCCTTCTCTAAACCATCATTATACTTCTTCTTCATAGTATCTTTTGAAACATCTTCAAGCAAGCGGAGAGATACTAGGTATTTGTAGAATTGATCCGTATAGGCTGTAAACATATCATCTTCCATCCATGTAAATTTAGCCCATAATTTTTGAACATGTAGGTTGAATTGTAGGGGTAGAAAAGAATCCTTAAGCTTTTCTTGAAAATCCCTCCATGTGTTTGGACGATTTGCACTATGAGAAAGATCATTCCACAAAAATTGAGCCCTTCCTACTAAATAGTTTGTCATGAATTTTACTTTTCCACTTTCAACATATGTTTCATCAGTATTAAAATCATCAAACTGTGACAATCATGAAAGGAGCAAAGGGCCATCCTTATGGCCATCAAACCATAAAAAATGGTAATTCTTAAATAGCAATCTTGGAATGCGTGCCATCTCAATGAGCAGAGACAATAGCTTTGACTATCCTCATAAGGTTATCTTCATCACTTTGCATTTTTTGGAGTACTTCGTCGCGTTGTCAGATCTCGTTCTAAGCGCCTTGTAGTTCGTGCCGTATGAGCTCAAGTTGTTGCTTGAGTATTACCTTGGGTAGAGGTGACTCACCAAAATCCTCCATGTTTTTCGTAGGGTCCATGAGAATGTAGAGATCAAAACCCTCTTGCTAGATATGTAAAAAGAATTTTTGAGATTGTTTGAGTTAAAATGTAAAAAGAAAGGGTTGTTCTTGGGAATTGAAAAAGTAAAAAAGAGATGAAAGTTGTGTTGAATATAAGAAAAGAGAACTAGAGTGACAACACAAAGAGATAGTGTAGTGGTAAAACACTTCCCTTGTGTGGGTGAGATTGTGGGTTCAAATCCTCCCACATTTGTGAACATAAAACTCCTTATTGCCACTCATAAATTAAAATTGATTTGTGTGTAGCCAGTGGTCCCCAAGGAAGCCTTGGGTGCCAAAGATGTCAAAGTAATGCCTTAGTTATGCTTTTTGATTATGTCAAAAAGATTGGTTAAATGAGAGAAGCTTCAAAAAGCATGCGTGAAAGTGAAAGTTGGTGAGTTTTGTAGAAAGCCTTTGCTTTTAATATTAGAAATTGCAGTCTACAATGAACCTTATTCTAACCACTACTTTTCTAACTGTTTCTAACACTAGAACCTTCTACACGGGTTTATTTACAAACTAAATTATAAATCGGATTTATTGATGTCTGCCCTAAAGTCAGATTATTGATGTCTGCCCTTCACGCCCTCATGAACCTTCAGCTGCTATATCAAAAAACACCAAAACACATTAATAAATTAGCACTCCAAAAATGCTTTGTTCAACACATTTCATAATTTATAACAACCATACTTTTCTTGAGTAGTCATCTATGAAGGTTACAAAGTACCTATTACCTACAAGAGAGAACTCTTTGGTTGGCCCCGACACATCTCTCTGCACAAGCTCTAACACACCATGTGCTACATATCCACTCTTCTTGAAGGAATGCCTAGTAGACTTGCCTAGTTGACAAGCTTCACACATCTCATGCAACATTTGTAATGAAAAATGTGGTAAACCTCTTACCAGTTGCCTCTTATACATGTCTTTCAACCTTTGAATGTTGATGTGACCACACCTTTTGTGCCACAAATCCAAATCTCCAATCTTTCTGTCTCCATAGATGATGAGCATTGCCTTGTTTCTTTGTCCTTTGCCAATGTGAAGAGTGAACATCCTTCCTTCTTTCTTTCCTTTTGCTATCAGCTCATAACCATTCATTGGGTCTTCAATAAACCATCTGGTGTGTTTGAACTTTACTTGGTTCCCTTTTCAGCCATCTGTCCAATAGAGATTAAGTTCTTTGTAATAGTAGGAACATGCAATACCTCAGATAGGCCTCTTGCTATGTTGTTACCTTCAAGCTTCACATCTCCCATTCATTGTATCTCACACTCTGTGTTGTCTCTTGTCTCCACAAAGCCTCTTTTCTTGGGTGCTTGAAGATTGCTGAAGTACTTCCTCTTTACTTGACATGTGGTTACTACAACCACTATCTATATACCACACCTCATCATGTGGTTGACCTTCACTACTATGCTTCATAGATATTAAATGCTCATTTTCTGAATTTTTTGAGAAGTTAATATAATTACCTTGCCCTTTGTAATTGTTCCCAACTTGCTTTTGTTAAAAATCTTTAGCATAGTTTCCTTGCTTCCCACAATTCAAGCATCCATTTTAGTTGGAGTAGCCTCGACCTCCATATCTTCCTCCTCTACCTCTTTCTCTTCCTCTTCCTCTTGATGATTGACCTTCATCTTAGCTTGATTGACTCCCTTGATAGCTTTGGCTACCTTGTTGGTAGTTGATTCTACCTCTTCTTCTTGAACCACCTCTATTGCCTCTACCTCTTCCTCCTTTTCTTGCATATAAGAGTTGGTCTTGGCTGCCTTTTGATTTTTTGCCTCCATGGTTGACCTCCTCAGTCACTATAAGAGAAGTAAGTTGCTTAAAATTTGCTAATGAGTCCCTTACATACACAGAGATTGTGAATGCCTTCCATTTATCATATTCTCCAAGCCCATTAAGTGTGTGGGAAACTAAGTGATCATCATCTACAACACATCATATTGAACCAAGTGCATCCGAGATCTCTTTTACTTTGAGTATGAAGTCATTAATGCTCTAATTTGATGACTTGGTAAGGTTGTTGAGTTTGTTTTTGAGCTGAATTTTTCTAGCCTTTGTAGAGGTAGAGTACAACCTTTCTAAACACTCCCAAAACTTCTTAGATGTATCTAGGTCTTGGATATGACATATCATGGAGTTGCTTATGTGTTGAAATAGAATGAAGATCACTCTCTTATCCCTTTATTCCCACTCTGTAATGGCTCTCCTTTGATTCGTAGGTTTATGTGGATCTATGTATGGCTTCACCTCAGTACCACTAACCAACCCCCAAAGACCCTTTCCCATGAGGAACTTCGAGATTCTAAACTTCCAAGGTTAGTAATTGATCTTTTCAAGCTTCTCAATATGCATATTATAGTCTCCCATTATGTATGAGACTATAAAGTGGCTCCTAATCCCTCCTTGGATTGTGATGGATGTGAGAAAGAATTATATGTTACCTTTCCAAAATAGTCTCCACTCCACTCCTAGTTGCATCTGAAGAATGATAGGCCCTTCCTAGCACCAAACAGTTCACTACCATAGTCCACCAACAATTGAATTGCTTTGTTGACCTCAAGATTGAACCTATGAAATTTTGCACACTACAAATAGACAGTATGGACTTTCCAACAATTCAAAGATCACTCAATTTGGATAATTTTAAAGGTATCAAATTCCCTTCACACAAAATACAAGATATTATCCAAACAAGTAGCTTGCACCTATGTGTACCTTCCAACACACATATACTTGGAAATATGTAGAGATTTGAACAAAGAGCTTTCAAGATAGATATACTCAAGGATAATGAACACTTGATATTAAGACTATATAGAAAGTTAGGGGCTACCTTAGACCTAGAGTAAACACTCCTAATGAGAGCCTACAAGTGCTCAAATGGTAGAGTAGGATGGCCATGGATTTTCTCCATGTGTTTGCTTACATAATGCTCAAAAAGGTAGTTGTAAATTTGAATTAAAAAATGCCCTCCAAATGATCTTGACTTTTCTCCATCAATTAGGTGAGTAAAGAGCTCAGAAAACTCATGGAAAAGTGGTTGTATATCCTACCAAAAGTGTGAGTGATGTGGCACTTTAACTTAGCATTTTTCACACTTGAGATTGCTAAAATTCTAACAATCTTTACGTACATAGAGTGTGCTTTCAATTGTACTACATGTGAAACAAAGAGCAATCAAGTGCTTATGTATTTTTTTTATAACATGCACATGGAGCTTGCTTGAGACCATACAAACCTTTATGCAAGTGAGAAACCATATACTCTTTCCCTTTTATAGAAAATCCAGAAGATTGCTTCACATATACCTCTTCTTGCAAATCACCATTCATTAAATTTGTTTTTATGTCCAACTGATGTACTTTCCAACCCCGATGGGCAGCCACTGCAACCATGGTACAAATGGTAGTCATGCATGAAGTAGGTGCTACAAACATTTCCTCATAGTCAATGCCATATTATTGCACATATCCTTTGGCAGCCAATCTAGCTTTGTAGCGATCAATGCTACCATCAGACTTTCTCTTAATCTTGTAAGCCCACTTTGTACCAATGGCAATTTTTCCTTTTGGCAATTCACATATCTCCTAGGTACCATTTCTATGTATGGTATCCATTTCTAATTGCATAGCACTCATCCATTATGGATCGTCACATGCATTTTTAAAAGTAAGTGAATCTTCATTACATGCTATTGCAATAAGAGAATAATCCACAAAATTACTTGATGCATGGTGAGAACTTGATTTTGTTCTACCAAGTAAAGGTGCACTCGATTCGGTGTTCTACAAAGTTTGTTTCAGCCATTTTGGCATAGTTCGTACACTCTTAATATACATGCATTCATTATGTAATACATGTTCAACATGTATATCATGCATGGGCTAAATTTCATGCTCATTTTCAGCCATATTTTGACAAAAATGTTCAGCCTTATGTGGCTCCAAATTTCTAGCAATTCTGATAATTTTTGGTGAAAAATATTTACCCATGTTTGGCTGGAAATTCTATGCATTTTTAGCTCTATTTTGTTGGAAATTTTTAGCCCTTTAAACCTCAGTTGGCTGTTCTACATGGCCATACTCAAGTGCATCATTTTGGAACAAAGGCATGAGTGTATCGAATACATCTTGTGAGCTAATTCTTGGATATTTTTTGCATTCAAGTAGAGGGAAACTGAATTTTCAGCAAATACCACATCTTTACTCACAATAATTGTGTTCATCAATGGATGGTATAAATGACATCCTTTTCCTTTAAGCATACATTGTGCCATTTCAAGAAGTGTTTTATTTTTCCACTCGACAACATTTTGCGGAGGAGTATATGGCCATGTTCATTGTGTGAAATACCTCTTTTATAAAGAAAATCATCGAACTCATGTGACATGTATTCACCACCACGATCCGTGCATAGAGTCAAAAGCTTGTTTGAAGAAACATTTTCAGCCATACCTAAAAATGCTTTGAAGCAAGAAAATACCTCATTCTTTGCTTTCATAGGATACACCAATGTAGCTCAGTGATGAGTAGCACCTCCTTTCATGTCAATCTGGAAAGACATGAGGATGGTATGAAGACTTCAAACAAGTGACGACTCAAGTGTGTGAGTGAGAAGCACACAAACATGCACACACATACACACATATGCGCACACAAGGCAAGAACAAAGAGAGAGACAATGGAGTAACTTCTATTGCAAAAGAGTTCTCATACAAGCTCAAATCTACAACAAGCTAACCCAAAAAATGAAGTCTCTAGCTCTTTTTATAGTTTTTGACTAGCTTTGGTTGTCCAGACCTAGTGTCTGACCTAGTTAATAATTAGGTTCCTATGCTATTTTGGAGAATCAAATGAGCTCTAAAAATTATGAAACTTGGTAGGCAAATACTTCTAGTGCTCCTCAAACTCGAGGACTCCTTGGCTTTCACAAAATGGAGCTACAAAAAGGTGAAATGGTATTTACAATGGCAATTAGTGATGAGAATCACTTTTAAAATAATTTGAGGATTGAAAAAATTTGATTGGTTGCCTCAGTGCTAGATCTACATATATGCCTGTAATTGCTTATTCCAAGATGCCAACTCTCTCCCCCCCAGCGTCTGTCATCTCTGATAGACCTTTGCTCCACGGGGTGATCAATGTAGTATTGGACTATGTTAGTGGCTAACTCTTGTTCTCTGATCCTTAGTCCCTTGACTAGATCTCTTTGGAGAGCATCCCAATTAACCGCACAAGGAATGTCAGATTGTGGTGTTGTATATAGCTCTAAATGCATAGTCTGTTCGCATGCAAATAGTTGTAGAGGATGGGTTGGTCGTGGCATGAACACTTGAGATTGATATTCCCAAAAACCAGTGGTAGACATATTGTCAAATGTTTTTTTATAACAAGCTGGGAGATATTTGATCCTTGCATGCCAAGCATAAGCAAGCCGAATACTAGGAGTTGTGCTCATGTCATAGAATAAGTCATAATTACCATTTATAAAGCTCATGATAGAAGCTTGGATATTACATACATTGCAAAGAGTCTTCAGTACTATTTGCATCATGTCTAGGATCTTTAGCATCATCTGAGCAGTGAGATCAAGCATGAGTTGTAGTCGTGGCATCCAGTGTCTGATAGTAGCCATCATGTACGCAATGGATGGTGTTCCTCTCGGTGGAGCAATGGATGGGTAGTTGAGCCATTCTTTGCAATTAGCATTATTCTGAACTTTTATGGCAAAGGCTTTCCATGATCGTCTTCGTTGCACTGGCCCAAAGCATGGATTGTACTTTAAGTGCATGGGGGCATGGTCCTATGTTCGGAGCATCTCTCGATAAGTCTCTAGTAGCTTTTGCCGCCAGGTGGGTTGGAATATGGCACCTTTTTTGGCTGCTTCAGGGATGTCTTCCAGTTGGAATTGTGTTGCACATGAAGGATACTAATTGGTGATTTGTTTAATCTCAGCATTGTAATCTGCCAATAGCACAAAGTAAGGCTTATACTATAGTTCTCAACTGGTTATTAGTCGTCTAGGAGCTAGTTTCTTAAATATTCTGACTGAAGCACAGTCTCCTCAATAGCTTTCATGGAAAACCTCTGAGTGACTATTCACTCTTCATGAGTTTGGCCCATCTCTTCTACTTGTTTCATCCATGCAGGAGGGGGTTCCTCATATGTGTCTTGTCCTTCATCAGTGACTCTACCTCCCGGAATAGGTTGAGGTGATAATTTTCCTCAAAGGTCTCTTCGACTGGAATGGTAACTGCCTCTTCTTTTGAAGTGTGATCAGGTGGAGATGGTGGTCGTTCATATTGTAACAATTTAATCTTTAACTTTGTGACGTGTTTCCATAGCTCAAGTACCTCGTTATCAGTTGAGGATTTAGGCTGTGGTGAAGTAGCAACGTTGACCACATCTCTTGGTTCTGTCATATGTGGTGTGGGCACTGGTTGTCTCTATAGTTCCTTCACTTGGTCGGCAAGTTGGTCATGTGCTTCTAAGAGGTTTGCATAATTTTCCAATATCTGCTGGATATTTTTTGAGGGGATAGCCTGGAAGTTAGCAGGATCTATGGGTGCTCCTAGAGTGTTTTCAATGGTTGCTTTGAGATTTTCTTGATTTTTCTATTGTAATCTTTTGTTCTCTTCTTGGGCAGCTGCTAGGTGTCGTCGAATTAATGCCATGTTTCTCTGTAGTCGTGCATTGCAGGCTAGTTGATCTTTGAGTTGTTCTTCGGTCGCTTTACCTGTTTTGGTATATTTGGCCTCGATCTCAACATAAGATTTCTTGAGTGATGTGCATGCTTGTTGCAATTTAGTGTTACTTAACTCCAAAGCATTGACACGTGCTTGGAGTTGGGCAGACAAATCCCATAGCTCTTCGTTACACTCTTCTAATAATCAATATTCCTGTTTAAGTTGTCTTGCACATTCGATCATGGTATCTAGTGCACGACTAAATGATGTGGGTGCAGAGTCAGTGGTGGAAAATGAAAGGGGTCAGGAAATGGGGAAGGGGACAGTGGATGTTACATTGAGAGTGGATGTAAGTGGTGATGTGACTAAAGTGAAAAGTTGATATGTTGAAACGATAGTGGTGGTGGGTGGTTCTATGGAGGGTGAAATGTCCATGGGGTCGGACGTGATTGTGTGTGAAGTGTGAATCATGAATACTGGAATGGTTGATGGTGTGTCCGTGGTGGGTGTGAACATGGGTGAGGTGGAGTGGGAAAGGGGAATTTTACTATAATCACCAAGTTGTTGCATAATATTTACAAAGTTTGCCTAAAATTGGGGAAGGGTGGTTGGTATCGGTTCTCAAGAGATTGAGGGGGTCATTGTGGGTCGTGGTTGGGAAAGAGGGAATGTTGTAGTGAGGGGAAACGTTGGTGTCAATGATTGGGTAGAGGCAAGTGGATGTCCCACATTTGGTAGATAAGAAGGGCGGCCTATTATGGTTTGATGAGTGACGGGATGACCTATCTGAGGTTCAAAAAATTGGCTAGAAATGGTGGAGGTAGGGAAATGTAAGGATGGGAAAAGGGTGGTGTGTGATATAGGTTCACGAAAGGTGAATGCTAGTTGTTTAGCAATGCTAGTGGTAAGGGTTTTGATGGGATGGATGGGTGGTGATGGCAGAGATGGTATCCGTGTGCTTTCATCCAGGGCACCAGTGTCAATGGGGCTGGTCATTTGAACTTCTTCTTGAGCTATCCTAGGGAGTGGGGAGGAAACTCCAATGTGAATCATCTTACCCTTTCACAGTAGCGTGTACAATCTCCATTGGCCGTATTGAGTGGGAGGACGATGTATCATAGTCCACATATCTTCTACCATTCAACAAGTGTCTGCCAGAAGATTCAATGATTCGATAAAGTGAGGGTCCACATCCTCTGCTTGTATCATCTAGTTCACCATTGCTCTGTTTGCCTCTTTTGACAACTTATGCCTTTTTTGTACTTGTTTGATCATCTCGTATAACCGTTTGATTTGTGCAGTGTATGCAGGGGCTTCCTCCTCACTCTCCTCTAATACATGCTCATGTGCCTCCTCTTGTTCATGTGTGTCTTCAACTTGCGTTTGTTGTGCTTCATCCTCCCAATGTACTCATCGTTCTTCTTGATCTTGACATCCTATATGGGATGATGATCTAGGACCTTTAGTGTCTGAAAAGAACTCCAGATCAGATAGTTGCGTTGTTTGCAAGAAGATCTCAAAATCAAAGGGGGGAGCACCTGCTAATTCACTTATGGAGGCAAACTCAACATCCATGGGTAATGGAGGGGCTGAAGGAGTGGCTTGTGTAATGCCCTCTGAATATGATCGTTGGAGGCGGATAGTGAATGGGGCCACCTATCCTTCTTCTCTAAGGGAGGCTTCTGTGGTGGACTCATGAGGAACTGGGACATAGGAAAGCGATCTGCACATGTGCTTAGCTGGTTGAACCCCTGGTTTTCGTCCTTGGAATAACTGCAGCTGTGAGTAAGTAAGTGTCCATGCAATCAGCACATCATATGCTAGACATCTTTATATGGTCTTGGTAATGGCACAATAGCCATTCAAAGAAGACTTCCTTGCCCCGCGTTTGCCTGCTTCATACAATTGATCGAGAATCCATATTGGCATTTTAATTGGTAGGTTCCCTATCTTCGCTAGGTATAGACTGAACCAAATCTTCTTGTGAGGTTGCATGAATTGATCTTGAGTAGGGAATGCAAAGTGCTGAAGGCACATGCGCAATGGGATGGCAATGTTTGGTGTGAGGGCATACATGTCTTTCAGCTTCTTTAGCTTATTGTTCTTTATAGATTCCGATATGAGAGAGTCTTGATATCAGAAATTTGGCTTGGGCAGGGGTGCACTAAAGTAGTCTTTCAAACCCGCTTTCTGCCAAATATCTTGAAGAGGCACTGTGTTTTGTAGTGATTCAAATTCTCTCGAGAAGAATTGGAATGTCCACCAAACTGCCCCAAATTCCAACTTAGATTCCGTGATGTGATCTACATCACCCAAATCTCTTGGCATCTCATTGAACCAATGAGAGTGTCCTTTTACTCTTTTTGTTAAGCCGTACTATGGATCCAAGATGGGAATTCGTCTCACATTTAGATACTCATCAGGCCTAGTTGTCAGTGGGGCCTCCATGGGCATGGTCTCCCAATCAACTTGAGAACTAGTGCCTGCCTCGGAGCTCGTGCTTGCTGCTTCTACCATGAGACTGCTTGTCGTTGTTGATGCTTATTTGCTAGAAGAAGAGAGGCACATAAGTGTTGAAAAACAGGATGTTATGGTGTTCCCTCCACAATACTAACATGACATTCCAAGTGGATAGGGGGTGAAGTGTTTGTGATGGGCGTGAATGTTGGTTAGTAGGTTAGTGTCATCCTAGATGCATACTTTTGGATATGCAATGTACTTAGAATGCACCTACATTAGAGTGGATGGATTTACAAAATTGGGTCAGGGGGTCTGATATAGGGTTTAAGTCTCCAAACTTTGATTATGGAATCGTAGATTTTAGTGGTGATGACATGTAAAGGTTTGTGGACTACATTGTGTTGGATTTGGGACCTTTTGGGTACCCATTTCTCGACATTCCTAGGTGTGACCAGAGATGTAATGATGTGGAGTGTAGGTGTTTGCCCTAGGATTTTTGCCAAGAGTGCTTGTGAGTGTTGATTCATTCTTGTGAATGGAGGTGAAGCTATTTGAGCTTGTAAGCAGGTCTTGGGCACCCATATCTGTCTAGCATTCGAGATAGCCTTCATTGACCGCTTCGGGACCTAAATAGAAATGGTATGTCTAGAGTGTTGCCTAGTGTTGGGAAAGATGGATGGATGCTCCAAGAGACCGAGTAGGTACTACTAAAACCTGCTTTGTACCAGCCCTCTTTTGCTTCAGATTTGATAAGTAGACCTCCTTAGCTTTTCAATGAAACCATAAAATGCCTTATGTACTTTGGAAATGATGTGTGCAATGATTGAACCAAAACAGATAACTTTGAAACTCTCAAACTCAAGAAAACCTTCTATTTATGTCTTGACACCTGCTAGGTATTTTGCTCAGTATGAATAGCACAGTAGGAATTCGAAAACAACCTTTTAGGGGTATCTAATTAGCTTAGTAAGCTAACTATTCCAAGTGGAATGATGTAAAAAGATAAACTATGCTAAGAGAAATCAATTTAGCAAGTTAAGCTATACCCCGATTTTTTAGGACTGTAGTAGAAATTGACCAGTGATCACCTGGACGCCGATTTCTCTGAAATGGCTGAATAGAATCTCTTCAAACTTTAGAAGCATATAGATAGCTTCAAGCAAAATCCAACAAGCTTTGAATCACTAAAGTTGGTGAAGACATGACTGAGATATGCACTTCACAAGTTGACAGACTTTTGAGTAGTATGACAGAGAACTCAGAAATGAACAATGTGAATGTATGTATTAATGAACACTTGTATACAAATCCATTGGCATGAAAATCATTGCCCAATGGTGTAGATAGGTGTGGGCTAGAGTATAGACCTCACACACATGTAGAATCACTGATGAGAAGCTCGGGAAAGATGAGTTCTACCCGTGACTTTTCCATGTCTATTTTATAAGGAATGAGGAAAAATTTGAATTCAAATTCAAACTTTTGGCTCCCTATGATCAAACTCCTATATCCTAGGAGATATTCCTTCAATCAAATAGCTAACTTTTTCACGAATCCTTTTGGTAGGTGATTACAAAAGATTCCAAGTCAATTTGACTTTTACAAAGAGATAAAGTGGTAATTAACTACTAGCAATGGTTCCTATGCTACTTCATATATGTAGAGTCTTCAAGATATCTTTCAAGCCAAATATGTAGGCTTGTGATTTACACCAACAAATCCCCCTCAAGCCAAACATTTTGTGGTTTTCATCTTCAATCTTCAAGTATATCCTGCAATCCAATCATTGCTTTGAACCTACAAAGTTTGGTTCCATCCAAAGCTTTAGTCAACAAATCTGCACACTGCATGTTGGTTGATACATAGGTTAGTTGAATGCCTTTGCTTATCAACTTCTCTCTCACATAATGGTAATGAAATTCTATATGTTTGGTTCTAGCATGATAGATAGGATTAGCTGCAAGGTGAAGAGAACTTGTATTATCTCCAAAGATTATTGGAGACCTAGTATATAATCCCAATTCTGTATACAAAAGCTTAATCCAAATTGCTTCTTGTGTGGCATTAGCTAGTCCTCTATATTCTGCCTCTGTAGAAGACAAAGCAACAGTAGGTTGCTTCTTTGAAGACCATGAAATTGGTTTGTCACCTGCAAAAGAAATGTATCCAGAGGTGCTCCTCCTATCATCCTTGCATCCTGCCCAATCTGCATCTGAATAAATTTTGATATCAATATCTGAAGTGTAAGGGAAATACAAACCATGGTTCTGTGTACCCTTGAGATACTTCAAGATTCTCTTGGCAGTCTCTAAGTGAGGTATCCTTGGCTTGTGCATAAATTGGCTTGGCACACTAACTCCATATGCAATATATATCCTTGTTAAGGTAGCATAGTTCAAGCTACCCACCATACTTTGATAACCTGTAATGTCATTGACTTCATCACCTTCATGGGCACCTAGTTTTAGGTTTACCTCCATTGGAGTGCTTGCTACTTTGGCATCCTGCAAATGAAACTTCTTTAACATGTCCTGTATATACTTTTTCTGAGTAATGTATATCCCTGAATTAGTGTAGACTAATTCAAGCCCAAGAAAATACTTCAATAGACCAAGATCATTGATCTTGAACTCCTTCATCATTTGACTCTTGATATATCTGATTCCATTGACATCATTACCTGTAATGATGATATCATCAACATAACCACAAAGGTTTATTACCTCTGAATTACTTCTCTTGATGAATAGAGAAGTATCTACCTTGCTCATGACAAATACTTGGTCTTGGAGGTATATAGTTAACCTATAATTCCATGCCCTAGGTGCCTGCTTCAATCCATATAAAGCCTTTTTTAATTTGCAAACATATGTTACCTTCTTAGGGTCCTCATAGCCAGAAGGTTGTGACATATATACCTCCTCTGAGATCCATCCATTCAAGAAAGAATTCTTGACATCCAATTGGTACATATTCCAATTTTTTGATGTAGCCACACTTACAACACTCTGATTGTTGGCATCTTGGCCACACGAGAAAATGTCTCTTCATAGTCTATGCCTTGGGTTTGTGCAAAACTCTTGGCTACCAATCTCTCCTTGTACCTATTAATTGTGCGATCAGAATTTCTTTTAAGCTTATAGATCCATATGGATCCTATTACCTTCATGGAGTCCTTCTTGGGTACTAACTCCCATGTGTCACTCTCCTTAAGTGCTTCAATCTCCTCATCCATAGCTTCTTTCCATTCTGATTTGGTTATGGCTTCTTCATATGATCCTGGTTCTTCATTTGACAAATCTTTGGCAAGATAAATAGAATGTTTAGTAACAAGAGATGTATCATACCCATATCTGATAGGTTTTTTGCTTTCTCTTTGTGATCTTCTGATTGATTGAGTTGAAGATTCAAGTATGTCTTCAAGCTTCTTCATCTTCATTTTGCCCTTGGACTTCCATGCCTTGAACTCTACAAGGTTGATAGTATCTTCATCATCTAAACTTGAGGCTTCATTCTGAGTAGGTTCCTCCTTTGCAAGATTTGGAAACTCCTCTTCCAAATCATAGGGTAATTTAACCTTCTTGCATTCATTCTCATACCAAGAATCATTTTCATCAAAGACAACATCTCTGCTTACCATGAATCCCTTATTGGTAGGGTTATAAAACTTGTAACCTTTTTTATTTAGATCATACCCAATAAAGATGCATTTTTCAGCCTTTGGATCCAGCTTACCTCTTATCTGAGAAGGAATGTGTACATATGCTACACATCCAAATATCCTGCAATGGTCAAGTGAGGGTATCTTACCATGCCATGCTTCGTAGGGTGTCATGCCATCAAGAGACTTAGATGGTAACTTGTTTATGAGGTAAGTGGCAGTAGAAACACTCTCTACCCATAGATAGTTAGGTAATTTTTTCTCATTCAACATAGATCTAGCTGTCTCAACAATTAACCTATTTCTTCTTTCAGCTACCCCATTCTGTTCAGGAGAATACCTTGTGGTTATTTCTCTTTTGATGCCTCTGTCCTGAAAGAAGTTTTTAAACTCATTGGAGAAGTACTCACCTCCTCCATCTGACCTTAGCCTCTTCAAATTCCTTCTTGTCTGATTTTCAACTAGTGCAAGATATTTTTTAGAGCAATTAAACACTTCATCCTTGTGCTTCATGAAGTACAATATAGTCCATCTGCTATAATCATCAATAAAAAGATACATAGTACCTTGAACCTAAGACTGAGGGGTCTTTGCTTGGTCCCCATACATCTATGTGGACAAGCTCGAGGTAGTCTTCATGCATGTATCCTTTCCTTGAGAAGGGTAACCTGTGAGACTTCCCAAATTGACAAGCACCACACTTGTAAATCATATGTTGCTTGGATACATTAGGTATTCCAAGCACACATTGGTCCCTACATAATTGCTTAAAGGTTCTTTCCCCTATATGTCCTAATCTTTTGTGCCAAATCTCAAGCTCTGAAAGTGTTTGATCTTTATAACTGTAAAGTGCAATATTCTTTGTGTCTTCTAACTCAAAGGTGAAACGTCTACCTGATTTTTCTCCTTTAGCAATTCTCTTGAACCCATGTCTTGGATCCTCAACAAATGCTCCATATTGGTTGAATCTAACCTCCAACCCTTTCTCCAAAATCTTTCCAACACTCATCAGATTTTTGGTAATGGTTGGTACATAGAGTACTTGCTCAACAAATTCTGATTTCCATCACAAGTCTTAACATTTCCAACTTCAACTACTGAATGCTTGGTGTCATCACTTGTTTGAACTTGATGCTTACCTTTTGATTCCTCAAGATCAGAGAGTAGTACTACATTGCCAGCCACATGATTTGAGCACCGTGAGTCAATGTAGAATAGGTGGTCATCATTTGTACCTAATTTTGAACTCATGTTCTTGATCAGAAGAGAGTCATCCTGCTCCTCTCTGTAGTTGTTGTAGTCCTTTCTGGATTTGAATCCTTCTTGGTAGTTGCCATTGTAATTATTGTTGTAATTGTTGTTGTAGTTGTTGTTGTAGCCTTGGTGATGGTTGAATCTACCTCTTGACTATGAGTATCCACCTCTTTGGTATCCTCTTCCTCTCTGATTCTTGTAATTCCTGAAACACTCATATAAGGTATGATTTGATAAACCACAAATGTTGCATGGTGAGGAGTTATAGGATCTCCCCCTACCCTGCTTACCTCCTCTACCCCTTCCTCTTGATGATCTACCTCTCCCTACATAGTTGGCTTGGGAGGTAGAGCCTTCATCTTCTAGATTCTTGCTCTTGCCTTTATCTTTAGACTTCTTATCAGTGTATAGGGCAGAAGAGTTATAACCTTTGGAAGTATCTCCATTCTTGTTGAGCTTTTGCTTCATGTGTAAACAATTGTCCCATGAGAGTTGTAAGATCTGGTATTTGCATGTCCATGTAGAGGTCCATGGCAGTGGTGAAGCTTTCCCATTTGTCATCAGCCTTGATGCCATTGATCACTTGCCTTACAATCTGCTCTTCTTCAGTCTCTTCTCCTATGCTTGCTAACAGATCTGCTACATCTTTAATCTTGGTCACAAATTCTAAAACAACTTGCTTAGGTTGCTTCCTTAATGTTGTGAATTCAATCCACAACTAATTTTTCCTAGCCCCTCCTAGTTCCATGAGAGTTGTAAGATCTGGTATTTGCATGTCCATGTAGAGGTCCATGGCAGTGGTGAAGCTTTCCCATTTGTCATCAGCCTTGATTCCATTGATCACTTGCCTTACAATCTGCTCTTCTTCAATCTCTTCTCCTATGCTTGCTAACGGTTCTGCTACATCTTTAATCTTGGTCACAAATTCTAAAACAACTTGCTTAGCTTGCTTCCTTAATGTTGTGAATTCAATCCACAACTGATTTTTCCTAGCCCTTGTGTTGGAGGAAAAATATGATGATAAGGTTTCCCAAGTCTCTTGGGATGTCTTACAATTTCTAATATGTGGCAAAACAAAATCAGAGATGCCTTGCCAATGCATCCTTAGCACACCATGTGTTGAGCTTTTCATGTTCTTCCGTGGTTGGTAATCCTCTTGTTTTGAATGAGGGCAATTCCTCATCTCCTCAGATGTATCCATAGAGACTCCTTCCTTGTGAGTAGGTCTCCATCCTTAGAGACCATGTTTGAAAGTTGTTCCTGTCCAATTTATCAATAAATGAAGGAAAACCATCTCCCATTTTACCTAAGTTTGCTCTGATACCACTGTTGGGAAAGATGGATGGATGCTCCAAGAGATTGAGTAGCTACTGCTAAAAACTGCTTTGTACCAGCCCTCTTTTGCTTCAGATTTGATAACTAGACCTCCTTAGCTTTCCAATGACACCATAAAATGCCCTATGTACTTTGGAAATGATGTGTGCAATGATTGAACCAAAACAGATAACTTTGAAACTCTCAAACTCAAGAAAACCTTCTATTTATGTCTTGACACCTGCTAGGTATTTTGCTCAGTATGACCAGCACAATAGGAATTGGAAAACTTCCTTTTACGGCTATCTAATTAGCTTAGTAATTTAACAATTCCAAGTGGAATGATGTAAAAAGATAAACTAGGCTAAGAGAAATCAATTTAGCAAGTTAAGCTATATCCCCGCTTTTTTAGGACTGTAGAAGAAATTGACCAGTGATAACCTCGACGCAAATTTCTTTGAAATGGTTGAATAGAATATCTATAAACTTTAGCCGCATGTAGATAACTTCAAGCTAAATCCAACAACCTTTGATTCAATGAATTTGGTGAAGAATTGACCGAGATATGCACTTCACAAGTTGACAAACTTTTGAGTAGTATGATAGAGAACTCATAAATGAACAATGTGAATGTATGTATTAATGAACACTTGTATACAAATCCATTGGCATGAAAATCATTGCCCCTCAGGAAAGATGAGTTCTACTCGCGACTTTTCCATGTCCATTTTATAAGGAATGAGTAAAAATTTGAATTCAAATTCAAACTTTTGGCTCCCTATGATCAAACTCCTATATCCTAGGAGTTATTCTTTCAATTAAATAGCTAACCTTTTCAGGAATCCTTTTGGTAGGTGATCACAAAAGTTCCAAGTCAATTTGACTTTTACAAAGAGATAAAGTGGTAATTAACTACTAGCAATGGTTCCTTTCAGAACCTATGTCTGAAGGCGTGGGTTTTCCACACTTGCATATCCTCTCGGGAAACAATGTCCCGTTGGTCCATTTTTTGTTCACAGTACAGAGCAAGTATAAAGTTTCTTATCATTCCTCCTACAAGGAATATGGACGGGCAGCGTGGATAAGTGAAGATCGTCCCAAAGAACTCATTTGGGTTCGATTCCCACAGATGGCGCAATGCGTGAAGCTAATTTCTGTAGCTCAAGCTTTTGAGAACAGCGAACTCGATAAAACGCCAATGGATTTTTTTTATCTAGATCAATTGGGATCATATGTTTGCTTTATTGAAGATTGTAGCGATCCTAGATTGTTGATTTATGCTTTTGAAGGAGCTTTTGGAGGCTAATCTAAATACTATAAAAGGAAGTTCTTGGCTCATTGTTAAATCATCCTTCATCAATTTCAACACAAGCTTTGAAGAGCTTGGACCTCAATAGAGGTGGTGTTTCTTCTAGCACATGGGGCAGCCATGGTGCTAACTTGGAGCATGTTCAGGACCGGTTATGGAGTTCTTCTTGGAGGAGAAGAGTGTGCTCACACTCTTGCTCATGGAGAGGACTTGGTCATTAGTAGCTTGGTGGTGAGGATCGACCATCTACATGGTGTATTCGAAGATTGTCTTCTACATGAAGATTTCGGGTTACTTCAAAGACATTGGATGGTGGTTAACATAAGATTTACATGTTATGTTAAGGATTCAGGTACATATTCTCTTTATGCACACAGGTACTACTTGGAGTTTATGGAGGCAGTGGCATCCATATCTGGAGGAGTCCTATTCATCATAGGTACAAGAGAATCAATACGGTTATGCTTTATGCATATTTGGATGAGGTGTTTGAGAAGGTGTGTTCACATGAGTTTGAGGATTTTCGGTAGCAAACTTGTTAGCATCCTTTGCTACTTTTTAAGTATGTGATCTTTTCACACTTAGGGTCTTCCATAGCCTAAGGTTAGATGAGGGTTTGTTGATTATCATTTTTAGACTGATCCTTTCTCATTCTGTTAGTCATATTCACTCTTCTACAACCTTTTAGGTCACACATCTCATATATATTCAGATTTCTATCCATACATCTGAATATGTTTGTTACATTTGTACATTCACTCATCCATCTATTTCATTTCACATAGAGTGGTTGAGAATTTTGCTCCCACGTTGTACATTGAACATTGGTATATATGATAGTTTGAGTAAGCAGTGGCTTACGTAACACTTTACACATGTTGTCTAGTCTTTCTCTATCTTTATCTCATCATCTAAATGATTAAGTTGTGGTATGTTCATGTTTTGTCAATATTGGAAGATTGCTAGATTCTATGTTGTATATGTTGGACCTATGGAACCATGGACCTGTGATATGAGCTATGGGCCTACTAAATTTCCAACTTTTGGTATCAGAGCACTAAGATTTTGGTATCAGAGCTTTAGGACTTCGGCATTACATCATTAAGGCTCATTCAGATTCCCAAGTTTCTAGACTTCCAGGTTTACAACATATGATTTAAGGGCATCTTCTAATATTTGACATTTGACATACACGCTTAATCTACATGAGTAGAGATTTGTGAATTAGACAATTCAATTACATGTGTATTCATCAATGTGGAGTATGAAGTTGATGATCTGTTAGCAGCCGAATATTTTTGGAAGAGTATGCAAATACTTTACTTCAAATTCAAGGAAGAACAATGGTTTAGAGAACATGAAGGAATCTGATCAACATCAAATCACAGGTATCAGATTTTACTATCAGATTATCATTTGCAGGTCATGTCTTAGATGAGAAGTTATGAAGAGATTTGAAGGACTCAAGGAGTGCTTTTATACACTTTCATTATTTGAATGTTAAAGGCTACATCAAAAAAGGTATCTAGAGGTTTTTCTAGAGAGTTTTGAGAGATCTCTTTCATGGCAAGAAAGCTCATCTAAGAAGACAAATTTGAAGATGGGATGAGTTTTGTGTTCATCCAAATTTCTGTTGTAAGTTGGTTGGATATGTAGGTACAAAATGTGATCTAGGTATCTAGAGAAGGTAACTCTAGAAAGGTAATTCATCATTCGGACAAAAGGTTGGTGAATTGAGTCATTTGAAGCATAATTTTGATTCAGAGATATGAGGAGATGATAAAACATGATTCTATGTTCACTTCCATTTGTATACCATGTTTGTTTTGTCTCTTACTCTTAGCACTAGAGGAAGAGAAAAGTTCATTTGAAGAAGTCAAGAGTTCTTACTACTTCAAGATGAAGAGAACAAAAGGTATGGAAGAGAAGTTTGAAGATGTTGACATCATCAGGTGGAAGAAAGATGCAGAAAAAGAAAGTCCATCATTTTAAAAGAAACGTAAGACCTCCTTTTCTCATATATTTCCCATATACTTTTTACTTATCCTCTACATCTAAAGACAAGTCTACGAGAACATCTTGTGTGAAGATAGTTTAAACAAGAAGCAATTTCTTGTTTTGCACCATACTTGGTCATCTATTAGTAGGTTTTGACAAAGAATTGCATTGAGAGAAAGAAAAGCAGTAGATTTTGAAGATAACTTGTATGTTTTGACTCATATGTATGAGTTGTATATAATTTGAAGATTTCTAAGTAGGCAGCATATATGTTCCATCAAAGAATTCTTGAAGTGTCAATATAGAGCTACTTGGTATATGACAAGTTGCAGAGAAGTATATTTCTTCTTTATCTAACTCTTGAGGTAAAAGAGTTTTTTGTAGCAGATGTTGAAGACTTGGGTTGAGGTTTTGTATTTGGAAAAGTTACCTCATATTCAATATTTTCAGAAAACTTCAGGAAAATTCAGTTTTTTGATGTACAAGTCAGTTTGAGAATCTACTTTCTATGATTGTCTAGATTTTTTGGATACATTCTTGTATTCAAAAAGGTGTTCCATTAAATCATGGCACTTGATTGAGAAGTGGAGTTAGCCAAAAGAAAGTCAAGCAGCTACTATCACATTTTACCTGGGTAGAATATGAAAAGATGAAGTATTAACTTGCAGCTTTTGGAGTTCTCAAGGTGAGAAGTTTGTCCACTTATGTTTCAAGTAGGAATTACAGATTCTTGGAAGGATTTGTTTGGAGAAAAGTTTTACACCTTTGTAAGAAGCATGGACACTTGGAGACATTCATGTAGCAAATCAACATTCAGTCATGAAGGTTTGATGAGAGTAGATTCTACACAGGTATTTTGTTGGAAAGATCATAGATCTTGGATGATCTCATATGATCTTGATAAGATCTAGATAGATCTTGAAGGTCTTGAACATTTATGAGTCAATTCTCTCTCCTTTGTTTGGTAAGGTTCTTAGCATTGGAAGAAGTAAGTCAAAGATTCAGATTCTATCAGATTTGTGTTGCAAAGAAAAAGAAGATACTTGTTATGTTACAGAAGATTATGGATCCTAAAATTTTGTTTCAGATATTGGTATGGATTACTGAAGATCAGATTTATTGAAAGAAGGACGACGTTGCAGATTTCATAAAGTCTAATATAATTTGAAGAATTCTGGATACTAGTATTAAGTCATCCAAGCGGGTGATGAAACATGAAGACTTATTTTCAAGAATATAAAGTCATACCTACAGGTATACCTATTTTAGGTATTTCTATATTTCCTTTGTCAGGTTCTCTTCATGTTCCAACTTTGAAAGAAGAAGGAAGAAGAAAAATGTTTGGAGAAAGTTCTTGTTAGGATGTTCCTATTCAGGAGAAGGTTCCAGAGTTCTATAGAAGAGAAATTTGAGTATTTCAAAGAGGTATGTTTTCAGAGGTGTGCACATATATGTTTATACGAGGTTCTGAAGGAAAAAGGTATGAAGGATTTACACATTGAACAAGGATGAAGACATGATGACATCATAGATTTTTTGATGAGACTCATGAGTTGATTTTAGTTGATTTCAGTTGAGTTGAGTTGAATTGAGTATAGTCAAAGAAAAACTAGCAATGTTCATAATACACTAAATTGTGGGTTTTCCATCACAGGTTCCAGGATTCAGTTCTTGAATATGTTTAGTGTATTTACATGACACAGCAGAAGTACGTTGAGAAAGCTTTCGAAGGGTAAATGCAAATATGTGGATCTTAGTGTATGTTTTCAGGTTTGTGAAGAAAGGAGATAGCACGTTCAGAATCAGTACTTGCTACATTTTCGAGCAGTGATTGCTTGATGTGTACACTATTGGATATCTATTTTGCATAATTTCTCAAGTATTATGGTTCATATTTAGCAAGTTTAGGTTTTTCGAAGAAAAGTCAAATTCATTTTTGAAGAAGAATTTTGAAGAAAAGGTTTGAAGGTCAATTTTGGGAGTACTAGTTTGCAGATAAATGAAGTTTGCAGATTCAGTCCAGTTTGTACCTTAGGGGGGATTGTTGGGAAATAATGTCCCATTGGTCCATTTTTTGTTCACAGTACACATCAAGTATAGAGTCTCTTATCATTCCTCCTACAACGAATATGGACGGGCAGCGTGGATAAGTGAAGAACCTCCCAAAGAACTCGTCTGGGTTTGATTCCCACAGACGGTGCAGCACGCGAAACTAATTTTTGTAGCTCAAGCTTTTGAGAATAGCGAACGCGATAAAACACCAATGGAGTTTTTTATCTAGATCAATTGCGATCGTATGTTTGCTTTATTGGAGATCATAGCGATCGTAGATTGTTGATTTATGCTTTTGAAGGAGCTTTTCAAGGCTAATCTAAATACTATAAAAGGAAGTGCTTGGCTCATTGTTAAATCATCCTTCACCAATTTCAACACAAGCTTTGAAGAGCTTGGAGCTCAATAGAGGTGGTGTTTCTTCTAGCACATGGGGAAGCCATGGTGCTAACTTGGAGCATGTTGAGGAGCGGCTATGGAGTTCTTCTTGGAGGAGAAGAGTGTGCTCACACTCTTGCTCATGGAGAGGACTTGGTCATTAGTAGCTTGGTGGTGAGGATCGGCCATCTACATGGTGTATTTGAAGATTATCTTGTACATGAAGATTTCAGGTTACTTCAAAGACATTGGATGGTGTTTAACATAAGATTTACATCTTATGTTAAGGATTCAGGTACATATTCTCTTTATGCACACAGGTACTACTTGGAGTTTATGGAGGGAGTGACATCCATATCAGGAGGATTCCTATTCGGCATAGGTACAAGAGAATCAGTATGGTTATGCTTTATGCATATTTGGATGAGGTGTTTGAGAAGGTGTGTTCACATGAGTTTTAGGATTTTCGGCAGCAAACTTATTAGCATCTTTTGCTACTTTTTAAGTATGTGATCTTTTCACACACGTATATGAATTAGGGTCTTCCATAGCCTAAGGTTAGATGAGGGTTTGTTGATTATAAGTTTTAGACTGATCCTTCCTCATTCTGTTAGTCATATTCACTCTTCTAAGACCTTTTAGGTCACACATCTCATATATATTCAGATTTTTGTCCATGCATCTGAATATGTTTGTTACATTTGTACATTGACTCATCCATCTATTTCTCTTCACATAGAGTGGTTGAGAGTTTTGCTCCCACGTTGTACATTGAACATTGGGATATATGATAGTGTGAGTAAGCAGTGGCTTACGTAAAACTTTACACATGTTGTCTAGTCTTTCTCTATCTTTATCTCATCATTTGTATGATTAAGCTGTGGTATGTTCATGTTTTGTCAATATTGGAAGATTGCTAGATTCTATGTTGTATATGTTGGATCTATGGAACCATGGACCTGTGATATGAGCTATGTGCATATGCATCTCTGCTTCATGCCACGAGGTACTTCATATTGCACAGGTTGGTTCTCATGCTTCTTGATCATCGTCCTCCTAGGTGTCATGTGTTGCCCGGCTTGCTTTCCTCGAATCCTCTTTGGAAAAGACGGGAACTCCTCATTGAATTTTGTACCTTTGTCAAGAGTGAAAATCTTTTTTAGAACTTTGGATAGAATACACATCGTTATCTTCATGTGGGTTCCTAGAGGGACAAGGATTTGGTGCCTTTTCTAGTGGCCTGAGTGCTTGATTTTCTAATTCAATCGTAAGGCGGTTTTGGCCTACCAAGGCCTAAAGAAGTCCACTTCTTAGGCTGAGTTTGACTGCATGATCATAGATCCAATCTTGGCCGTCTTCACATACTAGCAATTTTACTGCCATTAGAACCTCTTGAATGTAGAGGGGAAGTTCCACCTCTCCCATGCAAGGGGTTTCAACACCTCCCAACCCTATGAGATATGCCTCTATAAGATTGACCTTCAATTACAATTCTTGGTAGTAAGAAAGTCAAACTGCACTATTGGCTGCTTGTGAGTCAATTAAAGCTCTCATGGTCCTTCAAATCTCTCCTTGTCCTACTTTTAGGGTCACTAAAGGTCGTCGATCGACTATCCTATGGGAACGTTCATCTGAAGCCTTGCACATGGCCATGTGATAACCTAGAGCTTCCTGAGTGTCAGGCGTGGGCTGATCTCTACCTTGTCTTCTCAATTTCATACGTCAGATGCGTTCGAAAGCTTCTGCCTATGCTCCTTCTCGAATTCACTTTTCCTCTTTGTTACGTTTCTTTGCAGTATTGAGTCAATTTAACATCTCCTTCGTGAGGGGTTCGTGATATAATTTGACTCTACATCCACTGGTGTAACTTGGTAGGATATCGCCTTCTAGAGTGGCTAGTTGAACTGCTCCACTTGTGGAGATCCTCTTGATAATCATTGGTCCATAGCCTTTCTTCTCTAATTTCCATGCATGTTGCTTCAAGGTGTAGACTAGGACTAGGTCTCCTACTTTCAAGCCCTTATCCTTCACATGTGCGTCGAAATATGCTTTTTGTCTCTTCTTGGCTGCATAAATTCCTGCTGCAGCTCTCAATCGTGTTTCACCTAATCGTTCAAGATCAAAGATTCTAGAGGAGAGCTCATGGTCTGTCCACTCATGCTCTTATGATACTTTCAATGTAGATATGAAAAAGTCCAATGGTAGCACTGCATTTTGGCCAAACACCATCTCAAAGTATGTGGCTTGGAGTACCATTTTATAGGAAACTCTGTATGCCCAAACAACATGGTGTAGATGTTTGTCCCAATCAGAGTGCTTATTATTAACCAATTGTGTCAATACATTGCATAGAATCTTATTTGTGCTCTCATCCTGTCCATTAGCTTCTGGATGATAGGGGGAAAACTTCTTATGTATCCCCAAGAATTCTTGGAGAAGGATTTCTATGAATTCATTCAAGAAGTATGTGCCTCTATCACTTACTAGCTGGTGTGCCCCGTATCTGGTGAACACATTCTCGAATAAGAACTTAGCTATCATCTGGGCGTCGTTCTTCATTGTAGCGTTTACTTCTACCTATTTGGTTAAATAGTCAGTGGCCACAATAATGTATTCAGCATGGGAACTCTTAGCTGGGGGATTGATAGGACCAACAAAGTCTATTCCCCACTTAGAGAATGCACGTCCACCTATCATAGGTTTCAATGGCATCTCATCCTTATGTATGGGGTATTGAGTTCACTGACAAACATCACACCTTCACATAGGTATGTGCATCCATGTGAAGTGTGGACCACCAAAGACGTGCACATAGTATTGCCTTGATCACCCTATCTGGTCCAAAGTGTCCTCCTACTACACCTTGGTGAGAAATTTCCAAGATCTTAAGATATTCACTCTCAGGGACACATAATCTAAGATACCCATATTTTCTTCTTCTCTATAGATTATCTCTAATGAGAGTATAGTCTAAAGCTTCTTGTTCTAAGCTCCTTTGTCTAGCCAATTGCTGGTACACGTAGGCAAGGCAATCAATGAAGATCCGGCACGTAGGCCATTCAGTTTCTTTTCCCAACTTAACCTCTTGGTAACAGTGATTTTCATCACTTCATGAACATTGTAGATACCATTTTGGATTATTTCTGCTCCATTTTGTGCAAGCCGAGGAATCCTCGAGCTTGAGGAGTATTAGTAGTATTTATGTACCAATTTTCATAATTTTTAGAGCTTGTTTAAGCCTCCAAAATAGCCTTAGAACCTAATTTTTACCTAGGCCGGATACTAGGTCTGGACAGGACCAAAGCTAGTCAAAAACTATAAAAAGAGCTAGAGAGCTCATTTTTTAGGGTTATCTTGTTGTAGATTTGATTTTTTATGAGAACGCGTTTGCAATAGAAGATACTCCATTGTCTCTCTCTTTGTTCTTGCCTTGTGTGCGTGTGTGTGTGTATGTGTTTGCATGTTTGTGTGCTTCTCACTCACACACTTGTGCCATCACTTATTCGAGGTCTTTATACCATCCTCACATCTTCCCAGATTGATATTAAAGGAGGTGCTACTCATCACTAAGCTACACCAAATTTTGGCCCCGTTTCCGTGGATCGAGCTTTGAGGACGAGCGTGTGATGGTAAGATGTACAGTTGAGACGTTGGAGTCATAGGTATTTTCTTCACTTCCATCTATTTCCATTGGTTTTTTTCACCATCTTCATTACCATCATCATCATCACGATCTCCCATCTCCATCTCCATCATTGTGACATTTTTAGTTTTTTGGTCATGTCACCCTTCCCATACCATTTCCCTCATTTCACTTGTGAGAGAGACGAGAGAGCATTTGCGTGCTTGTGCTTTTGTGTGTTTTTTGAGATTTTCTATAGGAATCAGCATCCCCAACAGTTGCACCAGCTCCAACAGGTAGAATTCTTGATGGTGCACGTCATAAAGTGTTGACCTCTGTCAATTGCGACCGACAAAAAGATCGACCATTTTACTAAACCAAGTGCATAAACATGATGTGTAGGCCTACAACATCCTAACAATGTGTTTAAAATTTTGAAATTTGTCTCTTTTCT
Source organism: Ceratopteris richardii (assembly GCA_020310875.1). Classification (NCBI taxonomy): domain Eukaryota; kingdom Viridiplantae; phylum Streptophyta; class Polypodiopsida; order Polypodiales; family Pteridaceae; genus Ceratopteris; species Ceratopteris richardii. The sequence continues at coordinate 19,333,576 of CM035431.1, read as the reverse complement.
ATCAATCCCGATCGACAAACGACAACGAACACTCCCCAATGGACCTCTCAATCGCGCCCAACACATCGATCGCGACTGCCAGAGTCAATGAGCGATTGACCATGACCGACAAAGCTTTCATGTGCCACGTGTCAATCGTGATCGACCCATCAATCATGGTTGACCCATCAATTGCAACTGACAACCACGACAGACTTGTCAATCCTGATGGACAGAGTCAACGATTGCTTGACCACGACTGACTGAAATTTTGGGCCATGTGTCAATCGCGATTGGCCCATCAATTGCGACCGACCACCATGATGGACCTGTCAATCGCAACCGACAAGTCGATCACGATTCACACATCAATTGCGATTGACAAACCACTCGATCACGATTGACGGGCAAATTCAAAATTTTTTAGGGCAAAAGAAATTTGGTCTATTTTTGGCCAAAATTGGGGAAACATTAAGGGTTATTAGAGCATGAAGAGGCCTTAGAAAACACTGTGAGCTATTCATGTTTGCCTGTTAGCCTGCTATGATCCTGTTTTAGCCCTAGAACCTTGAATAGTCATAACTTCCTCATACGAACTCCATTTTTAGTGATTTTGAAGTTGTCCATACCCAAGGGGAAGGAAACTAAGGGATCTCTAGGATTGTTTTCTATAATAACAAATGGAAATTTGGGCTCTGAAGTACATGATTGAAAAGGTTTTGTTATGTCATTTGAATTTAAATGTTGAGCTAACTTTGGGACTCTTACAGGTCAATGGAGAGCAATAGAGGGCATCATCAGCAAGGGCATTCTACAAGCTTGAGAACGGGGTTCTTGAGCACCAACGAGCAAGGGATAAGCAAGTAAGCTTTGATCATTCTCAACTCCCTCTGTTAATTCCTAGCTTAGGCTAAGAATGCATAGCATTAGAATTAAGTTAGGGCAAGGATAGGCACGGGAGAAGTTGAAGACTATCTAAAAAATCAAGTTCAAGTCTAAAGATAACCTGTGCATGTGACGATAACCTTAAAGGAAAGAGCTAAATTTTATTGCGATCAACTTCAAGTGCAAAAATTCACTTAATTATTCCTGACAATGCAAAATCAGACAAGACCATAAACACGATAACAAAATAAAAAAAATCCAGTGGTTGATACGAAAGAATTAACAATGAGATTGTATCTTGGGTAAAAAATAGGGATTGTTCACTCAGGCATATGAACCTTAGATGAGGACAACATCTAGGGAGAGATAGACAAAGCCTTAGGTCCTCAGAGTCTAGTGTCAATCACACTGCTAAGTCTTAGGCCTAACAATTGAGCAATTACTCACACTACCCTAGCTCTAAAACTAGCAAATCAGAGATGTCTCATGGAATGGAGAGACCCATAGGAAGTTCAGGCGTGGCTTACTTGCAAATGGTTGAAGGCCCTTACAAGACTCAACTAGAATACCTTAGGACCAACTAGTTAGGTGCATGCATCTATGAGGACGGCTTGAGAAGATCCATGGTCCAGATAAAAAACCCAGATCAACCCATTGGAATCGAACATCCAGTAGTCAAGTTTGAAAATGGTGCATACCTGGATAAAGAGGGAACCATGTACTTACGTAGTCACCAATCACCAAGATAGGACAGATGAATTTGGTAATGTGATCCCAGAAAGGAACATAGGGGACATAGAGAAAGGGAACATAGGATGAGAGCCCATAACCCCTCGAGGTAAATCAATTCTAATGAGAATCATCAATCCCGAGTGGGTTCCCCAAGACAATAAGAGCATAGACCTACTCTTAAACCAACAAACTGATGAAGCCTTTTGGAGTTATAAGCCTGATCAATCGAATGAGGTAGGAACGATCACGATCTATAAGTTCAAAGATCCTGATAGCCCAGACAAAGTGACCTATCTCGATAATACTTCAGAGAGGATCTTTGTGGTCACAGAGCATGGTAGGCATGCCTACACTTGGAAGGGTGAATTTGTGTTTCTCTATCCAAGATCTAATGTCTCCTATAGTCATCAAGGAGTTGGGACATCCCAAGCTCATGAAGCTCAGAGGGACAGAAGTAGAGACAAGCCAGAAGTAAGTTTTTCCAACCCCTTGGGAAGAGAAAGGATGAGAACAAAGACGGATAGAGAAGAAACTAAGAAACCTAGAGCCCCATGAAACCAAAGAAATGTTGATGATTTTCTTTCGCCAAGGCCTAGGGAACACACTAGGACCTTGAGACCAACCTAGCTGGTGAAGTCCATGAAGAACTACTTCGATAGCATTGGAGACCTATACGATCATGTGGCCGAGTTTAGGCAAGTCTTGAGAGCTGAGCAAGTTGAGGACCAATTCACACAGTACAATGATTTTGGTCTAACCCTTAGCAACACAACCCTTACCTAGTTTCAACCATTAAATGAGAGGCAGTTCAAGAACATAGACCAACTTCTAGAGACTTTCATTACAGAATTCTCTAAGAGAGATATATGGCATAATACTTCCTCACTGATTCATAGTTTCAAGCAGACACCTCATGAGATAGTTACACTAGCAAGAAGAAGGTTTAGGCAATACTTAGACAGGTGTCCTGTTCCAGAGTTACCCACTCCAGCCAAACAAGTGGCATTTTTCCTAGAAGGGTTGTTGAGTACCAAATTGAGATCATATGTGTACCTGAAGGATCCCTAGGACCATAGAAGAATGTGTACGTATGTGCATAGACATAGAGGATAATCTAGGTGAGGAGTTGGAGCTTTCCAAAATCTACAAAGATTTAGATAGCTCTAACAGTATCTCTTCCATACAATCCACATCTATTGAGGAACTTGCAGAGAAGGTAGCTCAGAAGTTAGGCGTCTCAAGCAAACATATACCCCCATGTACCCCAGTGAGGCGATGCTATAAATGTGGAGGTGACCATGTGGAGAGTGTATGTCCCATTATGGTTCAACCCCAAGTAAATCATAGTAGCCAATACTGCATGATAGAGCGAAGATACACCAACCACACTACACAAGACTGCCCCTATAATAAACAAATTGTTAGACAAAATTACCCTCAGCCATATCCACAACAAGGCAGATACTAGAACCAGTACCCACCACAGCAGTACGTTAGGCCCCATCAACCCTATCAACCACCCTATCAAGGGTAGAAGAGACCACAACCAGTTCTAGCACAGGAACCCCCTGCTCTAGCTAATGTGATTTGAGTAAAGTATGCAACTCCTGAAGAAAACCCAAATAGAGCTATAGTGCTAGTAACTCCACTACTTTCAAAAAGTGACCCAAGTGATCATAGTTTTGATTCTACCCATATTGATAGCCCTCAGGCTTACTACATGCAGTCACTTGAGCATAGTGAGACCTACTATTGTGAAGAACCGAGTGAATGCAGTTGGGAGCCAAAGTATGCAAATGTCATGTACACACAAATCCCAACCCTAGACCTCAACCTAGGCAGGCAATACCCCCATTTCCTAGAGAACAATGATACAGATGTTAGGGAGATCATCTCATTCATGATTGCCCCCTAACTGCACCTTCCCAAACACAATCTGACAGTGACAATTCAAGGCTTTTGTCAAGATTGTAGAAAAGAGTACCCCTTAAGAGACTGCCCAAAGAACCCCAATAACATGCCGAAAATCACTCCTATCAACATTATTGGGTTAGTTATAGAGTCTACAGGAAGTTTCACTTCCACTGCTTAGTGCAAGTGGTCACCAGAGCTCATGCCTTGTAGCAGAACCAAGGTTTAGGCCAAGAAAAGAGTGCCGAGGTTAGTGAAATTGAGAGCATAACTAAGAAGTGGACGAGAGCCTAGAAAGATAGCCAGGAAAGGACGAAAAGACAATGTTCTAAGAAGATGACCGAATTAGAAGAGAGCATAAGAGAAACAAAAGCCAAAACTGTGGAACTCACCTCTTAAACACACTGTCACATACAACCACCTCCATCATCCCTACCCCCACCTAATCCACCACCTTCCAACCCACATCATATAATTCCACCACCCCCTAGAGTAGGATCCGTTTTAGCTTGCCCCACTCCTGAGGACATAGACATGATGCTTAAGGTAGATCAGGCAAGAATCCAAGAAGGGCCAAATGTGACAGATCATGACAAATGCTATCATAGAGTTGATCTAGAGACAGAAAGAACCAAGCTTTGTGCTAAAATGGTAGCATTGGCTCAGACCATGTTTGAAGCCAGTCGCCTCTTCAACTACTCTTGCTCACCTAAGGCACAATTACACTTTGATGGACTGTTGGAGAGGTTGGAGAGCATAATTGCAAGATCTAACAAGGACGCCACCTCCCAAGGAAGAGAGAAGGCAAGTGAAAGAATAAGCATTCCTCCCTAGGAAGCTTATGCCTAATTGCACTGAACCATACACCTCTTCTTCTATGAATCGGTATTCTCCAAAATTCTTGTGAGAGATTTAAGAAGAGAAATGGGCTAAAGAGAGTGAAGTTCCTCCTCCCATTGAACTTGTGGATGATGTGCATGATCAATTCCCACAAGACATTCCTTCCATTTAGGGAGAGCAGGAGAGTGCCCAATCCCAGGAGCAATTAGACTTTGAGTCTAATTCTTTACAGGAATTTCCCCATTTCACAGGCCCATGGGAAGCTAAGTCTACGTATATGAGAGCACCCATGGTCATGGTAAGAAACGAAGAGTGATTCATACCTAAGAACACCGAGGTAGTGAAAACACTAAAGTGCAGTGCAATCTCACTTTGGAAGAGCTACTCAAGGTTAGGCCGGAACTGTGGAAACATGTAGCCAATCAAGTGCTAGAAGTGTCAAAACCTCATTCCCAGGTAGGATCTCATAGAACAGTGCCAAAAATACCTTTGGACAAGATAGGGGACATGAGCGAAGGAGAAGAAAGAAACACCTATCTCCCTATCACTCATCAGGGTTACACAACCAAGGCAATTTTGGAATCAGGTGCAGGAGTTGCAATTGCTACCACTTCCCAATGGAATCTTTGGGGCAAGCCAACACTGAGGCAACAAGAATGAAGTTGCAAATGGTTGATGGTCACATTGAGAGACCCTTAGGACTGCTAGAAGGAATAAGTCTCACCACATGTGGTGTAGAGTTTGAGCACACCTTTGATATATGTGACTTGAGCAAAACTCAGGCCTATGAGATGATTTTGGGAAGAACATTTATGTGGGAGTTGCAAGTGGTACAAGATTGGGGAACCAATTCATTGTACTTGCAACAATTAGGTGTTACAACCAAAGTCAATCTCAATTATTACTGTCATAGAGATGTACCCGCCATCCAATGGAATCCCATCCATAGAGCCAAAGATGATACTGAGTTAGTGCATTCCATAGGATCAGGATCCTCATGGATGCATGAAGCCACCCAATTATGGATGTGTAAAGTGGAAGTAGAAGAAGAGAAGAGGGGAAAAACGAGAGAGGTAGCTGTGAAAGAAACCCATAGATCAGTTCAAGACATAGCCTATGCACCCATAGTATTTCCTGAAGAAGAATTTGAACCTCATGGTTGGGTGGAAATTCTAGCAACAATGGATGTAGCCATCAATGAAGAACAATGGACACCCCATTGTGACGAGGATGGCTATGAAATTTCAGTCTTCTCACTAGAGACAGTTATGGGTGATTCGGTTATAAAAGAATGCAAACCTAGTACTGATGCATTTGAGGATGCAAGTGACTCCGATCTAGAGTCAATCATTATGGATCCACCTTTTGCATCAAATGAGCAATACTTCTATGAGGTAGAAGCTCACCCTCAGAGACACGAAGGGATTACCAACGATGTGAGGTTAACCACACAAGTGGCAGCCAAGAGTGAAGGCAAGCAAAAGAAGAAGAGAGAAGTCACACTAGAAGAGGAAGAATCTTTGTTTGAGGTCCTTGAAAATTTTAAGAAATATGAGAGAGAAGATAGGAGAGTCATGATAAGAATGCCTAAATGCGATGCCCAAGTAGGAGAGGCCTATGATAACAAAGAAACCACCAAGAAAATAGTTGTAACCATAGAAGAAGGAGAAGAAAGATGCACTTACATAGGACATAATCTCACTCACGAAGAGGAGTACGAGTTGATAGCCTTGCTAAGAGAATACAGAGATGTATTTGCTTGGAGCTACAAGGACTTGAAAGGTGTAGATCCTGACATATGATCACACACGATTCCCATGACCTCAAATGTCAAACCCTCTAAGCAAAAGCCATACACATATAACGATAACTATGCTGCTAAGATCAAGGAGGAGATAGATAGACTGGTGGAAGCTGGATTCATCTATGAAATTGAGCACACTGAGTGGGTGTCCCCCATTGTAGTGGTTCCCAAGAAGAATGCAAAGTTACGTGTATGTATTAACTTGAAGAAAGTTAATGCAGCCACCATTCGCGATAACTATTCTCTTATGATTACCAACCATCTACTAAAACGAGTAGCAAGCAAGGAAGTGTATAGCTTCCTTGATGGATTTTTTGGATACAATCATGTACTCATTGCTTTGGAAGATCAGCATAAGATGGCTTTCGCCTTAGAGTGGGGCATATTTGCTTTTCGGCTAATGCCATTTGGTCTCACCAATGCGCTAGCCACATTTCAAAGGCTGATGTGCCATGTGTTTAAAGAATTCCTGAGGAAGAATTTAGGAGTCTATGTTGATGATCTCTGTGCTCCTTCCAACATTAGATAGACACATATACTTGAACTCAGGAAAATTTTTGACAAATGTAGAGAATATCAAGTCTTCCTAAATCCAAAAAAGTGTGTTTTCATGGTCACGCAAGGCAAGATTCTAAGACACATAGTGTCAAAGAATGGCATATCCATCGATGAGGAGAAAGTGAGAGCTATTGCAGAGCTACCTAGACCAAGGAATGTCAAGGAGGTACAGGCTTTCATGGGGCATTGTGGCTATTATCGGTGATTCATTCATATGTATGCAATCATTGCAAATCCTCTGTACTCCCTTTTGACTAACTTCGAGTGTACCGAAGAATGTGAGATCTCCTTTAACGAGCTCAAGAGGCGATTGTGTTCTACACCAATCTTGACTATCCCCGATTGGAACAAGCCTATTCATGTTTCACATGGATGCATCCAATTATGCTATTGGATGTGTGCTTGCACAACCTACTAGTGAAGGTAATATGGATCTTCCAATTGCCTATGCTAGTAGATAGTCGAATGCAGGTGAACGAAACTATACAACCACTGAACGAGAAGGATTAGGCATGGTATATGTGGTTAAAAAGTTTAGATACTATTTGCTTGCAAATAAGTTTAAATTTTTTACAGATCATCAAGCTCTACTATACTTGATAAACAAGCCATGCAACATAGGTAGATTAGTAAGATGGTTCCTCTTACTAATGGAATATGACTTTGAGGTAGTGTTGAGAAAAGTTAGGACTCACTTGAGAGCAGACCACCTCTCGAAGCTCACATCCAGGGAGGTCCCACAAGGAGTATTAGATGATCTTCCTAATGCTTACTTGTTTAATTTGGAAGTTGTACCTTAGTGGGCTAAGCCATTAGTGCCAATATTGGCATATGGGCCCAACCACCCAGTAATAAACACTCAAGATAGGGAGGTGGTAAAAGCCCAAAAGTACCATATCATGGAAGGGTGTATGTACAGGCATACAGATCAAGGAATATTAGCTTGTTGTGTGGAAGAGAACGAGTACGCGAAATGGTTGCAATTAGCAGATGTGGGTGTATTAGATCAACACTACTCAATGCAAAGAACTTTACAAAAACTAAGGAGATTCGGAGTGCACTGACCGACCATGGAAGCAAATGTTCATAGGATGTGCAAGGAATGTCCAATTTGCCTTACTAAACCGCCAGTGGAACATGCCACACTTTATTGGGTATCGTTAGTGCCAAATTGGAGCGAACCATTAGTAGTCTTCTTGAGGACGAAAACATTCCCTCAAGACATGACCCTAGCTAGGCAAAGAAGTTTAGAACAAGAAGCCCTAGACTACTCAATCATTGGGGATAATTTGTACAAACATGGTAAAGATGGATACCTAAGACTATGTGTCCACAAGAGTGAATACCTTAGGATCTTGGAAACTGCTCACAAGGGTGTAGCAGGGGGACATTTTGGACCAGATCGGGTGATCAAGGCAATACTATTTGCAGGTCTTTGGTGGCCCACCCTTCAATTGGATGCACATACGTATGTGAAGCAGTGTGACGTATGTCAATGACCTCAATATCCCATACATAAAGATGAGATGCCATTGAAACGTATGATGGGTGGACGTGCATTCTCCAAGTGGGAAATAGACTTTGTAGGTCCTATTAACCCCCCAGGTAAGGGTTCACATGATGAATACATCATTGTGACCACATACTATCTAACCAAGTGGGTAGAAGTGAAAGCCACAATGAAGAATGATGCTCAAACAATAGCTAAGTTCTTATTTGAGAATGTATTCACTAGATATGGGCTACCTATTAAGCTAGTAAGTGATAGAGGCACTCACTTCTTGGATGAACTTATTGAAAATCTTCTCCAAGAATTCTTGGTAGTGCATAAGAAGTCTGCACCCTATCACCCACAAGCTAATGGGCAAGCCGAAATCACTAATAAGATTCTATGCAATGTGCTGACCAAATTAGTGAATAATAAATGCTCTGATTGGGACAAACAAGTTTCAGATGGTGTTTGGCCAAAATGCAGTGCTACCAATGGACTTTTTGATACCTACACTAAGAGTAGCACAGGAACATGAGTGGACCGGGCATGAACTCTCTTCAAGAATCTTTGATCTTGAACAGCTAGGTGAAACAAGACTGAGAGCTGCTGCAGGGATTTATGCAGCTAAGAAAAGACAAAAGGGATACTTTGAATCCCATGTGAAGGATAAAGGCTTGAAAGCAGGAGACTTAGTTTTGGTGTACACCTTGAAACAACATGCAAGAAAGTTAGAGAACCATGGCTATGGACCCATGATTATTAACACGATATCAACAAGTGGGGCATTCCAATTAGCCACCTTGGAAGGCGATATCCTACCGAGTTACATTAGTGGATGCCGAGCCAAAGTATACCAAGAACCCCTTACGGTGGAAATTTCTTAACCGACTCAATACGGCCAAGAAACACAAAGAAGAGGAAAAACGAATTTGAGAAGAAGCACAAGCAAAAGCCTTGGAACGCATCCGAAGAATGAAGTTGAGAAAACAAGGTAGAGATCAGCCTAGGAAAGAGGTGTATGCAGCTCTAGGATATCATATGGCTATGTGTGAAGTTTCAGGTGTAAGTTCCCATAGAATAAATGATCGACGTCCTTTTATAACCTTAGAGATAGGACCAGGAAATAGTGCAAGAACTATACAGGCTTTGATTGACTCAGGTGCAACCACTAGTGCTGTTAAACTTTCTGATTGTCAAGAATTGAACTTAAGTGTCAATTCTATAGAAGCATACCTCATAGGATTAGGAGGTGTGGAAACCCTTTGCATGGGTGAGGTCGAACTTCCCCTCTACATTCAAGATGATCTCATGATAGTTAAGGTACTAGTGTGTCAAGACGAGGATCTCACTAAACCTCTTGTCTTGTGTCAAGACTGGATCTATGATCATGCAATCAACCTGAACCTAAGAAGTGGACTTCTTCAGGTGTAGGCAAATCAGAATCACGTTATAACCGAGTTAGAAAATGAAGCACTCAAGGAACTAGGAAAGGCATAAAATCTTGGTCCTTCCAAGAGCACACATGAATATAAAGATGTTATTCTTGTCCAAAGCTCTGTGATGCAGAGGGATGGTGGTTTCAAACATGAATCCAAAGATAAGATGGAACTCACTTCTTTTCCAAACGTGGTCGAGACATGGCAATCGAAGGAGTATGAAATGTGGAGGAAGCAGGCGGCCTACACCCAAAGCCAAAGGAGAGTACGAAGCAAGGCGTCTCAGTCGACAAAACAAGTATGGGTACAGAAAGGCGAGCTTCCTGTGGTAGCCAAGTTAAAGCCTCTGACTAAACTTCAGACTCATAAACAACGATAGGACACTAATAAGGAATCTTTCATGAATTCGCCCATGAAAATAACACTCCTCTGGGTACCCAAGAAGTCAAGGAAGGCCGACCCACACTCAAAACAAATTTGGGTGCCTAAAGCTTGCTTGCGGGCTCAAATTGCCAAACATAAACCACGCCATGTCTAGCATGGGTCACTCATGCAAACAAATGATACCCACTCTTATTGGACACTCACAAACACATATTCATCCATGAACATTAGCAGAATCACTTGTAAATGGGTCCCCAAAAGCCTCATTTCCAAATAGATGCTCATGTAAAGTCTCCCATAGCCCATCGATGGTCATATTGTAAAACCACACATTATATTTGGCGACAAAAAGCTTGTAATAAACCCCCCGATCCCCACATTGTAAATTCATCTCCACCTACTAACTGCATCATCCTCACACCACACGATTCCACTTAGTAGGTAGAGCTATTCATTCCCTAACTACACACACAATCATCGAGCACCAACTAACTCACTAACTTGTCAGGATGCCTCATGTTAATGTTGTAACGGGGACAAACTGTCATCTCTTTTCCACTACAGGATTAACATGTGCTTCTATATTCTCATAGAATCGGCAAGCAAGCGGTAACATGGCAGAAGCAACATGAACTAGTTCCCAAGCGGGATCCAATGCCCAAATTGTTGACATTGAAACTCTCCTCCTTGAGCCACAACTAATAGAGAGGCCTTAGGAACTTAGGGTAGTGCATGTACTTCCCATTCAGGACCCTCCGCAGGGACACACTTCTCAAGTAGGCAAACATGCACATTGGTTCAGCGATGTCGCAGGTCCATTAGGTGAGGGCACCTACTTTTGGGAAGCGGAAATTGAATTTAATGGCGAATGGGGAAGGTACCATTTCTTTACTCGTGAGTTCGAAAAGTAGCAAGATGAAGAAGTGATGAGATCAATATGGACCAAAGCTAGCCTAGACAACTACTTTTGAGCACTATTACATAAACCTGATTTTTTGCACTGTTCCTACCTGATCAGCACTATCGCCCCGAGCAGAGCAAAAGGAGGAGATAGTATCTTTGTGCTCCCCTCATTAACACCAGGACATGAACTAAAAAGGTTCAATCTGACCCTCAACCTAGTACGGGAACCCTGGACATGAAAGGTATGCACATTCCCACAGAGAAAGAAACATTGATTCCGAGAAGAATGAAGCACAAAGATCTCAACAAATTGAAAGATATGGTAGCTATGACACCCATCATGGCCCTCCATTTACACACAATCATGCAGCACTTCACCTTCCCAGCTCAAGAACCATTCACCATGCCACCAAAGTGAATCTGGTTCAGCTTGTATTTGGCACAAATAGAAAATCATACCATCAATCTACCCCACTGGATCATTGATCAAATTCACTTGGCACATCAGCGATGGAACAAGAAACATGAGAATGTGCTTCATGGATGCTGCGTGCTTACACAAATCATATATAGGTGCTTAGCTTATGATGTGCCCATTCAGAGAGCATTGGTGTGGTCCACAGCTCAAGAGTTCCACAGATTGCCATCAACAACAGGGCCACCATCTAAGAAAATGAGAGGAGCGGTCCAAATACCTTGTGCTCAAGCAAGGGATGCCACCCTCACACCAGAGGTGACACCACCTCAAACAAGACGTGTTTGTCCATTTATTATAATCTTACCAAGACTAAGCGCAGAAGGACCCAATCTTGTTTTCCCTCTAATTCCCTCTAACTTGGAGTTCCCATAGGGCTACACTCTGGATGATTTAATAGATGAAGAAGTTGCCAGGATGATTAATGAGGCTAATATTGAGACGGAGGAAGAGTAGGCCCAAAGACTACAACCACCCACAAGAACTTCAGCTCCTACCCAACCTAAAGTGGTGGAAGTAGACAAAGATGAAGAAGAGATAGATGAAGCGGAATTAGACGAGGAACACCACCAGGAGCAAGGGGAGACTTCAGAACTAGTGGGTGCCCCAGCCTATACTGCATAGATGAAAAGATTATATGAGACTATGAAAAGAGTCCAAGAGCATCATAAGTTGTCACTAGAAATAGGGAAGATGCTAATAAGTCAAATGTTGGGAGAAGAAGGGGTAGACGACCAATTTATTGAGTCGTTGAACCTTCACGGGGATGCGCTTGGCCTGTATGAAGCCATTCATTCGGCTCTTGCTTACATTCATCACTTTGAGCAACGAGTGCCTACTCGTCCCCTTCGCTCTAGGAAGCAAATTCACATAGATGTCACGACACCAGGAGACACTACATAGACAGAACAACACCATGAGGCACCACCATCACCAGACTACTCACCTCTCACTACACAATTCACTTCTCCCCATGACACGGCCACCCCAACTTCCACCACCACTACATATGTTATGGGGATTCCTATTTCTTCAGGCACCCAACTTGGAGGGGTTACCATGCTCACATTCACAACACTATTCAAGAACATCACATCCACCCCACCCTTTGTTCCCATTTACATAGTCACACACACTTTTCACACCATGGAAACATCACCAGCCACAACACCACTCCCTCCCCCTACACTACCACCATCTCCCATACCCTCTCCCATACCCTCTCCCCCCACATCACCTCTTGTTTCCACTTCATTCACTATCCCTTTCCCCTTCCCCATTCCCCTTACATCCTCCACTTTCCGAGCATTCCTAAATGTAGATAATATGTTTTCTACATTACATCACTGTGTAAGCCAGCTATAGACCGAATATCAAACCCTAGAAATAGTCATCACCAAATAACTACAGACCACTAGCAATTATAGAAGCGGCTTGTGATCCTAGAAGAAGCGAACACCGACCTTAATCAGCATTATACTACGGTTGAACATGCCCACCAGACCCTATTGGAAGCTCCCCAGTAATCATAATCATCCGAAGTTAAAAAATTAACAGCGTTACTTGAACTTTATCAGTCCGAGAATGTCAAATTCCATCGTAATTTGATGTTACTAAGGAAACACATGGCCATGGCTCTAGAGGAAAACAAATGACTTCAAAAGCAGAATGAAAAAAAACTTAGAGGCAGCAATGGAAGGCTCCCCTCATGAGATCGATCCACAAAATTTTAAGGCAGTCCCTTCAAAGACAATGAAAACGATCCTTGAAAGCTATGCTGATATGCTAGAAGTGCATGACGAATTGGGCAAAGAATGGGATACTCATTACCAACAGCTAACGGAGCAAGAAGAATAAATAAAGATCACAAATTCTATCCCAAAAATAGAAGAGGTAATGCATTGAGAGAACATGTCGCTGAGTTGCAAAGCAAGTTACTTCGGTATGAAAGACAGTCCTCGTCAGTCATAGAACAAGAACCAGAAGAGTTGGTGCCCATAGAAGTAGACGAATCATATAAGGAACCATATGTTCCCCTGCCAATGCCGGGTGGCCAACAAACCTCTGAAGGATTGGACACACTAGAGATAGAAGCCCCTGAATGGTTGCAGACACTCGAAAAAATGGCCAATATGCATGATGATAGATCAGTGGTACAGATTGAGTCAATGTCTAAGATTGAGGACACTCTTATAAAATCAGAATACTTCCGGTGCATGTCTCATCACCAATGGATAGGCAAAAATCAGGATCAATATGTGTCCTATTGTGTGCTCTTAGCAGATTATAATGTTGAAATTCAATGACGATGTGGCAAAGCTCCAACTTTCGCCACTCAATTAAGTCCCGATGATATACCCAAAAGCACTACACAAGGATCCATCTTCCAACCTACTTGGTGGTTGCGTCTCCCAAAAACTTATCCTGAAACGGTTCGTACATGGAATAATATGCCACTATTCATCAAGTACAATCCATGTTATGCCCCCATCCTCAGAAGACGCACATGGCCGGACTTTGCCATCACTGTAAAGAATGTTAAAGGCTGTGCAAAATGGTTAAATTACATGTACCTATCACCACCACGAGGACCGGCTATAGTGGCATACATGATCTCCACCATCCGTCATTGGGGATTCAGGCTACAAAACATACCTGACGTGATGGCACAGATGTGTATTAAAATATTTGAATTAATGCTGGTCACCTTTTGAACCTTGAAGAACATCAAAGATCCCCATTTCTCATGAGTCGCATTCACTGTAGGCAAACTTGACTAGTATATGACATGAGCTCAACCCCCTCCATTCAGTTGATATATGCATGGCATGCAAGAACCAAATACCTCCAAGCCAGCTACAAGCAAACATTTGAGGAAATGTTCATCACAGGGTTCTTGGAATACCATTATGAAATATTCATCCCCAAACCCTCACATGTCCTTCAACTCTTCGTTACTGAGAGAACCTTACACTCCAAACAATTGTGTATGCCGCATCTAGGCATTCTAGGTCTAGTTGATTGGGATGCCCTACTAACAGATCTAGCAAAGGGAGTGCGACTAGAAGAGCACCAATTAGCTACCGACGTGGTCGAATATTATGTGAAACATTCAGCCCAACAAGGGTCTGTCAGAGACAACAGACGCGAGAGAGGGGGGGTGTTGGTAGCAGTCAGAGCATTCAGAGACCTACACGATAGGGGAGCCAACGAAGGGAGTCAGAACAAAGAGAAGGAACAAGTAGGCAAGGCAATCAACGAAGATCCGGTAAGTAGGCCATTTAATTTTTTTTCCCAACTTAACCTCTTGGTAACAATGATTTTCATCACTTCATGAACATTGTAAATACCATTTTTGATTATTTCTACTCCATTTTATGCAAGCCAATGAGTCTTTGAGCTTGAGGAGTATTATTAGTATTTATGTACCAATTTTCATAATTTTTAGAGCTCGTTTGAGCCTCCAAAATAGCCTTAGAACCTAATTTTTAACTAGGTCGGACACTAGGTCTGGACAAGACCAAAGCTAGTCAAAAACTATAAAAAGAGCTAGAGAGCTCATTTTTGAGGTTAGCTTGTTGTAGATTTGAACTTCTATCAGAACTCTTTTGCAATATAAGTTACTCCATTGTCTCTCTCTTTGTTCTTGACTTGTGTGCGCGCGTGTGTGTATGTGTTTGCATGTTTGTGTGCTTCTCACTCACACACTTGTGCCATCACTTGTTTGAGGTCTTCATACCATCCTCATGTCTTTCCGGATGGACATTAAAGGAGGTGCTACTCATCACTGAGCTACACCAATGTCATATCTTGGGGAAAGGTTCTTGTTCTCAAAAAGACTACTAATGGTTCACTCCAATTTGGCACTAATGACACTCGATAAAGAGTGGCATGTTCCACTGGTGGTTTAGTACGGGAGATAGGGCACTCCTTGCACATTCTATGGACATCTGCTATTTTAGTTGGCTAGTGCACTCCGAGTCTCTTTAGTGTCTATAAAGTTCTTTGCCTCGAGTAGTGTTGCTCTAATGCACCCACATGTGCTAATTGCAACCACTTCGTGTACTCATCCTCCTCCACACAACAAGATAACATTCCTTGATCCGTGTACTTGTACATACTCCCTGCCATGATATGGTACTTCTGAGCTTTTACTACCTCCCTATATTGAGTGTTTACTACTGGATGTTTAGGCCCATATTTCAATATGGGCACTAAGTTCTTGTCCCACTATGGTACAACTTCCAAATTAAACAAGTAAGTATCAAGAACGTCATCTGGTACTCCTTGTGGGGCCTCTCCGGATGTGAGCATCGAGAGATGATTTGCTCTCAAGTGAGTCTTGCCCTTCCTCACCACTACCTCAAAGTCATATTCCATAAGTAAGAGGAACCATCTTACTAATCTACTTGTATTGCATGGCTTGTTTACTAAGTAAAGTAGAGCTTGGTGATCAGTAAAAAATTTAAACTTATTTGCAAGAAAATAGTGTCTAAATTTTTTTACTGCATATACCATGTCTAATCGTTCTCTCTCAGTAGTGGTATAATTTCGTTTAGCTGCATTTAACTATCTACTAGCATAGGCAATTGCAAGATCCATATTTCTTCGCCCATAGGTTGTGCAAGTACACACCCAATAGCATAATTGGACGCATCCACATGGACATGGAATGACTTGTTCCAATCTGGTGTAGTCAAAATTGCTACTGAACATAATCGCCACAATGTCCCATGAAAGCTTGCACTTCCTTGACACTCTTTGGCCTAGGTAGTTTTGCGATAGCTCTCACTTTCTCTTCGTCAGTGGATATGGCGTTCTTCGACACTATGTGTCCTAGAATCTTGCCTTGCCTGACCATGAAAACACACTTTTTTGGGTTCAAGAAGACTTGATATTCTCTACATTTGTCAAGGATTTGCCTAAGTTCAGGTATATGGGTCTGTCTTCTTCTGCACTTAGGTCATCTCCTATGTATGTACATCTCTCTTTGTTCTCCTCAATGGTTACATCAATTTTTTTGGTTCTCTCTTTATTATCATATGCTTCTCCTATGATGGCCTCTCTCTCAAGCATTCGTACCAAAATTTTTCGGTCATCAACTTCATATTTCTTGAAATTTTCTGGTACCTCAAACAATGATTCCTCCTCTTCTTGTTTCATAGCTTTTCTCTTCTTTTTTTTTGACCTCCTTGACTTCCATCCTTTGAATTTACCGTTTTAATGCTTGTGAGAGGTTCTTCTTCCATTTGGGTAAATACTCCTATATCTTCTAGATAGTGCTTATTTGAGTCAAAGCAACTATCCATTACAATAAACTCTAGATCATCGTCATTTTCTCCTTCTTCTATGACATCACTAGGGTCATATTCTTCTAGCAAGGGCTGACACATGAACACAGAGATGTCATAACCCTCCTCATCACAATGAGGTGTCCACTGTTCTTCATTGATAGCAATGTCCATGGTGGCCAAGATTCCTGCCCAACCATGAGGCTCAAATTCCTCATCTAGAAAGATCATCGGTGTATAAGTTGGGTCTTTAACTGGTATATCTTCTTGAGAAGTTCCTTCTTCTCGTGCATTTAGGTGTCTTTCCTCTTCCTCTCCGACCTTGCACATCCACAAATCAGTATCTTCATGCATCCAGGATGGGTTAGGTGAGCTTCCTGAATGCATAGAGATAGAATCTTCTTTTGCTTTGTGGATAGGATTCCACTGTAGGGGTGGTACATTTATTAACATATAATCCTTTAGATTGAACTTGGTGGTGACCGCTAAGTGCTCTAAGTACAAGGAGTTGTTTCCCAAATCCTCTCCTATTTGCAGTTGTCGTATGAAGGGTCTTCCTAGGATCATCTCATAGACATTATGTTTTTCAAAGCCACATATAGCAAATGTGTGTTCAAACTCTACACCACAAGTGGTTAGAGTTATCCCTTCAAGCAATCCTAGAGGTCTTTCAAAATGACCATCTGCCATTTGAATCTTCATTCTAGTTGGTCTTAATGTGGGTTTGCCCCATCGCTTTCACAAAGAGGTGGTCACAATAGCAACACCAACACCAACACCTTCTTCGCCTTCGCTCATGTCTCCTATTTGATTGAGAGGTATCTCTGGAACTTTTTGCTTAGAGCCTGCTTTTGGCATTTTGGAATCAAGTTCTGGAACCTGATCCTTCACATGATTCCACAGCTCAGGTTTTTCTTTGAGCAGCTCTTCTATAGTGAGATGACCCTGAACCTTAGTGTTCTTCTCAATGTCAGTGTTTCTTGGAACCACTAAGTCTTCATTTCTTACCAATATTGTGGGAGCTCTAATATGAAGAGATTCAGACTCCCATGGGCCGGTGAATTGTGGTAGTTTTTGTAAAGAATTAGATTCAAAATCTAATCTCTCATCTTTTTGTTGCTCTACTTGGTCTCCATAAATAGATGGAATGTCTTGGGGAAATTGATCGTGAAGATCATCAATTTCAGGAATAGGAGGGGGATTACCCTTCTCCTTGGCCCATTTCTCCTCTTGTATTTCCCACAAGAACTCTTGAGAGTACTGTTGAATTGAAAGAGGTGCTCCGTCATCTATGGAATCAGGAACATAAGCTTTCATTGGTGGAGATTTTTCTCTTTCAACAACTGGTTGAGCCTATGGAGGTAAAGAAACGTGCTGTTTGTTTACCTCTAATCTTTCTAGTAAGCCCTGGAAATGCAAATCCGGTTTGACAGAGTTTCTCTTATTGAGTGATTGACTGGTCTCGAGCATAGCCTGAGCTAGCTCTACCATTATCATGCATATTTTTGTCCGTTCAATCTCTAAGTCTACTATAGGGTAACTCTTGTCTAAATTTGCAGTTGTTGGCCCTTCTTGAAGTTGAGCCTTCTACACCTTGAACATCATTTCTAAACCTTCTGGGGTTGGATCTGCAAGAACAGACCCTAGTTGAGGGTTATTTACAGTGGGTGGTGGGGTGGGATGAGGTGGAGTGGATGGAGCTTCAGCATGCGAGGGGGTTTGAGATACAATGTCTTCTATTTTTGTTTTTGCATCTTTCAAGCTTTCTTCTAGTTGAGATAACTTTTTGTTCCAATTGCGATTATCTTTCTCTCTGATATCCTTCAAAGTTCTTGTTTTCCTCTTACTCAACTCTCTTAAATCACTCGACTCTAATTGATCAGTTGGTTTCGCTTGTTGTACAGCTTGACAGCTTGTATAGGAACCACGTTGTAGGTGTGAAAGCGACGATCGGTGGATCAAGCCAACCGCTGGAATTACGGCGCACGCCGGGTGCTTGACACAAACTCAACAAGCCAATATAAACTCAGCAAATGTGATTACTTAAAATCCAAGAATGCTATAATTAAGAGTTGTAGGAAAAAGTTCTTTTATAATTTGCAAGTCTTAGCAATAAGCATAAGAGATTTCAATAAGGGTAGAATAAATCACTAGTTCCGCAAATTCAAGTTTCTATCAACGAATTTGGAAAAAGCTATTTTTTATTGCCGTTAAGATTATATCATATATACATTCACAAGAACTTTTCTAAGAACTAAACAAAGAATTTCTAAATTTATCTAATAATGATCATGTGTAATCCTAAAGAGAAGGTTTGAATTCAATTTCTTAACTCAAAACCAATTGGGAAAACTTATGAGTAAAAATCATTTTTCATAAGTCAAAACAATATGGTTATTTTAATATGCTTTAATGATCGTATGATTTTGAGATATCTTAATGTTGTCAAAGTCAAATAACTCGTTTCGGTGAAACATACATATGGAGTGAAACAACTAAATAATTGCAATAACTACTAAGGATCTCTAATTTTTGAACGATCAATCCCTACTATTACTTGCGCAACACATGGTATAAAGCCTGCATCGACTCATGCTATATCAACAATAATTACTAAATCAATTGCACACAGTTCTTTATGTCACGATTTTTGGAGCCAATTCATGACAAAGATTTCATTCACCATGCGCATCATAGGAAACCATCTCTTATTAATACTTGGCATTGCCATTACAGTTTTAACCTAGTAAAGCATATGTCAAGAAAGCACATATTCTTACTTGTATCCTTCAATGAATTCGCATATGGTTTTGAATAGCTAAACCTGTATCTTTTCTGATTAAATAATTGGCAATGATCAGTTCACTTTATAGGTATATGTTCGAGCGCAGAAAGAGCAAGGTATATTATCATCAATGGCAACTCATAGATAACTGAATTTGACTACCGAATAAAGTTTCATAATCGACAAATCATGTGTTATTACCTAGTAAATCATCTAGCGAGTGCGTTGAATCTGTTGTGAAACAGATATACTCGATCGCAAAACAGTTTTGTTTATGAACTAAAGGAAGCTTCATACGTCGATGAAACATAAAGTAAACTGAAGTTCTTGTTGTAAAAAACGGCCACGCAAAACTACGTAATCAACACATAAAGTGGATTTTCATACACAAACCAAACTCTGCAGTAATAAAACAAATGAGCAACATCGCATGCTTTACAGAAATCAAAGCAATTGCTCTTCTATATGGGAAAAAACAAATCTTCGATTCGCTTGAGTGAAGTTAGAAGTGTTTTCACCTTCTTCGCACCAGCGTCCACACGCTTGCTCTACTACTTTATCATCCTCCCGATTACCCAAACAATTCAAAGTGCATAGCTCTTCTTGAAGTGTATAATTGAATCGCCACAATAAAGTCAAATTTGATTGCCTTCTTACGCTACACTCCTAGAGGATTTTCTGGATTCTCTTGCAACACAAGGAACAATTTGATTGCAACGGTCATGCAAGTCTCTAAGTGTTAATTGGAAACCAATATAAATTTTATCTTAACATGCGTGCAGAAAAGTTTCATTCCAGGATGTATAGCAGTTATGTTTAGTAATTCAACATTCAGAATGTCAATATACGTATCGTCAGAGCCTTTATTCAACACTTCAACTACTGCTACTCATGATAAAATTCTCACTAAGATTGTCTACGTAATATCACTTTCAGTATAACATGATTACGCAGAATGTATAGACGTGTGGTGTGATCAAAATCGACCTTAAATAAATCAAGTGTACTAGAAAGGGTGAGTAGAATATATATATATATGTGTGTGTGTGTGTGTGTGTGTAGAGTAATCTTGTGAACATGCGATTCAATGAAAGGAGATTTCGTTTTTACTTAATCTAAACAATATCAAACAGTTCATAAACATCGTGTTTTTCTCCAGTTCCAATTTAATGCAGTAATATGACGTCCATTAAAAAAAAGAAGCACACAACAAATCCTTGCCTGAGGTGAGCATGTTGTTTCCTGTTTATTTACTTTCACGAAATCTTTAACATCAGAGGAACAATGATTATCAAAGCACAAAATTATCGTGCGCATAAATCACTTGTTCTATTCTGTTAATTTTCATCAGAATGCATAAAGAGTTTCAATGCCCTCAACATATAATGTTAGATAGTGATCATACGTGTGCAGATGTAGTAGTCTTCATTGCATTATAAGATACATATAAACTTTGTTAATTGCAGAAATCACATTCAGTACCTCAGTAAAATCCCTGCATATCTTAATCTTTTCAAAATAAAGTTGATGTTGGAGTCAGCGCTCTTCAGAATTCCATCTCCCTCAAACAACGCTCCTCCACGCCTTCCTTCTGTAGCCCTCTTCTTATTCACAATGCTAATGGTTTGTCTTTATGAGATGAGCAGAAGACGGGCCAACCCCTCTGCATTTGAAGTTTAATCACGATTCCCTAGACTTGCGTAGACCTCCCTCTTCAACTACCAAGTACTGAACGTAAAATTCCCTTTCGTCCTCCTCTATATTCCCTCAGAAGGAAAATCTGCCATCCGAAATATTGAGGGCATTTTTTCCCCTTTGTCTTCCTCTGTGTTGCGCCTTCGATCAGTTCTTCTCTTTGTATCCGTCAAAAATGTCAGCATGAAACCCTCGTATATGCCTCAAAATCTACCAGAAGAGACCCCATCAATTGACTTTCTTCCTAGAAGTAATAGTCGACATGAATCTTCCCCTCCTTTAGTTGTATGACTTCAGCATCATCCCTCTGTGTCCCCTCTCAGATGGTTTCATCTACATTCCAGCCCTCCGAACAGATTTAGCGCAGCAGACCAATTTTTTTCCCTTCCAAAACTCGTTCGCCAGATCAATCCTGTATAATGGCCCTCCTTGCGCTCAATCGGACCTGTCCTCTTATCCCTATCGCATGCATGATGCATCTGTGTCTCCTTTTCCTGCATGTTCTAGCCTTCCTCTTATTTGCATGCCTTGCTCTCCATCCATTTGTTCACCTCCTTATTCATAATTGTAGTAAACTACGCCATGAAGACTCCTGTGATTCCCAAAAAAAAATAGTGGTTGCAATACTTAAACTCCGCCATGAAGAGTCAAAAAATTATGCCATCAAATTCAGACAGAAGAAAAATAGAAGCATGATCTAGCAAGGATGGCGAATAAGATAACTTTTCTGATAGATGAAATATCAGTATATAATATGGTTTGCAGGTATGGTTGTCGAAAGCACATTAGCTTCACGTAAGCTCTTCTTTAAATGGTTTCACCTCCTCAGAAAGACTCATCTCCTCCGTGTGTGAACCCAATAGTGGCCAAAGTAGTGTGTAAATAGTGGCCATCGTAGCACTGCATCCATTGTCACAAACTTCTTCATACATAGTCATATCACTTTCTTCCTGCATACGATTGGCATTCTCATCCAATCTTGCCATCAAGTCTTCACGATCTGACATTTCTAGCATCCAAATAGGGAGAGAGAATCTCTCCGACAACGTTACTGCTACTTGCACTGGAATCCACCACTAAGCCTACCACATTAATAGGTGTAATCGTGGGCACACTGGAGGGATTCCTAGGACAATCTCTCGGGAGATGTTCCTTGCCACACTCAAGAAAAAAACTTTGTATTGTGATGTTTGTCCTTGTCTTAGAGTCTGTGAATAGGGACATTCACGAATGAAATGGTCGCCTTGACATCTAAAACATGGACCTCTAGGGGCTTGTGGTCTTACTTGTCTTGCTTGGGGCATGGGGTTGGAATTTGTATACATGACATTGGAGTATTCTGGCTCCCAATTTTCTTCCATAGGTGGTGTCTCTTATGGATAGGAATAAGCCTCACTATGCTTTGGAGACTTTGTGTACTAAGCTTGTGAACTATCTTCATGGGAGTAGTCTGAACTATGAGCATGACAGTCATTTTCTAAGACCAACGGGTTTAGTGGGACCACTGCTCTATTAAGGTTCTCCTCTGCCATTGCATACTTAACTGGGATCACATTGGCAGGAGCTGGTGGTTGGTTTCCTAGGACTGGTTGTGGCCTATATGGTGCATGATATTGCTGTTGTGGCCTATAATATGGCTGTTGGTATTGATTTTGATACCTGCCTTGCTCTTAAGGTTACTGATAATTTTGTCTGAGAGCCTGCCTATTGTATGGATAATCTTGAGTTGTATGATTTGTGCATTTCCTCTCAATGGTGCAATATAGAGCACTAGGTTTTCCTTGGGGCTGAGGCATCATTGGAAAAACATTACCCATGTGGTCTCCACCATAGTTGTAACATTGCTTCAATGAGGTGTCCCTTGGTGTTTGTCTATTTTGAACGCCTAGGTTCTTGACAACCTGCTCAGCTATCTCATTTATCTTAGTGGAGGTTCTAGAGGTATGACTAGAAGAACTGTCAGAATCCTTACAGAGTTTGGACAATTCTAACTCCTCATCCAAGTTGTCTTCTATGTGTATGCACATCTGCACATACTCTTCTATGGATCTAGGCTCTTTCAAGTACACGTATGATCTTAACTTGGTGCTCAGTAAGCCATTTAAAAACAAGGCCACTTGTTTGGCTTGTGTGGGTATGGAATATGGCATCTTTCTATGTACTATTTGAACCTTCTTCCTAAAAGTCACACTGCTTCTTGGGGTGTCTCCTTGAAGCTATGGATCAAGGATGATGTGCTATGTCTGATACCACTCTTGGAAAATTCTACAATGAATTCCTCTAACAATTGACCTATCTCTCGGTAGTTTGACTATTCAAGGGTTGAAACCAAGCTAAGGCAGTACCCTTAATAGTCAAACCAAATGCCTCAAATTGTGTGAAGAAGTCCTCAACCTGCTCAGCGTTTAACACTTGTTTGAACTTGGCCACATGATCATGAGGGTCTCGGAATCCATCAAAATGGTTCTTCATTGCCTTCACCACTTGAGAAGGTCTAAGGGTTCTTGGGTGATCTCGTAGTCTAGGCAATGGAAAATCATGCTCATCTCTTTGATGTCTATGTGCTTGGTGTCTCTCTCTTTGAGGTCTTTCACCCTCATGTCCTGATCTATCTCTGCCCATAGTGTGTGCAAAGCTTACCTCCTGCTTCTCTCTAGTTCTTTCCCTTTGGGTTTCATGAGCCTTGGATGATCCTGCTCCTTGGAGACAATGGGAAACAATGGATCTTGGTGGAGGGAAAATTGATTCACCCTACCAAGTGTATGCATGCCTATCCTGCTCTGTTACCAAGAACATTTTCTCATATGTGTTATCCAGATATACAACTTTGCTTGGTGTCTCAAGATCTTTGAACTTGTAGATGGTGACTATTGGGCTAGGTTGACCTGGCTTGAATCTCCATAAGGCTTCCTTTGTTTCTCTATTCAAGAATAGTTCTATTCTTTTGTTGTCTTGGGGAATCCACTCTAGAGTGATTACTCTAGTCAAGACTGACTTACCTGTAGGAGTCTTGGGTTCCCGTCCAAGGTCTCCATGCTCTAAGTCTCCGATATCATTCCCAGGAATGATATTTCCAAACTCATATCTCTTGTCTGGTAAGCTGATAACCACATACATCGTTCCTTCCTTATCAATGTATGACCCCTCTTCAAATTTGACTACTGGTTATTAAAGTCCAAAGGGTTGATCTGGATTTTTGAGTTTGGACAACTGATCGTCTTAGATCATCCTCATAGATGTGAGCACCTAATCGGTTGGTCCTGATATATTCCAATTGTGTCTTATAGGGACCTTCTGGTGTTTCTTAATAGGTTGTACCTGAGGTACATGTGGGTCTTTCCATGCTAAAAGACATGTCTGAGTAACTTGTTTCAGAACTTAATGTGTAGGGATAACCACTAAGTTTTTGAGCCCAAGACTTGGCTATATGGTTGACACATTTCTCAGATGATCTAATGCTTTGTCTATCCTTGCCTAAGTGTCTGCCAGATCTTAGGTTCATAAGCCTTTTCTTCTAGTCCCAAGGTTCTCTTGTATTGTTCAAAATCCTTTGGAACTCCTTAGTTTCCTAGTCCCACGAGCTTTCCATCGAACCCAAAATCACAGCAAATGGATTTCGTATGAGAAAGTTATGCCACTTCAAGGTTCTAGGGGTCAAAACAGGGAAACACGATCCCTCTAGGAGTACCTCAGAATAGGCAACACGATACCTTTTTTTCCATGATACACATTATCAGAACAGACAATACCACCTTAGACGATACGATACCACCAAGGAGATACCAACTTCCATGATACGATATTGTTATCGAGACGATACGATATTGGGAGTATCCATGATACGATACTTCTGATTGACACGATACGATACAAACCTCACTATATGATACTGCTCAGTAGATGAATGATACCACTTGCCGTAATGATACGATACCATCAGGCTTACGATACGATAGCGCTCCAACCGTGATACGATATTGCTTGTGTTACGCAATATGATACCTCTTGTTGCACGATACGATACCACAAGGTGCACGATATGATACCAAAATAAGAGAAGATATGATACTAAGTGCATGATACAATACCAATCATGCACACGATACAATACCGCTCACGCAAAGATACGATACCGTGACCGATATGATACAATACTAGGTGGACCATGATATGATACCATCGGCTGATCACGATCGTGATCGCAATACCAGCACTTGACGATACGTGATACCTTGATGGTATCGCGATACCACAAGGAGGCGATACAATAAGTTGACAAGTATCACAATACACGAGAGTTCTAGTATTGTAATACCAAAACTCAACCGGACATGATACTTGGAGTTTTTGAGGTCCAAATTCAAAATTGTTTGCAACTATATGTACCTTAGGTTCTCCTTGTCACTCCTATGTGCTTGTAGATGCAAGGTCACCCTCCAAACTCAAGATATGACACTCATGATACCACATCCAAGTCTTGTCACTCTGCAATACTGCCACTCAAATTTTTGACATTTTAGTGGTGCAAATCTCTGTATTTCATCCATACTTCAGCTCTAAGCTCTCTCTGAACTCCTCACACATCCAAGAATGAAGAAAAAGAGGCAAAAATAGGGAATGTACAGTCAAAAAATGAAAAAATATGAGAAGGTGGAGATGGGAGGAGATGGTGGTGATGACGATGATAAAGGTGAAGAAAAAGTCAGAAGTTGAACTGAAAATGGTGATTTTTTAACCTTCCAACATCGCTACTCTGTGTCTTACCATCACACGCTCATCCTCCAAGCTGTCTCTCCGATAACGGTGCCCAATTTGCTATCACTCTAGCACAATGGCAAGTACCAACGTGAGAAGCTTCACCTCATAAATATCAATCCATGGAGAAATGAGGACGGGTATGAAGACCACGAGCAAGTGATGGCACAAGCGAGTGAGTGAAAGCACACAAACATGCATACACATACACACACACACACACAAGGTAAGAGCAAAGAGTGGAACAATGGAAGGACCTCGATTACAAAAGAACTCTCTTACAAAGCTCAAATCTACAACAAGCTAACCTCAAAAATGAGTTCTCCAGCCCTTTTTATAGTTTTTTAGTGGTTTTGGCCCTGTCCAGACGTAGTGTCTGGCCTAGTTAAAAGTTAGGTTGTAGGGCTTATTTGGGGGCTCAAACAGAGTCTACAAATTATGAAAATTGGCAGGATGGTACTTCTAACACTCCTCAAGCTCAAGGACTCCTGGGCTTGAACAAAATGGAACTACCAAAATGGAAAATGGTATTTACAATGGTTTTTAGTGATAAAAATCAGTATCTTTAGAGGGATTTCTTCTAAAAATTTAACATGTGCTTCTTGGAGCTCCCTACATGCTCCTTCTTCTTGTGTGTCCACTTCCTTGATGTGTTTGTATGCTTGTGCTTGACCTTGACTGTCAACAATAGCAATCTAGCAAAATTCAGATGACCAAAGCATGCACGCCAAATCTTTGCATCCGACATAGCCTGAGAATCATGTACTACACATGTTGAATGATTCATAGATATTTCATAGAATATAAGCTTATACATCCCAGGACATAAAATGCCAAAAGCAATAATCACATTGCCATTTGATAGATCATGGATTGTACACAAGTCATCAACAAATTTTGCAACCAAGCCAATCTTGGCTAAAGTCAAAACTGATAACGGATTCTTCTTGATCCCTAGCACAAATAAAGCATCTTCCAAAAGTGAAAGAACTACCATCAATAATAGCTAGAATGATCTTACCAACTCCCATGAGAGGATAAGAGGAAATGTTGGTGCATATGACAGTATTCCCTACAGGGGCGGGCTCAAGTTATGTGAAGAAATTGCGCTATGAGGTATGTTTGATTGCCCCACTATCAAAATACCAATCATTTGAGTCTAGTGTAGATATAAAATGCTCGTGAGAAGATGGGTAAAAACTGCAAACAATAGTAAATGTCCATTCTTCATTTTGCAAAAGATTAACAGACTCTGTTTTTGGTGTAGAGGCCTCTACAACAACCATTCCAGCCTCCTTTTTCTGTGCCTCTTTGGCAGCCAGCTTTGGACAGCTCTTAATGCCATGATCATTTACTTTACAGTATTTTCAAAACAAATTTTGCTTTTCTGATTTCTTCTCATCTTTGTCTTCCTTCTTCCAATGTGTAGCATTTGCAGATTTCTACTTACTAGTAGATGAGCTCCATTTACCTTTACCCTTCTAACTAGCCAGGAAAGCTTGATCTGCAACAGACAAAATAGACCTGTTCTCCCTAGAATGATCTTCTTGCAACAAAATAGAAACTAACTCCTTAAATGACAAGGCATTTGGATTTCCTTTCATCATCAAATAAAGAGTAGAAGCAAAACTGTGATATGAATCAGGAAGACCATTCAGAACGGTTTGCACACGTGAGCTATCTGGTATAACTTCATCAGCAGAAATCAATTGTTCCTTCAAGTCTTTGATCTTTGTTAGAAAACTATCCATAGAATCACCTTCAGTCATATGCTCACTCTCCAACTATTTTCGAAGTTAAGCAACACGAGCCTCATTCCAAGCCTAGTACAATGTGGTAAGTGTATTCCAAGCATCCTTAGCTTCTGGAAGAGCAAATGTGAGGAATTATCACACGTTTGATAGACAAGGCTATCAATGCATGTGCTTGAGTATCTTTGCCATCCCAATGAAATTGCTCTATAGTAGGCGCAACAAAAACCATAGCACGAATAAGAATCTGAAGAATATCAACATCTTCAATGCCATCTGCATCAGCTTCAATACGTGTATTTGTAGGTTTAATAGGACATTTTTCAACACCTTGCACAATGCTCCACAATCATTTTGTAGCCAACATAATATGCCGCATCATATAAGCTTATAATGGGTAATTGGTACCATGCAATGTATCCTCGACATCCAACATACATAATACATCAATACATTCAACCATAGCCACAAACTAAAACACCCTGATGCACAAAAATGCTTGTATCGGAAGAAGTTAAATAGAACTACCCTGACGAGTTCTGCTAAACCTATAGCAAAGTTCAAGATTCTTATACTTGCAAACCAAAACTGGTATATATCTATGGCACAAAAAGATGAAATAGCCTACACAAGCACTATGATAGTGCCTTTGGAGGCCAAAACAATTTCAGATCATGATTTCGGCACCACAAAGCGAATTTGATCTCTTAATCAACATGATAATGCATACCAAATTTGTGAGATTCTGAGACCATGAACAGAGGGGTATCAACAACACCCTAGATGAAATGACAACCTACTCTAGTACCAATTGTTGGAGTTAGACATCTACAGAAGGCCGTTGTGTACATCACTAAGGACTTAGGGACTCTCCATGAAAGAGAATATACCTCTGTCACCAACAAGTGCATATAGTGGGAATTATCACACATTTAAATTATCAATCCGAGAAGTATTTTGAACCTAACCGAGTGTACAAGGACGTGCACTTACGCAGTGGTCAATGAAGTGGAATAGCTAACATTGCATGCAAATGAGTGAAATTAGTCACATACATCATTTTCACAAGTGGAAATGGTGTCATGATACATGAAACAACAATAAGCACAAAAATTGACTTTTCTCTCAGCTCTAAACTCAGAATCTAGTCAAATTCAGCTTTATTTTGAAGCCCTCAACGAGACACATCCAATGGGAAAAAAATTGAGCTCTACAACTCACCTAGTCTCACCACACTCCTTCTCAAGCTAGACACATTACACTCTTCAAAAAAGCAATGATATGGAAAGAAAACACTTCCATGCACTCAATTCAAGCTACAAACACACATCCAAGCTAACAAGCAAGGAGATATAGGAAGAAGAAGAAGAAAATTTAAAAATCTGAACTCTCCCCTTCTCTCAATGGCCAAAACATATTTACAAAGAGTAACCAAATGACTTATATACATGTGCCCTAAAATTGTTCCTTTCACACAAGACACCAGACACTTTATTGAGAAAGCCTAAATTCCTACTACTTTACAAGGGCAAAGTTACAAATATCTTCGGATATGCATCTAGAGGACTCCTCTACTGCATTTAGATGAGTGGAGTATATTACAAGATAGATGTTTGGAAAAAAAATATATGCCCATATTCGAAACATTTTGGGGGCCTTCTTTTTTCTTCCTTTTACTTTAAGGCATCATTATGAGCAATAAAGACTTTCATTCACTTTCTAATCTTTTTCATTGTCGCTTGTCAAAGGAGGTTAATCTTTCTGACATTGCACAAGATATCTACTTGAAGCTGAAAGGAAATAGAGTGATCTTGAAGTTCAAAAAAGGCTCTTGTGAACTTTTTGGTGAACTTGAAGATTTCCAAAATCTAACATATGCTAATCTCATGTAGAAATGCAAAGATATATGGAATTTTCTTAAAGGATGTCTAACATGGACCTCTAGGGAATCCACCACTAAGCCTACCACATTAATAGATATAACCTTGGGTGATTTGGAGGGATTCCTAGGACAATCTCTCGTGAGATGTTCCTTCCCGAACTCAAGACAAAAACATTGTATTGTGATGTTTTGTCCTTGGCCAGAGTCTGTGAATGGGGACATTCACGATTGAAATGGTCGCCCTGACATCTAAAGCATGGACCTCTAGATGCTTGTGGTCTTACTTGTCTCGCTTGGGGCTTGAGGTTGGGATTCTTAAACATGACATTGGAGTATTCTAGCTCCCAATTTTGTTCCATAGGTGGTGTCTTATATGGATAGTAATAAGCCTCAATATGCTCTCGTGACTCTGTGTAATAAGCTTGTGGACTATCTTCATGGGAGTAGTCTGAACTATGAGCATGAGAGTCATTTTCTGAGACCAACAGGGTTAGTGGCACCAATGCTCGATTAAGGTTCTTCTCTGCCATTGCATACTTAACTAGGATCACATTGGCAAGACTGGTGGTTGGTTTCCTAGGAATGGTTTTGGCCTATATGGTGCATGATATTGCTGTTGTGACCTAGATTATGGCTGCTGGTATTGATTTTGATACCTGTCGTGCTCATAAGGTTGCTGATAATTTTGCCTGACAACCTGCCTATTGTATGGACAATCTTGAGTCATATGATTTGTGTATTTCGTCTCAATGGTGCAATATAGATCATTAGGGTTTCCTTGGGGCTGAGCCATCATTGGGCAAGCATTATCCATGTGGTCTCCGTGATAGTTGTAACATTGCGTCAATGAGGTGACCCTTGGTGTTTGTCTATTTTGAATGCCTAGCTTATTGACAACCTGCTTAGCTATCTCATCTATCTCAGTGAAGGTTCTCGAGGTATGACTAGTAGATCTTTCATAATCCTTATAGAGTTTGGACAATTCTAACTCCGCACCGAAATTGTCTTCTATGTCTATGCACATCTGCACACACTATTCTATGGATCTAGGCTCTTTCAAGTACCGTATGATCTTAACTTGGTGCTCGGTAAGCCATCTAAAAACAAGGCCACTTGTTTGGCCGGCTTGGGTAGCTCTCAAATAGGGCATCTTTCTTTGTACTGTTTGAACCTTCTTCGTCCAAGTCGCATTGTTTCTTGGGGTGTCTACTTGACGCTATGCATCAAGGATGATGTGTTATGTCTGATACCACTCTTGGAAAATTCTACAATGAATTCCTCTAGCAATTGACCTATCTCTTGATAGTTGTGACTAGTCAGGGGTTGAAACCGATCTAAGGCAGTACCCTTAAGAGTCAAACCAAATGCCTCAAATTGTGTGAACAAGTCCTCAACCTACGCAACTCTTAACACTTGTTTGAACTCCACCACATGATCATAAGGGTCTGAGAATCCATCAAAATAGTTCTTCATTGCCTTGACCACTTGAGAAGGTCTAAGAATTCTTGGGTGATCTCGCGGTCTAGGCAATGGAAAATCATGTTCATCTCTTTGATGTCTATGTGCTTGGTGTCTCTCTCTCTTTAAGGTCTTTCACCCTCATGTCCTGATCTGTCTTTGCCCATAGTGTGTGCAAAGCTTGCTTCCAGTCTCTCTCTAGTCCTTTCCCTTTGGGTTTCATGAGCCTTGGATGATCCTGCTCCTTGGAGACCATGGGAAACACTAGATCTTGGTGGAGGGAAATTTGATTCACCCTACAAAGTGTATGCATGCCTATCCTTCTCTGATACGAAGAACATCTTCTCAGATGTGTTATCCAAATATACAACTTTGCCTGGTGTCTCAGGATCTTTGAACTCGTATGTGGTGACTATTAGGCTACATTGATCTGGCTTGAATCTCCAAAAGGCTTCCTCTGTTTCTCTATTCACGAATAGTTCTATGCTTTTGTTGTCTTGCGGAATCCACTTTGGAGTGATTACTCTAGTGAAGAGTGACGTACCTCTAGGAGTCTTGGGTTCCCTTCGTAGGTCTCCCTGCTCTAAGTCTCCTATATCATTCTCAGGAATGATATTTCCAAACTCATCTATCTTGTTTGGTAAGCTGGTAACCACATACATGGTTCCTTCCTTATCAATGTATGACCCCTCTTTGAATTTGACCACTGGGTATTCAAGTCCAAAAGGTCAATCTGGATTTTTGAGTTGGACAACTGATCTGGTGTTTGTAAATAGGCAGTACTTGAGGTACGTATGGGTCTTTCCATGCTAAAAGACATGTCTGAGTCACTTGTTTCAGAACGTAATGTGTAGGGATAACCACTAAGTTGTTGAGCCCAAGACTTGGCTGTATGGTTGACACTAGCCTCAGATGATCTAATCCTTTGTCTATCTTTGCTTAAGTGTCTGTGAGATCTAAGGTTCATAAGCCTTGTCTTCTAGTCCCAAGGTTCTCTTGTATTTCTCAAAATACTTTGGAACTCCTTGGTTTCCTAGTCCTAGGAGCTTTTCAACGAACCCAAAATCACAGCAAACGGATTTCATATGAGAACCTTATGCCACTTCAGTGTTTTGCGGGTTAAAACAGGGAAACAGGATCCCTCTTGGAGTACCTCAGAATAAGCGATACAATACCTTTTTTTCCATGATACATGATACCACAACGGATGATATGACCGTAGATGATACGATACCACGAAGGAGATACCAACTTCCATGATATGATACTACTATCCAAACGATACAATACTAGGAGTGGCCACGATATGATAACTCTAATTGACATGATACGATACCAACCTCACTATAAGATACGGCTGAGTAGACGATACAATACCACTTGACCTGACGATAAGATACCATCAGGATTATGATACGATACGGCTCCAACTGCGATACACTTGTCATCAATAAATTTCACAACGAAGCCAATCTTGGCTAAAGTTGAAACTGATAACATATTCTTCTTGATCCCTAGCACAAATAAAGCATCTTCCAAAAGTGAAATAACTACCATCAATAGTAGTTAGAATCATCTTATGAACCCCCATGATAGGATAAGACGAGTTGTTTGTGCATGTTATAGTGTTTCCTGTAGGGGCGGGATCGAGTGAAGTGAAGAAATTGTGCTAAGAGGTAATATGTTTGGTTGCCCCACTATCAAAATACCAAACGTTTGAGTCTACCATAGATATACAGTGCTCCTGAGAAGATGGGTCAAAACTACAAACAATAGTAAATTCCCATTCTTCATTCTACAAAAGATTAGCAGAATCTGTTTTTGGTGTAGAGGCCTCTGCAACAACCATTCCACCCTCCTTTTTCTTTGCCTCTTTGGTAGCCAGTTTTGGATAGCTCTTAATGACATGATCATTTACTTTACAGTATTTGCAAAACAATTTCTAATTTTTTGAATTTCTTCTCATCTTTGTCTTCCTTCTTTGAATGTATAGCATTTGTAGATTTTTGCTTACTAGTAGATGAGCTCTATTTACCTTTACCCTTCTAACTAGCCAGGAAAGCTTGATCTGCAACATGCATAGTAGACCTGTTCTCCCTAGAATGATCTTTCGACAACAAAATAGAAACTAACTCCTTAAATGACAAGGCATTTGGATTGCCTTCATCATCAAATGAAGAGTAGAAGCAAAACTGTGATATGAATCAAGAAGACCATTCAAAACGGTTTGCACAGTGAGCTATCTGGTATAACTTCATCAGTAGAAATCAACTGTTCCTTGAAGTCTTTGATTTTTGTTAGAAAACTATCCATAGAATCATTCATATGTTCACTCTCCAACTGTTTTCAAGCAACACAAGCTCATTCCTAGCCTGGTACAATGTGGTAAGTGTATTCCAAGCATCCTTAGCTATTCTACAAGAGCAAATGTGAGGAATTATGGCACGTTTGACAAACAAGGCTATCAATGCATGTGCCTGAGCATCTTTGTCATCCCAATGAATTTTCTCTACAACAGGTGCAACAAAAACCATAGCACGAGCAAAAATCTGAAGAATATCAGCATCTTCAATGCCATCTGCATTAGCTTCAATACGTGTATTTGTAGGTGTAATAGGACGTTTTTCAACACCTTGCACAATGTTCCACAATCCTTTTGCAGCCAACACAATATGCCACATTATATAAGCTTACAATGGGTAATTGGTACCATCCAACCTATCCTGAACAGCCAACATATGGAATATATCACTACATTCTGCCATAGCCATAGACTAAAATACCATGATGCAGAAATGTGACTGTATCAAAAAAAGTTGAATAGAATTACCCTAACGAGTTTTGCTAAACCTATAGAAAAGTTTGAGATGCTTATACTGGCGAACCAAAATTGGTATATATCTTTGGCACAAAAAGATGAAATAGCCTACACAAGCACTGTGATAGTGTGTTTGGAGGCCAAAACAAGCTCATATTATGATTTTGGCACCACAAAGCGAAGTTGTTTTGACCTCCTAATCAGCATGAGTATGCATACTAAATTTGTGCAATTCTGAGACCGTGATCGGAGGGGTATCAACCATGCCCTAGATGAAAGGACCACCTACTCTAGTACCAATTATTGGAGTTAGACATCTGCGAAAGGCTAGTCTCTACATAAGCAAGGACTTAGGGACCCTCCATGAAAGAGACTATACCTCAGTCACCAACAAGTGCATATAGTGGGGATTATGACACATTTAAATTATCAATCTGAGAAGTATTTTGAACCTAACCGAGTGTATGAGGGCGTGCATTTACACAATGGTCAATGAAGTGGAATAGCTAACATTGCATGCAGATGAGTGCAATTAGTCACATACATCATTTTCACAATTGGAAATGGTGTCATGATACATGAAACAACAATAAGCACAAAAATGGACTTTTCTCTCAGCTCTGAACTCCGAATCTAGTCAATAGCGAGCTTATTTTGAAGCCCTCAACGAGACACATCCAAGGCCAAAAATTGAGTTATGCAACTCACCTAGTCTCGCCACACTCCTTCTCAAGCTAGACACATTACAATCTTCAGAAAAGCAATGATATGGATAGAAAACACTTCCATGCACTCTATTCAAGCTACAAATAGACATGCAAGCTAACAAGCAAGGAGATATAGGAAGAAGAAGAAGCAAATTTGAGAATTTGAACCCTCCCCTTCTCTCAATGGCAAGAAAGTTTTTACAAAGAGTCACCAAATGACTTATATACATGTGCTCTAAAATTGGTCCTTTCACACAAGACACCAGACACTTTATTGAAAAAGCCTAAATTTCTACTATTTTACATGGGTAAAGTTACAAATCTCCTTGGATATGCATCTATATGACTCCTCTAGTGCATTTACATGAGTGGAGTATATTACAAGATAGATGTTTGAAAAAAATATATATGCCCATATTCGAAATATTTTGGTGGTCTTCTTTTTTCTTCTTTTTTCTTCTTTTTACTTTAAGGCACCATTATGAGCAATAAATACTTTCATTCACTTTCTAATCTTTTTGATTGTCGCCTATCAAAGGAGGTTAATCTTTCTGACATTGCACAAGATAACTACTTGAAGCTAAAAGGAAATAGAGTGATCTTGAAGTTAAAAAAAGGCTCTTGTAAACTTTTTGGTGAACTTGAAGATTTCCAAAATCTAACATCTGTTAATCTCATGTAGAGATGCGAAAGATATATGGAATTTTCTTCAAGGATATCTAACATGGACCTCTAGGGAATCCACCCCTAAGCCTACCACATTAATAGGTGTAACCTTGGGTGCACTGGAGGGATTCGTGCCTACCATACCTTTCTCATGCTTGACATGGCCGAATCTCTCATGAAAAATATTAATTGTTCCCACACTTGTCATGGCTATAAGACTAGACAACTCATATAGGTTGTTTCTCCTTATTCGGGTCCCCTTTACATTGTTGTTCTGGTCCAAAATCTTAGCTCCTATCTTGCTGAAAGAAACCTGATGACCCTAATCAATTATAGAATCTACTGAAAGTAAATTTTGTTTGCTTTTTGTAACATATAGCATATTTGAAAGCTTTCTAGTGTCCCTGTTATAGATAATCAAAGACACCGTACCTTTACCCTTAGTAAGACATCTTGCATTATTGCCTACCTTTACTAGGATGGGTTCCTCTAGAGGTTGTAGGGAATTGTAAAGGTCTTTTCTGATTATCATGTGACAAGAGGCACCAATGTCCAATACTCATGAGTCATTTGTAGCTAAATCTTTAGATGAAGAACGCATTTCCGCAATCCTAACAAACAACTCAAGCTCAGTTTTGGTAATGCTGGTAGACTCTTTTCGCTTACCACTTTTCGGAGAGCCACCCTTTTCCTCTACCTTCTTGATATGACACTCTTGGATTTTGTGGCCATTCTTCTTATGTGCAATGTATATGTGGAAATTCTTTACAAGATTTCTTCTAGAATTACAATTAGATAATTGCAAAAACAATATTTCAACCTTTTGTCTCCAATTCATTATGAATAATACTTTCCCTATAAATGAAATTTGATTGGATGATCATAATGGTAAGCGGATGATGGCTTAAGTGCATTCGGGTTTTAGTGACAATTAAATTTATGAAATTGACATTGAATCCATAAAATTAATGATTCACATATTTAAGTGTCTTACAAGATTCGGACATGAATCAAAAAGGTGAAAAGTTCATGTTAGTCTATTAGAATTGTAAAAATGGGGAGTCAAGGATCATTAAAAACATGAAGGTCATGATGTTTTCGCTATTTTCTCTATGTCTTTATGTCAATTGTGGGCCCAAATACCAACAATTGGTATCAAAGCAAGAAAAATTACTCCAAATAGAGAATTGGGCTACATATGGAAAAGTGAAATCTTCATGGGAGATGCAGATCAAGGTCAATTATATATATTCAACAAGATGTAATAGATGATGAAGCTGATCAATCTTGATGTTGAAGTTGGGTATATAATTGAAGGGAAGTCAAGTCGAGTAAGGGTCACAATAACCTTAGACGATTGTGGCAACAATCACTAAAATTCTTACATATTTGAGGACATAAAAATCTAATATATTGGTCATGTTGGAATCGCAAATTGAGCAAAAGACTTTGTAGAGAATGGAGATGTGTATGCAAGATTGGAAAGCATTTGTTCCATATGCACTTGATAAGTATTGTTCAATCTACTAGTAAACCTTCTAGTACTGCTTGTCATTTTTCACTCATCCATGCATGTGAGAGCTCACATGTTCAACTTGATGATCATGAAGGAAGAATTATGTGAGCAAGGAAGTGTAGTAGATCTACGTTTAAAACCTTACAATGGAAATTTAACACCTTCTTCTATAAGCTTGTGTGTTTGTTAGTTAAATGTAGATGAAAGCATATCATTTTAACTTGAGAGGCCTATCCAACCTTCATATTAGAGGAAGTATGTTTAAGCATACATTTCATCCATTCTAACATCTGTTTGTTCTCTCTATCCTTCCAAGTAGCACTTGGATGAGAAGAATATAGGATGTGTGATTTCTCCTTCTCATGTGTGTTATAGGAGTGCTCTTTCTCTTCAAGTCTCTTGTGTTTGCTAGTGCATACTTGGCATGATATTTGAAAACTACAAGTACATTAACTTCAAAAAATAATAACTAAATAATATATCAACTTGATATATTCGTGAAGTGCTATGTTAGGAGGGGATTGCTAGAAATATTGTGTTCTTGTGGCAAGCTTCCACTAGTGACCCCACCTATAGGTTATATGGCAACTCAAAGAACAAAAAATGATGGTCAAATCTTGATCAAAGAAAGTAAGAACAATTAAAAAATGGTAAACATGTGACAAAACCTTTTATTACATAATATTAAAGTAAACATGATATAACATTTAGCTATTGAATAGTAGTAATCATGTCAAATTCTAAACCCTAATTTTAGGTCAAAAAGTCAACCAACTTTGGAACGTAGCTCTGTAGAATTAGAAAGCAAGAGTTTTAATTAATCATAATAAAACACTGACAACATCATAAGAGATAAAAAAACCTAATAGCAAATAACATCCCATAAAATCTTGGCCCAAACTCCACTTTATTTCATGGAAGAGGGATTCTCAGCTTTTCAATAAAGCAAAAAGCATAGTGAGCATGTCCTATAAATTTTGGAGTTATGGGTAGCTAGTATCCCAATGCATATTCATTATGCTATCTTTAACTTGTCATACTTCATCATTGAAATGTATGCAATATAGTTAGATCTTGGATCCTTTGTCCCTCTCATATCTTGTCTATTCACAAATTTTTCTCTATTTTCTCTATGTATCTATATTAATCCTGGGCCTAAAAAGCAACACAACCTATTTTTGGGGAAAAATGTATTTATTGAGATTATCCCCCCACTTCCAAAAGGCTATACCAATCATAATTAGCTCTAATGGAAATGGATATATTCTTAATGGGCTCATGGATCTCTGAAAAACAAATTTCACCTTTTCATGCAGATATGAGCATCCATATGGTGACTTGGCCACTAGATCCCTACAAATATAACATGTTTCACTATTCTTCTAGGAGAGAAATTACATGTTAATTTTTCTACATGTCCCATTTCAAAAATCCTATATCCACTATCACGATTTCATAGACTTAAAAAATTATATATTCCTCTCCTATAAAACTACTTAACTTCTATCAAACATCTTTTTCCAAGTAGTAGTTTATGGCTTCTCCGGTGCTAACTATTGACTTAGTTGTTATGGTGATTGGGTAAATCATTCACTTTTCACTCCATGTTACTTCACTACATTGAAAATAAGTTTTGATCTATTGATGAGCCATTCTTGAACAATATACACTTCAGTGCTAAAAACACTTCTTAGTCGTTGTTTGAGGATTACAACATCCCAAATGGGTTATGTGGTTTCTATGCTTCATAATCTTCCACACAAAAATGGAGTATTCATTGTTCACCCCTTTTATAGGTAATTTCTATAACCGTTTGAGGATATTTAACTTATCATATTGTCTAATGCTCTATTCCAATTTAGTGGTGAATGGACTTTCCACACATCTTTTTGCAAATTATTTAAATCATTCTTGAGTTGAATATGCCATGCCTTTGTTGCTGAAAATAGTCGTTCTAATGCTTCTTAAATCTCCTTACTCATTCTGAAGTCTTGTATGTGCCCTATCATACTTGACTAAATATTTTTTGATAATATAAATATTACCTTTTTGTCATGCCCATGCCACCTCTGATATTCACAAATTTGTTGTGGTGTCTGATTTTGGTTAGGCAAGTCCGGTTGAGGTTCTAACCTACTAATTAATCCATGCAGATTTCTATCCATAAGGTATGCAGACATGCAAAAATGCCAATCTTGATAATTGGTTTTGCTCAAATTTTCTATTTGACTATTTCTCCATGCCATTATAGAAGAATGCATTGGTGAAGATCACTTCATTCGTGTTCCATCTTAAGCACATACCTCATGTATAGCAATTTTGATGCATCAACCAACTATGATACCAATTTAGAATATTAAATCTCTAAGGGGAGCACAAAATAAAATATGGAGGGATAATTAAAGCACTAAAGGAATGGACTATAACTAAAAATTTGTTCAACAACTTTTTTACAAAAGTAATGGATGCTAACTTAACGCACTAAAAGGAATGGTCAACTTTGAATGAGATGCATGATACCTGAAGTGCTAAAAGGATGGCCATAAAGGAAAACATTTTCGTAAAAAGAATGTGCAACAAAAATTGTTGTTAATCTGCACCAGATTTGATTTTTTGCTTTGGAACTTATGGCGGGATAGCACCTTATGGGCAATATGGAAATCCAGAAATTATGTTGTCCACAATGGGAGGTGCTCTACCTGCCTACATGCTCTGAACAAGGTTATTATTGCACTGGGTGAATTGAATGTGAAATGTATGCATGAAGCCCTAGATGATACCTTCTCTTTGACCAGTCATCTTGCCTCTACTCCCCCTGCTAAGTGGAGAGAATCCATGATGGAACTTTATTTTAACATCAGGTTTGAAATGATTTCTTGTCTCTAATGTCCTGAAAGTAGTGGGAGTATGATACTTTTCATCCATATTCGGATAATCCTTGTAATCTTCCTAGTGCCCATACTTGATACTTGTATGACTATGTAATGGCTGTGGCCACTGTGTTTTGTATGTCTTGAGCCCCTACTGGGTCTGGGGGTATTCTGCACTTTGTAGATTCATACTTACGATCACTAATTCACTTCTTACTATTCTCTCAAAACTTGTTGTTGACATTTCCATTGAGGAAAGCATCGATGTATTAGTCACTCCAAAAACAAAATGGAAAAGAATCATTTTTACTTATTTGTTAGACGAAAACTCTGATGGATATGTTTTTTTCACTAAAAAGGCTCTTTTGTGAAATCATTAGAGGAAATCCACAGCTGGCTTCATGTGTGCTATCATCAGTTATTTGAAGTTGAAAGTAACAATCTTGAATGTAGATGAATATAACTTTAAGTGCTCTCTCTCTCTCGTGTTCACAAACTGACGTGTACGGGCCCTCCATAACCTCACCGTACAGCCTCACTCACGAAGCGGGTACTTAATTTGTCGTTCAAGGTACTTATGCGTATATCATATCAAATACTTATCAGAGATGGCAATGGACAATACTGTGCAACATCGATGTAGAAGAACCAATAATACTCTGACTGATCGCATTTTACAACATGCCTTCAATCTCCACCCTTCAAACATGCAATGCGTTCTTAGACAAAGTACTTGAAATTCAAATCAAAATAAACGAGTTCCATAGTTAGAAGATATCATGGATCTCCTTCTTCTGTATGCAGCTAGCTTTTGAACCGATGCCATTTGTTCGCGAGACGTAAATTATGCAAAATTCTTTACAACATTTCTTCTAGAATTACTATTAGATCAATGCAAATTATATGTACAAATTCTTTACAAGATTTCTTCTAGAATTACAATTAGATCAATGAAAAAACAATATTTCAACCTTCTGTCGTGACTTCATAATGATTAATACGTCGACTATAAATGAATTATGATTGGAAGCTCATATTGTTTAGTGCATGTTGGCTAAAGTTCATTAGTGTTTATAGTAACAGTTAAATTTTTGAAATTGACATTCAATCTGTAAAATTAATGATGCACATATTTAAGTGTCTTACAAGATTCCGACATGCATCAAAAAGGCGAAAAGTGCATGTTAGTCTATTAGAATTGTAAAATGGGGAGTCAAGGATCATTAAAAAAAGAAACATTAAGGTCACGATCTTTTCTCGATTTCGTCTGTCTTTATGTCAACTATGGGCCTATCAAAGCAAGAAAAATTACTACACATAGAGAATTGGGCTACATGTAGAAAAGTGAAATCTTCATGGAAGATGTAGATAAAGGTCAATTATATATTCAAGAAGAATTAATAGATGAGGAAGCCGATTGCCCTTGATGTAGAAGTCAGGTATAGAATTGAAGGGAAGTCAACTCGAGTAAGGATCACAATGACCTTAGACGATTGCAGCTGCAATGACTACGATTGTCACATATTGGAGATGGTCAAAATATAACATACACACTCGTTATGTTGGAATTGCAAATTGATCAAAGGAGTTTGTAGAAAATGGAGATGCATATGCAAGATCGGAAAGCATTGCTTTCATATGGAGTTGATAAGTGTTGTTCAATCTACTACTAAACCTTCTAGTTCTCCTTGTCATTTGTCACTTATCCATGCATGTGGGAGCTCACATGTTTGACTTGGTGATCATGAAGGAAGAAGTATATGAGAAGGGAAGCGTAACACATCTACATTCAGAACCTTATGGTGCAAATTTAACACCTTCTTGTATAGGTTCATGTGTTTGTGAGTTAGGTGTAGATAAGAGCCTATCACTTTAACTTGATAGGCCTAGACAACTTGATAGTAGAGGAAGTATATTTAAGTATACATTCTATCCATTTCTAGCATGCTTTTGTTCCCTCTATCCTTCAAAGTAGCACTTTGTTGAGACGAACATATGATGTGTGAGTTCTGCTTCTCAAGTGTGTTATATAAGTGCTCTTTCTCTTCAAGTCTCTTTTGTGTGCTAGTGGATACTTGACGTGATATTTGAAAATTACAAGTACCTAAATTAAATATGTAATAACTAAATAATATACCAACTTGATATATTCACGTTCATAGGATGTATTCCACTAAGAGAGGAAGGTATGAAGGGCTTTGGTGTGCTGAACAAGAGGAGCAAGGAGGAGATGAACGGAGAGAGAAGAGATGAGAGATGCACATAGATGCATGGGAGCCTTGAAACCCACATAATGATCTCTCTTGAGGCAATGCACTATATATGAGGTATATATAAGAATATAGGGATAAGGTCACATGGTTGTTACATCCCCAACAATCTCCCACTTAAGGGTCAATGTGACCATAAGTTGTAACATATACAAAGAATGATGTAGGACTATACAATAATATACAAGAAGAGTCCGGATCTCAACCCATACGGATCAGCCTACACAATTTCCTCGAACAAGGTGTATTCATGCACCTCAAAATGTTCTCGACTCATAGTGACAAGAGTCGAGCTCACATATGACTGATACAAGAACTGATGAAGCTCTTACAAAGCTCCCACTCACTCTATGCCGATGTCAATCATTGAACGATTGACAACTCCAAGTGCAAATGCTCCAATAGCAACTACAATATCTGATATC
This sequence comes from Ceratopteris richardii, assembly GCA_020310875.1. Lineage (NCBI taxonomy): Eukaryota > Viridiplantae > Streptophyta > Polypodiopsida > Polypodiales > Pteridaceae > Ceratopteris > Ceratopteris richardii. The sequence goes on along the minus strand of CM035431.1, from coordinate 19,291,288 downwards.
GAGCATAACAACTCGTACATCAGACTCCCGAATGCTCAGAAAATGTGTGCTATCCTGGATAACCTAAGCATATCATCCATGCCTATATCCAAGGCATCCAAAGCACCATCATCAAGACCAACATGTCCTAACATATCTGTGTCAACATTTGGCATGAGCGAATCTAAGAATGACTACATGACCGCTGACTCGTCAACATCTAAATTAGTCATCCTCTCAACTAGGGATGTGTCTAGTTGTGCACCTAGAGAGCTAGTATGCTTTGGCATATATTGCGTACCATAAGAGCTATCTTGCTCTACCACACCAAGTGTGTCATCATGCTCCACATGAGCTAACTACACAACATCAACACCAAGATCAAACTCTATATGAGTATTATCACAATGCTCTACATGAGCATCCACATCATGCTCTAAAGCATCCAAGCGATCATCCAAAGTGTGCTCTGTATGAGCATCTATATAATCCACAAAATCATGCTTTACATAAGCAACATGAGCATCCAAAATATGCTCTGTATGTGCATTCATCTGAGCATCTGAATCTTGCAATATGTGTGCATCATGTGTTGAATACTAGGTGAAGGATGCATAGAAGTGACCCAAAGAACTTCTTATATAGCTTTGTATATCTCTCCAAAAGCTCTTCAAAAGCACAATAAAGCTAATCGTAATATGATCACATTGTAGCGATCGTATTATGATTAGCTTTATTGTGCTTTTGAAGGAGCTTTTGGAGAGATATACAAAGCTATATAAGAAGTTCTTTGGGTCACTTCTATGCATCCTTCACCTAGTATTCAACACAAGCTTGGAGCTTGGACCTCAAAAGAGGTGGTGTTTCTTCTAGCACATGGGGCAGCCATGGTGCTAACTTGGAGCATGTTGAGGAGGAGCTATGGAGTTCTTCTTAATGATTCTTATTGGAGAAGATGAAGGGTGTGCTCACACTCTATCTCATGGAGAGGAGGTTATCTCTTGTTCATGGAAAGAGGACTTGGTCATTAGCAGCTTGATGGTGAGGATCGGCCATCTACATGTTGTAGTTGAAGATTATCTTCTACAAGAGGATGTCGGGCTACTTCAAAGACATTGGATGGTGGTTAACATAAGATTTACATCTTATGTTAAGGATTCAGGTACATATTCTCTTTATGCACACAGGCACCACTTGAATTTTATGGAGGCAGCAGCATTCATATCAGGAGGAGTGCTATTCGGCATAGGTACAAGAGAATCAATACGTATATGCTTTATGCATTTGAATGAGGTGTTTGAGAAAGTGTGTTCACATGAGTTTGAGGATTTCTAGCAGCAAACTTGTTAGCATTCTTTGCTACTTTTTAAGTATGTGATCTTTTCACACACGTATCTAACTAAGGGTCTTCCATAGCCTAAGATTAGATGAGGGTTTGCTGATTATCAGTTTCACACTGATTCTTCCTCTTTCAGTCACTCATATTCACTCTTCTATAACCTATTAGGTCACACATCTCATGTATATTCAGATTTCTGCCCATACATCTGAATATGTTGTTACATTTGTACATTCATTCATTCATCTATTTCTCATCACATAGAGTGGTTGAGAGTTCTGCTCCCACATTGTACATTAAACATTGGTATATATGATGCTATGAGTAAGCGATGGCTTATGTAACACCTTACGCATGTCGTCTATTCTTTCTCTATCTTTGTCTCATCATCTGTATGATTAAGTTGTGGTATGTTCATGTTTTGTCAATATTGAAAGGTTTCTAGATTCTATGTTGTATATGCTGGACCTATGGAACCATGGACCTGTGATATGAGCCAAGGGCCTACCTCATTTCCAACATTTGGTATCAGAGCTATAAGGTTTTGGTTTCAAAGCTTTAGGACTTTTGCATCAATGCATTAAGGCTCATTCAGATTCCCAGGTTTTCCAGAATTCCAGGTTTACAACATATGATTTTAAGAGCATTTTCTAACATTTGACATTTGACATACACACTTAATCTAGATGAGTAGAGATTTGAGAGTTAGACAATTCAGTCATATGTGTATTCATCAGTGTGGAGTATGAAGTTGATGATCTGTTAGTAGCCGAATATTTTTGGAAGAGTATACAAATACTTTACAAAAGTATTATTTGAAGACCCAGACTTGATGAAGAGAAGACTACTTCAAATTCAAGGAAGAACAATGGTTTAGTGAATATGAAGGAATCAGATCAACATCAAATCACAGGTATCAATTTTTACTATTAGATTATCATTTGCAGGTCGTGTCTTAGAAGAGCAGTTATGAAGAGATTTGAAGGATTCAAGGAATGCTTTTATGCACTTTGAGTCTTTTGAAAGTTAAAGGCTACATCAAAACAGGTATCTAGAAGTTTTTCTAGAGAGTTTTGAGAGATCTCTTTCATGGCAAGAAGGCTCATCTAAGAAGACAAATGTGAAGATGGGATGAGTTTTTCAACCAATTTTGTGTTGTAAGTTAGTTGGATATCAAGGTACAAATGTGATCTAGAGACAGTAACTCTAGAAGGGTAATTCATCATTCCTACAAAATATTGGTGAATTTAGTCATTTCAGACATTTGAATCAGGATTTTGATTCAGAGATATGAGGAGATGATAAAACATGTTTCTATATTCAACTTCCATTTGTATACCATGTTTGTTTTATCTCTTACTCTTAACATTAGAGAAAGAGAAAAGAATCATTTGAAGAAGTCAAGAGTGATTGCTACTTCAAGATGAAGATAACAAAAGGTATGGAAGAGAAGTTTGAAGATGTTGACATCATCAGATGGAAGAAAGATGCAGAAGAAGAAAGTCCATCATTTCCAAAAGAAAAGTCAGGCTTCCTTTTCTCATATACTTTCCATATATTTTCCTATTTTATCCTCTACACCCCAAAGACAAGTCTACGAGAACATCTTGTTTAAAGAAGAAGCAGTTTCTTGTTTTGCATTACACTTGGTCATGATTTAGTAGATTTGACAAAGAGTTGCATTGAGAGAAAGAAAAGCAGCAGATATATGTTTTGACTCATATGTATATGAGTTATGTTTTAGTTGAAGCTTTTAAGCAGGCAACTTATATGTTCCCTCAAAGAATTCTTGGAGTGTCAATACAGAGCTACTTGGTATATGACAAGTTGTAGAGAAATATTTTTCTTCTTTATCGAACTCTCTTAAGGTAAAAGAGTTTTTTGTAGCAGATGTTGAAGACTTGGGTTGAGGTTTTATGTTTGGAAAAGTTACCTCATATTCAGTATTTTCAGAAAACTTTAGAAAATTCAGATTTGTTGATGTACAAGTCAATGAAGAATCTACTTTCGATGATTGTCTTGATTTTTTGGATACATTCTTGTATTCAAAAAGGTGTTCCATCAGATCTTATCACTTGATTAAGAAGTGAAGTTAGCCAAAAGAAAGTCAAGCAGGTACTGTCACATTTCACCCGGGTAAAATATGAAAGTTATGAAGTATCAACTTGCAGCTTTTGGAGTTCTAAAGGTGAGAAGTTTGTCAACTTATGTTTCAAGAAGGATTTGCACATTCTTGGGAAGGATTTGTTTGGAGAAACGTTTTACAGCTTTTTGAGAAGCATGGACACTTAGAGACATTTAGGTAATAAATCAAACATTCAGTCATGAAGGTTTGATAAGAGCAGATTCTACATAGGAGAGATCATTGATCTTGGATAGATCTTGTATGATCTTGATTATTTATGAGTCAGTTGTCTATCCTTTGTTTGTGAAGATTCTTAGCATTGGAAGAAGTAAGTAAAAAATTCAGATTCTATCAGATTTGTGTTGTAATGAGATAGAAGAAGATACTTGTTATGTTACACAAGGTTATGAACCCTAAAGTGCTTTAAGCAAGGTTTTTTGTTATATAAATCAGCTAACCTTATTCTAGATTTTGGGAAGCTGAGAAGTAAACAGTGAAAGCCATTAGCATCTCCAGTGCTAATAAAAAGGGTTCAGAAATTTTGTTTCAGATACAGGTATTGGTCACTAAAGATCAGATTTATGAAGAAGGACATCCAAGATTTCATAAAGTCTGATATAATTTGAAGAGTACTGGATACTAGTGTTAAGTCATCCAGGGCGTGATGAAACATGAAGACTTATTTTCAGCCATATATGAAAGAATGCACAGTCATACCTATAGGTATTCCTATATTTCCTTTGTGAGGTTCTCTTTATGTTCTAGCTTTGTAAGAAGAAGGAAGAAGAAGAATGTTTGGAGAAAGTTCCTGTTAGGATGTTCCTGTTCAGGAGAAGGTTCCAGAGTTCTATTGAAGAGAAGCTTGATATTTGAGAGAGGTATTTTCAGAAGTGCGCACATATATGTTTATACCAGGTTCTGAAGGAAAGAGGTATGAAAGACTTACAGTTTGAACAAGCACGAAGACATGATGACATCATAGATTTTTTTTATGAGACTCATATTTCAGTTGATTTCAATTGAGTTGAGCTGATTTGACTTGAGTACAGTCAGAGATGAACCAGTAGTGTTCATAATACACTAAGTTGTGAGCTCTCAGTCACAGGTTCCACGATTCAATTCTTGATTATGTTTAGTGTATTTACATAACACAGCAGAAGTACATTGAGAAACATTTGTCGTAAGGTAAATGCAAATATGTGGATCCTAGTGTATGTTTTCAGGTTTATGAAGACATGAGATAGCAGGTTCGGAGATAGTTCATGCTATATTTGTTGTCAAGCAGTGATTGCTTGATGTGTACACTACTAGATATCTAGTTTGCATATTTTCTCAAGTATTATGGTTCATATTCAACAAGTTCAGATTTTTGAAGGAAAGTCAAATTCAGTTTTGACGACGCCTTTTAAAGAAAAGGTTTAAAGGTCAGTTCGGGATTACCAGCTTGAAGCTTGTGATAGTTTGCAGCTTATGAAGTTTGCATATCCAGTCCAGGTTGTACCATTGTGACATTGAAGGGGGGATTGTTGGAAAACAATGTCCCAATAGTCCACATAGCTAACACGATACAGTTACTATAGCTATTCTCTTTAGTGCTTCTACAAGAAAAACGGGTTGGCGGAGTGGCTACGCTGTTCGCCTCTCAAATTGCCCACCTAAGTTCGATTCCCCTTGCCCGCAGCACGCGAAGCTTTTATTTTACTATCATGCTTTATTGTGATTTCAAAGGAGCTTTTGGAGATATATACAAAGCTATATAAGAAGTTCTTTGGGTCACTTCTATGCATCCTTCACCTAGTATTCAACACAAGCTTGGAGCTTGGACCTCAGTAGAGGTGGTATTTCTTCTAGCACATGGGCCAGCCATGGTGCTAACTTGAAGCATGTTGAGGAGCAGCCATGGAGTTCTTCTTAATGATTCTTCTTGGAGAAGATGAAGGGTGTGCTCACACTCTAGCTCATGGTGAGGAGGTTATCTCTTGTTCATGGCAAGAAGACTTGGTCACTAGCAGCTTGATGGTGAGGATCGGCCATCTACATGTTGTAGTTGAAGATTATCTTCTACAAGAGGATGTCGGGATACTTCAAAGACATTGGATGGTGGTTAACATAAGATTTACATCTTATGTTAAGGATTCACGTACATATTCTCTTTATGCACACATGTACTACTTGAATTTTATGGAGGCAGTAGCATTCATATCTGGAGGAGTCCTATTCGGCATAGGTACAAGAGAATTAGTACGTATATGCTTTATGCATATTTGAATGAGGTGTTTGAGAAAGTGTGTTCACATGAGTTTGAGGATTTTTGGCAGCAAACTTGTTAGCATTCTTTGCTACTTTTTAAGTATGTGATCTTTTCACACACATATCTAACTTAGGGTCTTCCATAGCCTAAGGTTAGATGAGGGTTTGTTGATTATCAGTTTCACATTGATCCTTCCTCTTTCAGTCATTCATATTCACTCTTCTATAACCTATTAGGTCACACATCTCATGTATATTCAGATTTTTGCCCATACATCTGAATATGTTGTTACATTTTTACATTCACTCATTCATCTATTTCTCATCACATAAAGTGGTTGAGAATTTGCTCCCACATTGTATATTAAACATTGGTATATATGATACTATGAGTAAGCGATGGCTTATGTAACACCTTACACATGTCATCTATTCTTTCTCTATCTTTGTCTCATCATCTGTATGATTAAGTTGTGGTATGTTCATGTTTTATCAATATTGAAAGATTGCTAGATTCTACGTTGTAGATGTTGGACCTATGGAACCATGGACCTGTGATATGAGCCAAGGGCCTACCTCATTTCCAACATCATGAATGTATAGACCTACATGTAGGTAGACAAACTGAGACATGATGAGTCTCACATCATACGTAAGGCTGAAATCTCACCAAGATGAGATTGTCTCTTACATGAAGCACCTCCAGTGGATACTTGTGCCTAATCCTAGCACCTCTAACAAGCATAAGCTGTCCCAACTATAATTGAAGATGATGCTCACCAAGGAATGCATAATATGTTCTCTCTTGTAAGTGAGTAACTAAAATCAAGCTCATAGGGAATTAAGGCACATAGCATACATGTATGAGTATAAGTGATGCTCCACTAGGTAGCATAAGGCATACATCTCCTGCACCCTCAATGTCATATGTCATACCATAAGTCATGTGCACACATCCACGATTCTCAATTGAGAATCGATAAAACCACTCATGATATGGAGTAACATGGAAACTGGCTAATGTATCAAGCAACCAAGCCATGTGTGTTTCATCCAATGAACAAGAGGAATCCTGAGATGAACCATAGGAGAAAGTGATATAACCATCACTAGCATAATCAATTGCCATAGTCTATCCTCAAACCACTATGTGACTCATTTATGGGGGGATATCTCACTAGATCATAGGAGATCTCTTAGTAGACATTTCCTTAGGATTGGGAGTAATCCTACATATTTTTAAGAACATTTATTCTTCCAATAGAGAATGTGATGGGTGATTTTATCACCAATGATATCACATACTCACTCTATAGTTTTCATGAAGGATAATTCCACTACTATGGATGGATCATATAGATCCATGTATGGAAGATTCATAGCAAAGATAGCTTCTTTAGTATGGATACATATTTGCTCGTTAGGGTATCATGTCATATCATTGCTAAACCTAAGAAGGGCATTGACCCTTAGAAGGAAATGATTTTCTCCACCCTTCATTACATACACCTTCATTATTTATGGGAGATTGGTTCTCCATATTCATGGGAATGTATGTCACATGAGGGATTATGCATCAGTTATGGAAGAAGGAGGAAACGAATTCATAAATTTATCTTTAAAGGCAAGGAGAAAGTGCATGGATTTAGCTTAGAGGTATCACTTTATCTCTTATTCCTTAAAAGAGAAAAAAAGAATAGAAAACATAATTTCTTCCTAGGAGAAGAATAGAGTATGTTTTCAATTAGCAAGAAGAGATGTTTAGAAAACTTTCTTAGTCTACATTTCAAGGGAATTCATTTATTCTACTTTCTGGTGTAATTTTCCTTCACATGGGATTTCGATTCTCCAGCATTTTTGAAGGAAAAAAACATGGAGAACATATGTGCATGTTCTCACTTATGGATGAGTAGAGCAATTGGATTCAAGAGGACCTCTTTCAAAAGGGAATGGGAGAGTCGAATAGGTTCCACTACTGAAGCCCTTTTCCTTAAATGAGATTAGAGAGAGAGAAAGAGGGTTTTCTTCTCTCTCAATTAGATTGTCTAGATAGGAGTCACACTCTTCTATCAAAGACAAGGGAGAGACTAGTTAATCATGATGGTTGGATTGAGTCTTACATGGAGACTTTAGAGAGAAGTAGTTATGATATTTTCAAATTATGATGGTCCTTGACTAGATGAGATGATCTAGTTACTGACATTACTGAAACTAGGAATAGAGTAATGAATCTTTTCTTTTGCATTTCTAGGAGATAGAGATATATCTAACTTATTGGGTGAAATATTTTGATAGCGATGGACCTCAAAGGAATCTCCTTCTCGGGAGCTCCACAATGATACCCTCGATGTAGAAAACCTACATCTTGATGCCACACATAGTACTCGCATAGACCCTACAGAATACCTAGAAAACATAGTACATCGAGAGCATGAACATAGATTTCTTAGGTGTTACAAATGCGGCCAAACGTATAGTCTATGGCTGACTAGGCCACTATATATTTTATTAAAGAACATATACAAAAGTGTGTGATCGCCATTTGGCCTTTCAAATGGACAATAACAATAACATTTCGTTACCAAAATCTTAGTTTGGGTTTCACCATGAGGATGATGATTGAATATCAATTAGGAGAATGGGTATTTAGGGATTATGTAAATCTAAAAAGGAACGAGTTTTGCATTCATATGGAAAACTATAGGGAAGAGAAAATGATAGAGTTTTCATAGTGCCTATATATGCTCTTCCAAGAGACCTTAGTCCAAAAGTGACGGATGACAAACCAAAGACTTCTTGGTTAGTGGGATGTAGAAATTCATTTTAATATCAAGAGATTTCTTTATGAGAGCTAGGATGATGGATATGAATAGATCACAAGGATGGTTTAGCTAAAGACTATGACTTGTGAGTACACTCAAGGTTAGGAAGACCTAGAGTGCAATGAAGGCAAGTCTATCATCTTAGTTCTAGAAAGGTTTGGAGTTAGTTTTCTTATGGGACTTTGTTTTATAATCAAAGGATTCTATGGTTTATTATGTTCATTATTGTATGGTCAAGACTATAAGCTTGGCACCTTACATTTATTTTTCATGTTGTTACTACATAGAGGATATTATTTGGGCTTAGATTATTCTCATGATGTTATATGATATGGGAGTGATAGTTTGGAAACTATGTACACATGGGAGATAGTAGGCACCATGTAGACATTTCCCACCTTTAATATGATCTTTTATGAGATTTATTAAGGGAAGGATTCAAGGAAATAACACACAAAGATGATCATTTAAAATTTGTACATGAAGCTCATGGAATGCCTAAATTATTTATATAGCTTAAGTTTGGAGGATGAGAATGTTTTCTAGGTGTGAAGAATGCTATGACATGAGGATCCGATAGGTTCAGAGATTTGAGATCGGACATCATTTGGTCATTCAAGTATTGGGCAGAAGTCTTGAGAGTAGACTTAAGCAAAGATCCTTGGCCTAGTGGTTATGTCATATAGATGAGAAGGATGAGGTCTTGGGTTCAAGTCCTATGAGAGATGTGGGAGACACTACAACAGATCGATGGTATACCGAGGTTTTTACCGAGGAAAATGAACGCGGCAAGACACACGGAGAAGATGATGGTTGGAATAGCTCTCTCTATTGATCCATGAACTGAACTGAAGAAGGAGCTGAATAATATCCCTAAGTACAAAGTACCACCACATATGAGAGTATCAAGTATGTGGTAACATGGGGAATAAACCTCTAGCCAGCACTAGAGTAAAAAGTGCCCATGTATAGGGAAAAGGTTCACATCAAAGCTACTCAAGGAACACATAAGTGTAACAAACCCCCTTGGAGCGAATGATGTGAACACATACAGGGAGTGACAGATCAGCCCCCACAAGGTAACAAGCCTAAAGCTTTGCGAAAAGCTTCCAACTTTTCCCATGGAAGAGCTTTGGTGAATATGCCTGCCACATTATCTTGTGTAGGCACATATACCAAATCAATATCTCCTGCATGAAGGCGCTCTCTCACATAGTGATAATGCACCTCAATATGTTTGGTCCGTGCATGAAACACTGGGTTTCGTGCAACAGCCAAAGCACTCTAACTATCTATGAGAATATGCGTAGCAGCATCAATCTCAATGCAAAGATCCATCAATAGGCATCTCGGCCATATACACTCCACTCTCGCTGTGAAAACTGCCTTGTACTCAGCTTCACAACTCGATGTCGCCACTGTAGGTTGCTTCTTACTCAACCAAGATATGCATGAGTCTCCAAGGAAAAAGCAATTACCACTAGTGGACACTCGAGTATCATAACAACCAGCCCAATCACTATTTGTAAAAGCATGCAAGCATGGCTGAACATCTCTTCCATAAAAGAGACCTAAGCTCAAAGTGCCTCAAAGATATCTGAACACACGTTTCACTGCTTGCCAATGCTTAGTGCCAGGGCTATGCATGAATCGACTCAACTGGGAAACTGCATACTGTATATCCGTCCTTGTGTTGCATGCATATATAAGACATCCCACAGCTTGCTGATAAAGAGAAGCATCAAATGCATCACTGGAATCCTCAACCGAGAACCTGAATCCTGTCTCAACTGGCGTGGAAACTGGCTTACAATCCTCAAAGTCAAAACGATGAAGTAGTTTCTCAACATACTTTGCTTGATGCATAACAATTCCCCCCTCAATGGATACAAACTGGATGCCAAGATAGTAGCTCAAAAGACCCAAGATAAGTGACATCAAAAGTATGCTGCAAATCAGCCATAAGAATGTCAAGTTTTGCATCACATGACCCAGTCAAGAGTATGTCATCGACATAAAGAACAAGCACTATAAGATCAGCCCCATTTTTGCGTACATAGAGTGTGCTTTCAATCGGACTACATGTGAAGCCAAGAGCAATCAAGTGCGTATGTATTTTGTCATACCATGCACGTGGAGCTTGCTTGAGACCATACAAGGCTTTATGCAAGTAACAAACCATATGATCTTTCCTTTCATAGCAAATCCAGGAGGTTGCTTCACATAGACTTCTTCTTGCAAATCACCATTCGAGAAGGTTGTTTTTATGTCCAGCAGATGCACTTTCCAACCTCGATGGGCAGCCAATGCAACCACGGTATGAATGGTAGTCATGCGTGAACTAGGTGCAAAAGTTTCCTCATAGTCAATGTCATATTGCTCCACATATCTTTTGGCAACCAATCTAGCTTTGTAGCGATCAATGCTACCATCAGATTTTCTCTTAATCTTATAAACCCACTTTGTACCAATGGCATTCTTTCCTTTTGGCAATTCACATAACTCCCAAGTACCATTCCTATGTATGGAATCCATTTCTGGTTGCATAGCACTCATCCATTGTGGATCGTCACATGCATCTTCAAAAGAAAGTGGCTCTTCATTACATGCTGTAGCAGTAAGAGAATAATCCACAAAATTACTTGATGCATGGTGAGAGCTTGATCTTGTTCTACCAAGTAAAGGTGCACTCAATTTGCTGTCCTGCAAAGTTTGTTTCAACCACTTTGGCATAGATTGTGCACTCTTGATAGAAATGCGTTCATTATGTAAAACATCTTCAATATGTACATCATGCGTGGGCTGAATTTCGTGCTCAGTTTCAGCCATATTTGGATGCAAATGTTCAACCATATGTGGCTGAAAATTTCCAATAGCTTTGGCAATTTTTGGCTGAATTTTTTCAGCCATGTTTGGCTGGAAATTCTCTGCATTTTCAGCCCTATTTGGCTAGAATTTTTCAGCCCTTTGAACCTCAAGTGGCTGGTCTACATGGCCATAGTCAAACACACCATTTTGGAACAAAGGCATGAGTGTATCGAACACATCTTGTGAGCTAACTGTTGGCAGTTTTTTGCATTCAAGTAGAGGAAAAACTGAATTTTCAGCAAATACCACATCTCGACTCACAATAATTGTGTTCTTCAATGGATGGTACAACCGATATCCCTTACTTTCAGCACTATAACCAACAAATATACATTTCTTTGCCTTGTCATCAAGTTTGTGACGTTGTTGTGATGCCACAAGAGCATAAGCCAAACAACCAAACACACACATATGACTAACCATAGGCTTATGACCATTCCAAACCTCATAAGGATTTGATGACTCTCAATGCTTTTGTAGGGTAGCGATTCAACACATAGTTTGCACACATGACCGCTTCCATCCAAAACTTATGAGGAAGATGCTTTCCTTTAACCATACATCGTGCCATTTCAAGTAGAGTTCTACTTTTACGCTCAGCAACACCATTTTGTTGAGGTGTATATGGCACCGTACATTGATGTGAAATACCTCTTTCATGAAGAAAAGCATTAAACTCATGTGACATGTATTCACCACCACGATCCGTGCGTAGAGTCAAAAGGTTTTGTGAAGAAAAATTTTCAGCCATAGCTAAAAATGCTTTGAAGCAAGAAAATACCTCATTCTTTTCTTTCATAGGATACACCCATGTATGGCGAGTAGCATCATCAATGAAGGTAACAAAATATACATGCTTCCCAAAAGATGGAGTCTTGACCGGACCACATACATCACTATGAACAAGTTGCAATTTTCTTGTAGTGTGTGTGTGACTATCTTTTGGAAAAGAAGCACGATGCATTTTTCCAAGAATGCAACCTTCACATGCATGCTTTTCAATGGACTCAAGTGTAGGCAAGCCAATAACCATGTCCTTCTTTTGCAAGTAGAGCAAACTATTGAAGTTTAAATGACCAAAACGAGCATGCCAAAGCTCCATTTCAGCCATGGAAGAAGTATGAGCAACTAAGGCATTGGAGGCAGCCCTCTTGTATGTATCCATGCGATACAAACCATTACATAATGTACCGGACATCACGATAACATCGCCATTGCTGAAATCATGAACCATACACTTATCATGAACAAAGTGTACATGAAGTCCATCTTTGGCAATTAACGGAACTGAAATTAAGTTCCGTTAATTGCAGTCGTAAGCTCAATTTCTCCTACTCCAATGATAGGATAAGAGGCATTGTTTGCACACACCACATGTCCTCCTTTAGGTGCATCTTTCAAAGAGGCAAAAAATCTTTTGCATGATTTTATGTGCTTTAAAGCACCACTATCAAAGAACCAATCCGAATCAGCCTCACTCACAACCATACATTTAGAATGTAAAGAAGCATCATAATGACATGTAACAACACATGCCCAAAAATCTTGAGCCATGTTAACTTCATCATTCTTTGCATTTGCTGAATTTTCAGCAATAGACATGCCCGATTCCTTCTTCTTTTCATTGCGTTTAGCAAGCTTTCTACACTCATCAATAGTATGACCAGACTTCCGGCAATATTTGCATCTCTTCTTCTTTTGCAAATCACCATCATTAGAGGAATGAGTGGAAGAGGAAGCTTGAGGCTTTGGTTCTGATGAACCAAAAGCTCAACCATACTTGCTTTTCCCCTTTTGTGAGATAGCAAGTGCTTGCGTTCCTTCGATCAAACCACTCCTATTCACTCTAGATTGCTCTTCTTGTAAAAGAAGAGACACAACCTCATCAAATGCATACATATTAGGATTTCCTTTTGCAACCAAACGAGGTGTAGTAGCAAAGCTTTGAAAAGATTCTAGTAATCCTTTCAACAATGTAGAAATGAGTGATGCATCCAGAATGATCTCATCTATGTTTGCCAATTGCTCTTTCAAGTCCTTGATGCGTGTCACATACACATCCACTGACTCATTTTCAGCCATTCATACATCCTCAAGTTGCCTCCTCAAGTATGCAACACGTGCTTCATTACGCACGGCATACAAAGAAGCAAGAGTATCCCATGTCTGTCGTGATGTAGAACATGACCGAATGTGTGGAACTATATCACGCTTAACTAAAAGCGCAATCAAAGCATGAGCTTGAGCATCTTTTCCATCCCATCTGAGCTGCTCCTGTGTAGGTGGAGAAGGAGAAACCACTGTACTCGAAGAAGAAGCTCCATCTGTGACAGTAGACTGTGAAGTAGAAGCACCTGTCGGTCTTCGATCTACATCTGCCACTATGTTCCAAAGTTGTTTTGCAACAAGAACGTGCTTCATCATGTAAGACCACATCGGATAGTTGGTCCCATCAAGCTTATCTTCAGCTTGAAGCATGCCAAACAAGTCATTGCTGCCTGCCATTTCACTAAGGAACAAGAATGTGACAAAATCTTCACTTCGACGAAAACTGAAATGAGTGCTGAAATTTCAGCTCACAAACCGTCACTCTGATTGTGATTCTGACTGCACGAATGGCTTCGAAATAGGGGTAAAACCCGAGCGCACCTGGTGGAAATGTTTTCGGGCTGTTGAAATTCACACTTCTATGCTCCGAAGTCGATTTGCACTCTTAAAGTGCACGCGCGCCACGACGCGAAAAACCGAAACTTGAGAAGAAGTTGAACCTGCTTTGATACCACTGTTGGCTGTGTGTAGAAGTGCGAGAGACACACAAGAAGAACACACAAGGAGCAAAAATGCAGCAAGACACACGGAGAAGACGATGGCTGGAATAGCTCTCTCTATTGATCGATGAACTAAACTGAAGTAGGAGTTGAATAATATCCCTAAGTAAAAAGTACCACCACATATGAGAGTATCAAGTATGTGGTAACATGGGGAAAAAACCTCTAGCCAACACTAGAGTAAAAAGTGCCCATGTATAGGGAAAAGGTTCACATCAAAGCTACTCAAGGAACACATAAGTGTAACAAGATCGGACATCATTTGGTCATTCAAGTATTGGGCATAAGTCTTGAGAGTAGACTTAAGCAAAGATCCTTGGCCTAGTGGTTATGTCATATAGATGAGAAGGACGAGGTCATGGGTTCAAGTCCTATGAGAGATGTGGGAGACACTACCACAGATCGATGGTATACCGAGGTTTTTACCGAGGAAAATGAATGCGGCTTTATTTGCCGCGACGCTGGTGTAAAGGTCGGTCTCCGCATCGGTACCAAAGAGTAGGTATAGGCGTCGGTCTAGACGTCGGTAAAAGCATCGGTATATGCGTCGGTATAAACGTCGGTATACGCGTCCGTAATTGGTTTCTGCTGCATCGCCTCCTGGGTGTACCGACGGTTATTCCGATGACACTACTGGGAGTACCGTCGCTTATACCGACGACCATACCTGCAAATTTTTTTTTGGGCAAGATGTTTTGTCTTTTGCTACAACAACATTACCATGATGTTGCTGAACAAAAGACAATACACTCTGCCCAAAAAAAACCGAGTACATGTGATGTGTACTCTAATGACAACCGAAATATGATTTCATGAAACAGAGTATTATTGTACACAAAAGAGATCGATAATCAGAATGAACAATGAACCATGTACAAAAGAATTTATATATTTCAATAATGAAGCATGTACAAGAGTGTGGCAAACCACTATTATATATGACGCTTTTACAAAATGTGGCAAAACAATGTATTGCCATATGGAAATCAAATACAAAATATTGGTCTTCCACTGCCATACACATGCAAAGAACGTTCCATATCAACAGTCCTGCAACAAAGAACAATAATGGAATGAGATAAATTCACATGAAAATTACAAACAAGTAAAAACCAAGTTTATAAATTAATTACCTCATCGCAAATGCTCCCATGAAACTACCGCACCGCGTCCCTGCAAGTCCTGCAATAGTGCAGTCAACCCATGACTATATCCATAAGACTCCTCCGATCGTGTTGGAGGACGACCCATTGCCAGCTCCTGAAACAATTATAAAAAGATTAGAGAAATATATATGAGAAATTTAACACAAATAAATTCTATAAATGAAATGGTACTTACAAACTCATGACGCATCGTGTCATATCCGCCGCTGCCCAAATGTGACGGTCCAATCATGTCTAGACGTGTGGCTGCGGCATTTCGCTGTTGGCGATATCGATCAGGAGTCTGCTACTGCTCATCACGAATCATGTCCCACTCCTTAGCATCTAACCACATAGGCTTTGGTAAGCCTTCTCTGAATGCATCACGAGCCTCGGATCGTCGATGCGACATGACCTCACGTGCGGTATGCAGAATCCACTCGGAACTGACAATCAATTGTTCATCGGCTGGTCGGAACTCCTGGTAAATCGTCTGTGTGATATAATTCTTCCGATATTTATCTTGTTCAATCCATTTCCGCATGATGGAGTGTCCAAACTGGATGGAGCAAAGCTGTCGTATGCGTGCACGCATTGCTTTGCCAGCCGCATCCATCACTGGAGCTCCATCTTGGATACTATACACCTTGGAGTCATCATGTTCATGAGCACCCCAAGGTGTACGTGGTGTACTGCGTCGTGTACTTCGTGGTGTACTGCGTGGCGTACCTACATCTGAGGTACTCGTCCTAGGAGTAGAAGCGGGCGACACAATGTCGGTCGCACTGCCTCCACAACAACCGCCTCCTCCGCCTCCAGACCTACCTATAGATCCACTCCTAGAACCTCCTGCTCCAGAGCGTGACCTCGATCTACGAGACGGGCCAGACCCTGTATCGTGCTGAGGTGTCGAACGCACATGTCTACTAGTAGATCCAGTAGGAGATGGCTGCAAAGATGGTCGTGGTGGAGTCACAAAACTAAGAGACATACCTCCTACGGGAGTAGCACCACCCTCAAGAGTGACACCTATTTTTATATATTTAATTACATATATTTAATTAAATTATTTAAAACACTAGTTCTTTTTATATTTATTTATGTATATAATTATCTTATTTTATATATATATTTATTTATATATTCAGATTTTTTTCCTTACGTACTCCTATTTTTATATATTTAATTTTATATATTTAATTATATATATTTAATTAAAACCCTAATCTTAAAATTCTAGATCTGAAATACTAAACCCTAAAACCCTAATCTTAAATATGTAGACCTAAAATATGTATATTTCTGTATACATGTGTATATACATGTATATATGTATTACATGTGCATGTGTATGTGTGCATATATCTTATGTAGGTGTTATAAACCTAAAACGCTAATCTTAAAGATTTAAATATAAAATATGTATATTTTTGTAAGCATGTGTATCTACATGTATGTATGTATTATATGTATATGTGCGTTTGTGTATATATGTAATCTATGTATTAAAATCCTAAAACCCTAATCAGAAAGACTTAAAGTTAAATATGAAATACTAAACCCTAAAACCCTAATCTTAAATATGTAGACCTAAAATATGTATATTTCTGTATACATGTGTATATACATGTATATATGTATTACATGTGCATGTGTATGTGTGCATATATCTTATGTAGGTGTTATAACCCTAAAACCCTAATCTTAAAGATTTAAATCTAAAATATGTATATTTTTGTATGCATGTGTATCTACATGTATGTATGTATTATATGTATATGTGTGCTTACCTCCTCTGCCCCTGCCTCTCGAAGATCTACCTCTCCCTGCATAATTAGCTTGGGAGGTAGAGCCTTCTTCTTCTTGCTTCTTCCCTTTACCTTTATCCTTAACTTTCTTATCAGTGTATAAGGCAGAGGGGTTGTTACCATTTGATTGCTCTCCATTCTTTGTAAGCTTTGCTTCATGTGTGAAGAGTTGACCAATCAGGGTTGTTAGATCAGGAGCATGTATGTCCATGTATAGGTCCATTGTTGTGGTAAAGCTCTCCCATTTGTCATCAGCCTTTAGTCCATTGATTACTTGTCTTACTATTTGTTCCTCTTCAATCTCCTCTCCAATACTTGCAAGTTGGTCTGCAATGTCTTTGACCCTAGTGACAAAGTCTGAAACTGATTGCTTTGATTGCTTCCTAAGAGTAGTGAATTCAATCCATAGTTGATTCTTTCTGGCCCTTGTACTTGATGAGAAATATGTTGACAAGGTTTCCCAAGTCTCTTGGGAAGTCTTACAGTTCCTAATATGAGGTAAAAGGAAATCAGATATAGAGTTAAGAAGATAAGACCTTGCCAATGCATCTTTTGCACACCATGTGTTGAGTCTCTCTTGTTCATCCTTGGTGGGTAGTCCTCTTGCTTTGAATGAGGGCAATTCCTCATCTCTTGATATGAATCCAAATAAGCTTCTTCCTTGTAGATAGGTCTTCATCCTTAGAGACCAAGCTTGGTAATTGTTCCTGTCCAATTTGTCAATGAATGAAGGAAAACCATCTCCCATGTTACCTTATTTGCTCTGATACCACTGTTGGGAGAGATGGTTGGATGCACTCAGAAGATTGAGTAGGTGCTGCTAAACCTGCTTCACACCAGCCCTCTTTGACTCCAAGAATGCTTAGTAAACTTGATTAGCTTCCAAATGATACCAAGAAAGCATATATGTACTTTGCAAATGATATGTGTAATGATCAAATCAAAACAGACTACTTGGTGCTTCACAAATCCAAGAAAACTTGCTATTTTGGTATTGACACCTGCTCAGTCTTTCACTCAGTATGACCAGCACACTTACAATTGATCAAATTCCTTCTGGACATATTACATTAGCTTAACAAGCTACCAATTGCAAGTGGAATGAGAAGAAATGATGAACTATACTCTGAGAAATCACTTTAGCAAAATAAAGTTTACCCCCGATATTTTAGGAGCTCTGTAGACACAGACCAGTGAGCACTTCGACTGAGATTTCTCTGTAATGGCTGAATCAATTGACTTCAAAATTTGTAGGCGTGTAGAAGACGTTGAGCTGAATCCAATGTGCTTTGAATCACTTGATTTGGTTCAGTAGGCACTGAGATATTCCTCTTGGAAGTTGATAGACTTGGAGTGTATACTCAGAGAATCACAGAGTAGATGAATGTAAGTATTTGTATTAGATCACATGAATGTACATTCCCATTGGCATGATACACATTGCCAAATGGTACTCAAAGGTGTAGGCTATGGAGTAGATCTTACACGCTCAATGATTGATACAGTAATGCCTCGGGATGAGTGAAGGACTGAACAACTACCCGCGACTCTTTTCTTGCCTCTTTTATAGAGTTGAGTTGAATTCAAAATTCAAAATCTCCTAGAATCTTTCACCTAAAAGTTGATTGAGATATTCCCTCAATCAATCAATCAAATTTTCCACGACTTAATCAAGTAGGTGTGATTACATAAGATTCCAAGTCATTTAGACTTTTACATGGGTAAAATAGTAGAAACTTATAAGCATAAGTTCACATGGTCTTTTCTTCAAATGAATTAAGCTTTCAAGGTTTCAAAAAACCAAGTCTCCAAAGTTCTAAGCCAAGTGTGATGGCTTGAATTGCACCAACATAAAACCCTTATCCTAATTTTATATATTTGATGTAAAACAAAAACTTCAAAATAAAAATAGGATTATATGTGTGTATGTATGCATGTGTGTATATATGTGTGTGTATGTATGCATGTGTACATGTGTGTGTGTGTATGTATACATGTGTATACATGTGTGTGTATGTGTATGTGTGTGTATGTAGGCATGCATGTGTGTGCATGTGTGTGTACGTGTGTGTATGTATGCATGCATGTATGTGTATGCATGCATATACATGTGTGTGTATGTATACATGCATGTGTGTATGTATACATGTGTGTATATATGTGTGTATGCATGCATGCCGGTATATGTGTGTGTATGTATGCATGCATGTGTGTATATGTGTGTATATATGCGTGTGTGTATGTATGTGTGTATATGTGTGTGTGTATGTGTATGTATGCATATGTGTATATATGTGTGTGTATGTATGTGTGTATGCATGTGTGTGTATGTATGCATGTGTGTAAATTTATGTGTGTGTATGCATGCATATGTGTATATGTGTGTGTGTATGTAAGCATGCATGTGTGTATAGGTGTGTGTATGTAAGCATGCATGTGTGTATAGGTGTGTGTATGTAAGCATGCATGTGTGTATATGTATGTGTGTATGTATGCATGTGTAAATTAATGTGTATCTTCCTTTCTCTTCTCTCTCTCTTTCTTTCTCTCTCTCTCTCCTTCACTCTCTATCAATAGCGAATAAAAGAATCACTTACAAGTATGTCTCTTTTTGAATCGTTGTCGTCAAAGCGTAATGTAGGTCGTCTCTCGTCCAATTCCAAACAATCGATGCCAACGAACTTCTGCAAAATCAAGGAAAAGAGAAATTAGAAACCCTAAAGCATAGAGAAACACAAATGCTAACAGTACGCGCAACACTGACCAAGATATGAGAGCTAAGCCGAGAGAGAGTGTGTGTGTGTAGAGAGAGAGATCCGTGTGTGTGTGTGCACAAGGCAATGCAGGTTCGCGCGCGCAAGTTTGACAGTAGACCGACAGTACTCAAACACACGCAGAAATGTGAAGTTTTGCTCTCGGGTTCGCGGTATGTTTAAAAATTCACCGCCGGTATAGGTGCCGGTATGGACGTCGGTATACGCGTCAGTAGTTTCTAGTAATTTACCCACGCTTATACCGACGCATATACCGACACCTATACCGACGCTTATACCGGCGGCTGCGGGCCACACCGACGATCCATTTAAAACGGTCATACCGACGGTCAATTGACCGTCGGTATCTCTTAGTGAGATTTTCCGAGGGCTATACCGACGCGGACTATGACCGTCGGTATATGCAGCGTCGATATGCCCCTCATATGTTGTAGTGAGAGTGTTTTGCCCACAAAGCTCTATAGTCTTTTAGATGCATTCACTCGAGTTAACTAGAGTTGACTAGGACACTTGGCACACATGTAGTTACATGATGGACACTTGGATGGTTAGTATCCACTTGCTATAGTGCGTAGTCCCTTGGAGAGAGCTATATAGAGGCATATGGTTGGGAGGAAAGGGAGACTCATCTCTTTGTGTACGTTGTCATAATGCTTCATCGGTATCAGAGCTAGTTGAGGAACTTGGGCAAGACGAAGGAAAGAAGCCTCAATCGTGGGCACTTCGAAAGTGCGTGACCATAGATGAGTCTGAAAATGGCCAAACTAGAAGTTGTGTTGGCATTTGGGCATCAACGGAGGGTCGGATACATCCAAAATAGGTCCATGCACTAGAATATGAGGCTACTAAAGGTGCTACAAACTTTGAAAACCAAAATATGTGATACACAAGTAGTTTTTGTACACAAAAATATCATTCTAACATAGACGTTTGATACCAATATTGAGATTAGAAAACTTCAAGCATATTAAAAATATTAACAATTTAATCATTAACTCTTTTTGGAACTAACATAGTCTGAAAAAAAAAGAAGTGCATATTTATCACATTCCTTTATGAATTAGCATATTTATCTCTCTCTCTCTCTCTCTATATATATATATATATATATATATATAAATATATATATATATATATATATATATATATATATATATATATATAGATATATAATCACATTCCTGTATGCATCAGCATTAGGTTTTAGAGACTTTCATGCTATGGTTCTTATGAATTCCATCGATACTGTCAAATAAAGCACAGAGAACAAGATTATTTTATGTAATCGGATGTTCATGAGGACAGAGAATATCAACAGAGATGTAGGATCCTACGAAAGTAAAGATTGGGAAAGCGAATACATAAACCCTGAAGAAGATCGAAAAATCATGATTGATTAGAATATATATCAATAGTCTGCCTCGTGACACATATACGCACTCACACACATGTGCGTGCATGCACACACACAATATATATATATATATATAATGTATCTCATACCTTGTAACGTTGACAACAATTTTTTACTGAGGAAACATTGATATGCTGATAAAATAGGGTTTAGTTGTTGTATTTCCACATGTCAACTGTAGCAGAAAAAAGAAATCTTTCTAGTAACCTTTTTTATTTACGACATAGTCTTACGATTTTCGGATCTGAGTAATTATTTATAGAACATTAATTTTGTAAAGATTGAGCTCTGACTTCTCAGCTATACACACACACACACGAATTCAGAGTTCAATCTTTACAAAATTAATGTTCTATAAATAATTACTCAGATCAGAAAATCGTAAGACTATGTGGTAAATAAAAAAGGTTACTAAAAAGATTTTCTTTTTTCTGCTACAGTTAACATGTGGAAATACAACAACTAAACCCTATTTTGTCAGCATATCAATGCTTCCTCAGTAAAACATTGTTGTCGACGTATCACAAGGTATGAGATACAGACTTGTTCCTTTCTCCCAATTTGTTCTCTTGTGCACATGCAAAGAATGTAAAATCTGTTGTACGATTGGCGAGATACACTTCAATAATTGTGCATCCTACAGAGTGATTGCATAACTTTTGGAAATCAGTAAAGCGACAAAATACAACGTGGATACTAAATTTTGGAATGAGAGAGAGAGAGTTCAAAAACTTGAGAGCATGAATATGGAAAACGATGTAGGTTTGTGCTTGGTAAAGCCCAGACTAGTTAGTACAACTTCTCTTACGTTCTACATCTCTCTCTCACACATACACACACGCTGCTATTCTCTCAGACCTTTTACAAGGTCGAAAAAAAAGAATATTCAAAGTATCAGATTATAAATGATTACGAAATTGTTTTCAGAGGAAACTATTTTCTAACAACTTTCGAAAGTCTACCATGGGAAGTTTCTTTTACACATGGGGTTTAGAGAGAGAGAACCTTTGGGATATCAATCTGTATGCCGCTTTTTGTCTCTGAAGTCATCCGTACAACCTCATGCCTATCCAGTGGTGATATAAATTCTTGGGAGTGTCTATGAATCCCTGGAATGCTCTACAAAGCATACGACAACTGAAGTACTTATTGCCTAAGTGGCATTACTCGTTTGTAGCTTGGCCTTTCTCAGATTCCAAAAGAAAAAAGGGAGATGAGCCACACCAGCATCCACATCGTAGTGCGCAGAAAAAAGCGTTGTGGTGAGAGTGGCTACATGATTTGTGTCATGCCGTGAACATCGAAAAAACACAAAGCAAAAGCATAAAGATGCTGCATGCTTTATTCTTTGAAGACCTCTCTGCATCTGATGGTCTACAACAACATATCTCATAAGACAGGGGAAAAACAATCTTGTAAAATGAAAGAGAAGATACGACCACTAAAACGATATAGGACGGCATGCAAAGAAGAATAAAGGGACACCTGCAAGCGTCGGAGCCATGCATCAAAAGATTTAATTCTGAAGCACTTTGTCAATTATCCACTAGTAATTTTTTTTTAAGAAAAAGAAGTTCAGCCTTGGCCTACTTTCCCGTACTTTATTTAATAAAGAAGAAAAAGTTACAAGTGAATGGGATAAGTGCCCTTGGGACCCCCCAAATCTCACAAAGCAGGGGTAGAACTTGCCGATCTCGAGAGTGTTACAAAGGAGGTTAACAACCCTCTCGTCCCCTTCATGCAAGGCCCACTTGGGTGTGAGCTTGTTCTTCTCCATGAGAAACACTTTATGATGCCTAAAGGCTGGGGAGCTCTTACAGTTGGAGATTCTTTTGCCAAGGAGGAACAAAGACTTCTCAATCGACCACTCTTTAGTAGGGTGTCCAAAATTGTGGGCACACCACTCCCTCCAAATCTTCTAGAGGGTTTCCCCTCTTATAGCATTCCACAGTGCTGTCGAGCAGCCAATCGCTTCACCCAACAATTCCTACTTCCAAATGATTTGTTCGTGTAGTCTCAAAATGTTCCCAAGGGTCCACTAGAGCAAGAGAGACTTTGGGCACACGAAGAAGATGTGACCCTGATCCTCAACATTGCAGGGGCAACGCTTGCACCATGGTGGAGCCCCACAAATTTTGCTAGCCTTTAGATTGGTCGAGATACCACGGTGGAGAATTTAAATCCCAACACAACCTTGTCCAAGTCAGGCACCACTTCTTGTTAAGTGTGATATGAAATTCCATGTTCACCTTGATTCTAAGAAT
Organism: Ceratopteris richardii; assembly: GCA_020310875.1. Taxonomy (NCBI): domain Eukaryota; kingdom Viridiplantae; phylum Streptophyta; class Polypodiopsida; order Polypodiales; family Pteridaceae; genus Ceratopteris; species Ceratopteris richardii. The sequence goes on along the minus strand of CM035431.1, from coordinate 19,267,672 downwards.
TTTGGACAAGCAATTGCCATTCTGCCAAAGAAGACCCTCGTGGCAAGGCGGATCCTACCCAATGAGGAGTCAGGCTTTTGAACATTTCCAGACATCACATCTACTTTGAACAAGAGTCCATTCTTCCTAGATCACTCTTATTGCTGGGTCTATGTCCTCATATCCATTGTCCTATTTCTTGTTTCCAGAGGTATTTGCAATGTCTAATGCCCTTGCTCCAAAGCCTCTTAGCATTATGGAGGTTCCAAGAAGCCACACCCTTGATGCCCATGATCGAAAACCAGATCGAGTCATTTTATCTGATACCAGTTGTCCATTTCCAATCCTCTCAGATTCTAACAAATCATTTGAACTTTTTCCAGTTCTTCCACAAGGAGCGCACAAGATATGAGCCTTTAGTGGAAATCAGAATCGGGGAGAATACTTGTTCGTGAAAATAAGCTTGGCCCAAGAGGTCTCTCATTTGCACCAAGCCCTGATGATCCATTTCGTCGCCAACTCGTCAGTCATGCCTTCAATATCCATAATGCCCAAGGCCGCACAATCCTCTTGGCTGATATAGGTAGAACATTTAATTTTGGGAATGCCCCTTCTATTGTGATCCCTCAGCCAAAGAAAGTTCCTGCAGTTTCTTTCCAATTAGCTAAGCTCTTGATGCTTCGGTCTCTAGCAAGAAAGGAAGTAAGTGGTCGAGGAGAAGAGGAAGGTATTAATAACCATGGCATGCCCCACATGGTTGATTTGCATGCCCTTCCAATACGCTAACTTGTTGTCTAGTTTGGAAAGGACCCAATTCCATCAGTGCTCCATCAAGACACCAAAGCCCATCAGAATACTGAGTAGGCAGAAGACCAAATCCTTGACGATAATTTGGCAACCATGGTCGACCAGTAAATTTTGTGATTGCATCTATGGTCACATATTTAAACCTCTTCTCGGCCCATTTGTCCCACCAAGCAAAGGTTGCATGTATTACATGATTATGTATGTCAATCACTCAAATCCTTATCAGCATTCATATCTATGCCTATCAAAGACAGAAAAGGCTGAGTACGATATGGAAACTCCGGAAGAAAATTTAGCATATCTAAGCACAATAAGGTTATTCTTTATTTTCCGTTCCATCGTGCATATGAAATATCACCGCATAGTTTTCAAAATATATAAGACATCAAATCATATAGCTCCTTGTACTCTGTTATTCACAACCAAACGTATCCACCCTATGGAGAAGCAGAAGAAATTGGATGATTATAAAAGAGGAAAAGAGAAACTAGAAAACACAGGAAGAAGACGACATTCTGCAATGAGATAACGGATCCATGCGCAACATGAAGCAGGCTCGTGAGCTCCAACTGAACTGGCTATGGCGGATTGTGAAACTTGATTGTGTCCATTTTCCCCTGTCCATGAAACCGAAATAATCATGAGCTGTTCGTGGAGTAGATGATTATCAGGTGGAAATCCAATGAGATTATTGGGCTTGTGTGGATCTCCAAAGATCTAGGGAATGTCATAATAAAAAAGAGTCAAACCAAGTCTATGCGAATGAAAAAGGAAACATATACCCGAAACCGCATAGAAACTTCAAAAAACAACGTAGAAACTGGCCTTGCTGACCGAATACTCCTCTCATTATGTAAACGAATTTCAATCTTTTCAGAAATATGTTTCAAATCAAACATATACCAGCTTCTCATTCATGAAGCGGAAACCTTCCCTCTTTGATTTAGACATTATTTCTGAATTGTCGTGCCATGTCAGTTTTAATTTAACATGGGCTTGTCTGCTTTCTAAATCTTGCTTCATAGAAACTACATTTCATGTAAGTGTGGATACGTGCAACATGTGTTTACATTATTTTTGTTTTAGATGAATGTTCCAATGATAAACACCCTATGTGCAAGTTTGCAGGATATATATCATCCTTAATATTACAATCCCTTAAGCTCTTGATGTGTTCTTCTTTTGAGACACATCCTTATTACAACTAATGCAATTGCTGAAACCAGTATCCACGTAGAAAACTGAGTAAACATTCTTCATTGTGGGTTCGCAAAGCGACATACGTAGCATCCTCTAACTTTTTTTCAGTTCCTTAAATAATATATAAATTCAATGTGTTTTCCATTATATCCTTGGTGTCACTCTAGCATAATGGTGAGTACCAAGGTGAGAAGATCCACCTCATAATTGTCAATCCGTGGAGACATGAGGACTAGTATGAAGACTATGAGCAAGTGATGGCACAAGTGTGTGAGTGAGAAGCACAGAAACATGCTCACACATACACACACACGCACACAAGACAAGAACAAGGAGAGGAACAATGGAGTTCTTTGCATTAGTCAAAAGGCTCTTACATAAGCTCAATTCACAAACAATCTAACCTCAAAACTGAGCTCTCTAGCTCTTTTTATAGTTTTCTCACTAGCTTTGGCCTTGTCCAGACCTAGTGTCCGGCCTAGTTAAAAATTAAGTTCTAGAGCCTATTTGAGGGCTCAAACGGAGTCTAAAAATTATGAAAGTTGGTATGTAGCTAATTCTAATATTCCAGAAGCTCAAGGACTCCTTGGCTTGAACAAAATGAGTCTATTCTACCAAAAATAGAATTTACAACGTGTGTGGAGTGATGAAAATCACTAAAGTTGGAAATTGTTTATGAAAAAAATGATTGGGCCTAGTTTCCATATTGTGCATGATTGCTCCTTTGTGCTGGTATGTTCTTCATATGACTTGTATGCCAACACTCCCCCCTTCCTAGCGATTGTCACCCCTGACAGACCTCTGTTCTATAGGATGGTCAATATAGTATTGGATGACGTTGGTGGATAGTTCATGTTCTCCTATTCGTAATCTTCTTGCTAGGTCAGCTTCCAATGCATCCCAATTTATTGCCCCTGAGACCTCTGGTTGTGGTGTGGTGTAGTACTCCGAGTACATGGCTTGTTCACAAGCAAAGAGATGGAGCAGGTGTTTTGGCTTAGGTGCAAACACTTCTGATTGGTACTCCCAAGATCCTGATCGGAACATCTCTTTAAATGTTTGTTTATAGCATGCGGGAAGATACTTAATTCGTGCATTCCAAGCATAAGCTACCGGAATGCTGGGGGTGGTGCTCATGTCGTACACCAAATCAAAATTTCCATTAGTAAACTCAGGTGGTCGTACCTGTGGTGATGCTCCATTTCTAATGGTTTTGAGTACTACCTGCATCATATCCAAAAACTTAAGCATCATTTGGGCCGCTACATCTGGCATGGGTTTCAGTCGAGGCATCCAATGTCGAATTGTGATCATCATGTATGCTATCGATGGTGGTCCCTGCGGTGGCGCTATGTATGGATAATTGAGCCACTCCTTACATTGAGCATTATTCTGTAAATTTATGTTGAATGTTTTCCATGATCGACATCGTGGAACAGGGCCATAGCATGGATTGTAAAGTAGATGTAAAGGCGCATTGTTCTAGGTGCACAGCATTTCAGGATATGTTTCAAGAAGTTTCTACCGCCATGTCGGTTGATGGATTTTTCCCTTTTGCACCTCTAGAGGAAGGTCTTCGTGTTGAAATTGGGTTGCGAAGGAAGGTATCTTTCCTGTGACTCTCTATGTTTTTGCATTATAATCTGCCAAAATGATATAGTAAGGCCTATATTGGAGTTATGATGAGAGGATAAGGCGTCTAGATGATAGGTTCTTGAAGTAATTGGATTGTAATACAGTTTCTTCTATGACTCTCATGGACTGATTTTGCACTACAGTTCGCTCTCCATGTGAACTCCCCATTTCCTCACTTGTCGTAGCCATGGGGGTCACGATGCTTCAAACGTATCCTGACCTTCTTCCATTTGTTGTCCTCATGGGAAGGGTTGTGGGTCATATTCTTCTTCAAACATTTGTTCCACAGGAATTTGTAATGTTTCTTCGTCAGTGGGAGCCTCTGGTGGGGAAGGTGGTCTTTCATATTGTAGTAGGCGTGCTTGCAATTTTGTGACCTATTTCTGGAGATCTTTTATGGCCTCTGAGTCGCTGAGAAGTGAAGCCGCGGAGGAGGTGGTTTGAGGGGTAGTCGTGGTGTCTTTTTGTTGTTTTTGCTTCAGTTGACCCAGTTCCTCTGATAACTGGTCATGTGCTTCAAGCAGCATACCATAATCTTTGAGGATTATCTTTATGTTTTCCGGGGTCACTGCTTGAAATTTTTAGGGGCTGATTGTTGCTCTGGGTGTGCTTTCCATGGTCGCCTCTAAATTTTCCTGATTCTATAGTTGTAGGCATCGATTCTCTTCATGAGCTGCTATAAGGTGTCACTTGAGTAGGGCCATGTCTCGTTGAAGCTTTGAGTTGCGTTCCAACTGTATCTAAAGATGGCCTTCCACCACTTGTATTGCTTCCTGGACTGTGTTCTGTAATTGTACTTCCAATATGCTATGAGCCTCTTGTAAAGTTTGGAATTGTGTCTAGAGGCGAGCATTCTCCTCTTCGAGTGCAGCAAGACGATGGTGTAGCACCTCCGAGTGCTCTTGTAGTCGTATGTTATGTTGCTGGAGCTGATTGTACTCTGTCCTTAACTATGATATACATGCAAGCATGGTGTCCAATGCATTGCCTATGGATGAAGGTGTGGTTTGAACAATGGAAAATGCAAGGGGGGGGGGGGATTGGGGAATGGGAAGAGTGAATGATGTGTCTATTCGAGATGTGTGGGTGGGTGAAATTGGTGGAGGGGGAATGGGAGAAGGTGGAAGTGTGGGGGGAGGGGGAGGTGTTGTGGGTGGCGAAATGTCCATACTTTCAGGAGTGGATGCAAGTGTGGTGTCTAACATGTATTTTGGAATGGTATTTGGTGTGCGTGTGAGAGTGGTGAATAAGTGTTGTGTGGATGGTGGGGATGGAATTGATGAGGAGGGTGGGGTGGTGGATTGATACATTCTACAAAAGTAGTCATGGGCGGGTTGAAGGAATGGTGGTATGGGAGGTGGAAAATGAGAACTGGGAGGCGGGAAAGCCATAAAAGGGGATGTGGTGGCTGGGAATCCAAAGAAAATGGATCTAGAGTCAGGACGGCCTATGGCTGAGGGCATGGGGGATGGTTGTCCTAGGGCAGGCTCTATGAAGGACTCAGTTATAACGATGGCGGTATTATATAAGGGGTTTTCCAAGGAGGAGAACAAAGTAGAACTGGAAGTTGGACTACGAAAGATGAAGGCTTGCCCTGTGGGTTGGGTAGTCGAGGTGACATTTACAACTTCCGTTCGAGGAGGTGATGAGGGAGGGGTCTGTGGTAGTGGTTCGGTTGACTCATCCTAGGTGACGGGGATCTCTTGGCGAGTGGTTCCTGCTGTTTGGGAGATTACCTCAATAGGTTCGGATGTAATGATAGGTCCTTCCCCTCTAGTAATAGGAATCTAGAATCGTCGTGGATCATATTGAACAAGAGGCCTCTTAATCGTTGTTCGAACTGCTTCTACTACGCCATATGTTTCTGCCATCAATAAGAGACCGTCACTGTATTCTGAGACGACTCCGGCTTCTTCCAATAGCTGAGCCATGAGCACCCCGACTGCTCTGTTCGGTGAGCAACTGTTGCGACCGCACTCGTTCCATTATTTGATATAGCCTCCGGAGTTCTGCTGTATAAGCTAGGGCTTCCGTTGTTTCTTCTACTTCTGCTTCTTCTTCTACCCCTGAGTGCTCTAGTTGTTGCGACAAAGTTCTATGCTGCTCCTCCTCCCAATGTACATGACGGCCTTCTGTGGATTTCCACCTTCTTTAGGAAGATGTGCCCTGTTCTTCTACATCTAATAGAACTCTACATCAGAGAGTTGTGTATTCTGCAAGATTGATTTGAAGTCGAAGGTACTCATCCCTTTAGTGTCACCAGTCGTAGGAAATTCGAATTCAGGAGGGATAGGAGGAGCTTAGGGAGCAGCTTGTGATGTACCTTCAGATCCAGATCTTAGTATGCGAATGGTAAAGGGAGGCATAGTGGCATCCCCTCGTGGCGAGACTTCCAGGGTCATTAGAACTTCGCGTGTTTGAACACAAGGAATAGAGCCCCTCATGCGCTTGGATTGATGTGTGGCGGATTTGAGTCTCTTGAACATTTGTAGTTGTGACCATGTTAAAGCACGTTCAACAAGTACATCATATGCTTAGCACTTGTAGATGATGTGCATGATTGCACAACATCCATTCACCACTAGCTTCCTATGTGCCCTTTTATTTGCTTCATACAGCTGCTCTATAACCCATACATGAAGCTTAATCAGTAATGCACCTGTCTCTACCAAGTAAAGAGCGGACCAAATCCTCTTGTGGGGTTGAGTGAACCGATCTTGATCGGGAAACGCAAAATGTTGCATGCACATGTGAAGAGGAATTGACACATTCGGTGTGAGTGCCACCATCTCTTTCAACTTTTGTAGCTTCCGATTCTTCATGTTAGGGGGAATAAGAGGATCTTTCTCAGAGGGCACATGCATGCCATGCATGTTGAATGTAGAGCTCACCAATTCCAAAGTGAGTTCGAACCTTTTCAACTCATTTTTGTCCAATAAGGAAGGAATGACAATGCTCCTGGTTTATCTTTTTCCTCATGCGCCTGTAATGTTGAGACCAAGTAGTAACATCGTAGAAGATCTAGTTTGGGTAAAGGTGCTGCAAAGTATTCGGCCAGCCTTGCACGCTCCCATATGGTCTCCAGATCTTGTGTGTTTTGGAGAGTCTCAAACTCCTTGGAAAAGAACTAGAATCTGACCCATTGCTTATCATGCTCACACTTGGACTCCTAGATATACTTGGCCTCTCCTAAGGATCCTGGCATGCCACTGAACCAATGAGAATTGGCATGGACCCTCTCTGTTATTCCTGTGGAAGGATCAGGTATAGGTATTTGTTGGAGGTGTTGTAACTCTACGCGTCGTTGAGTTGGAGGCACATCAATAGGTAGACTATCCACATCAATCCCTGTAGTACTTACTCCTGTCTATGAGCTCGGACTTGCTGCTTCTGCACTAAGACTGCTTGTATCTGTTGATGCTTATCTACTAGAAGAAGAGAGACACATTAGCATTGCATAAGAAACAAGATGTTATGGTGTTCCCTCCACAATACTAACATGACATTTCAAGTGGTTAGGGGTTACTGGGTGGAGTGTTTGGTGATGTGTGAGAATGTTGGTTAGTGGGTTAGTGTTCATCCTAGATGCATACTTTGGATGTGCAATGTACTCAGAGTGCACCTACATCAGAGGGGATTGATTTACAAAATTGGGTCAGGCGGTTTGGTATGAGGTTTAAGTCTCCAAATTTTGATTGTGGAATTGTAGCTTTTAGTGGTGATGACATGTGAAGGTTTGTGGACAGGATTGTGTTGGATTTGAGACCTTTTGGGTACCCATTTCCCGACATTCCTAGGTGTGACCGAAGATGTGGTGGGGTGGGAGTGTAGACGTTTGCATTTGGACCAAAGGATTGAGGTAATCATTCTTCATGGATTGAGGAATTCCTACTCTAGCCAACTGAATGATGCAAGGATAAACTGCAAAGCTAAAATAGCTAAGATAGAAGAAGATGAAGAATTATGGATTGAGCTTAATGGGGAACATCATGCAAAGAAGGGGCAGAGCTCAAAGTTCAACACAAAATATTAGGATCAATGGAATGGTGATATCAGGAGGTTTGATAGGGTAAGGTATCTAGTTTAAAGACTTACCTATGACTCATTTATAGCTAGACACTATCCATATATAAGAACGTTTGTTGAAGAACCCACATGCTTTGAAGATGCAATCACATGCATGGAATGCCAAGAAGCTATGCAAGAGGATATCAAAGCTACTGAGGACAATTACACTTGGACACTAGGGAAAAGGAATAAGGATATGAAGGTGATTGGAAACAATTGGGCATATAAGGTAAAGAGTCATTGAGATGGTCGTATTGAAAGGTATAAAGTGAAGCTTGTAAGTAAAGTCTTTTCTTAGACATATGGAGTAGACTATGAAGAAACATTTAGCCCTCAGTCTAAGATGACTATCAAATTGATGTGAAGAATGCAAATATGAATGGAGAGCTAGAGGAGATATTGAACATGGACCAACCATTAGGGTTTGAAGATAATCGTTCAAGACAAAGTAAGAGATGGTTATGTTTTCAGGTTACGAAAACCATTATATGGTCTTAGCCAAGACCTAACGGCATGGAATCAAAGGCTTATAGACTATTTGATTAGTTCAGGATACAATCCAAGAAAGCTAAATCCAGTATTGTTCTACAAGGGAGAAGGTGAAGCATCTATCTACTTATGTGTGTATGTAGATGACTTGATTATTATAGGTGATCATGGAGAAAGCATCAAGGATATCAAAGAGAATCTTGGGAAGGAACTCAAGATCTCATAGATAGGAGATGTTAAGTACTTCTTAGGTATAGAAGTCATAGACAAGGATAATGGTATTTCTCTTATGCAAAGAAAGTAAATCTTGTATGTGTTGAAGATTTATGGACTCACAAGATACTTTTGTACATGTCTATAGTGGCCTCTTTGAATTATGAAACTATCACAAGGCCTATAATAGCATATATAGTTGGTGTTCTATCTCAGGTAGTGCACATACATAGGGTTCGACATCTACTTGGAGATAAAAGAGTACTCATACATTTCAAATGTAACTTAGATGAAGGGCTTTTTCTATCCCTTTGAAGACAATTTTGCAAGTGAAAGAATATATGTATGCTGATTGGGCTAGATGGAACGATGATAAGAGAAGTAAAAGGGGATATGCACTGATGCTTGACTAGAAGATCATCTCATGGATGACAAAGAAATAACCCTAATATTTTTGGTATCTTCCATAGAAGATGAATACAAACCATTAGCATAAGTCGCATGTGAGCTTATGTGGTTCAAGAAGCTCATGTTTAAGCTAAACTTGTAGGTCAATTAGTTTGCAAGCATGTGACATAGCATGATTAGTGTGTACCTATCTGCATGATTAGAGTGTACATATCTGGAAACTCTCTATTTTATGCTAAAAGCAAGCGCATAGAGGTATACTATCACTCCTTTAGGGACAAATTACTAGCCAAGGAGGTCCAAGTGCAACACATAAGTACCAAGGATTAGTGTGCTGACATGTTCACCAAAGTAATAGACTTAATCAAACTTACATAGTTCAAGAGAGGCATGTGATTGATGGATCTAGTTTGAAGACTTTAAGGTTCAAGCTTGAGGGGGAGTGTTGAAATTCAAGATCCAACCTTAAAAGCTTATGGAAGCTTTGGATGAATGCCACATGGAGCAATAAGAAGCAAGAAATCAAACACTAGGACCATCCTGGTACTTTTTTCCCTCTTTAGGAGGTTTTTTCCCTTGGCTTGTATATACTCTTATTAGGCTAATG